>OW796110.1:8122615-8559900 GCA_941860345.1 Chrysodeixis includens | reverse complement strand
AAATCGGTTTTTTGTTGTTTTTTTCCAATTTTGTTAGTATCGTGTATGATATTATTATACTGTTGGATAGCCCGCGCCAAGACGCGTGTCTTGACACGTGACACTCCAAAATCGGAGCTGAGCAAAGGATAGAAAATCGGTTTTTTGTTGTTTTTTCCAAAATTTTGTTAGTATCGTGTATGATATTATTATACTGTTGGATAGCCCGCGCCAAGACGCGTGTCTTGACACGTGACACTCCAAAATCGGAGCTGAGCAAAGGTTAGAAAATCGGTTTTTTTGTTGTTTTTTCCAAAATTTTGTTAGTATCGTGTATGATATTATTATACTGTTGGATAGCCCGCGCCAAGACGCGTGTCTTGACACGTGACACTCCAAAATCGGAGCTGAGCAAAGGTTAGAAAATCGGTTTTTTTGTTGTTTTTTCCAAAATTTTGTTAGTGTTGTGTATCTTTACAGTATTTATCTATTATTCAGATTAAAGTGCGTCTCATATTTTATCATTATGTATCCGATGGAGTTATTATTTTTTTACGTTTCGTACCCTGGCATTATCTCTATTCTGCTTTACGAAATACGAGTACTACGCCGTAGTCTCGTAGCAACGTAGCACTGCTACGACGTACCGAACTTGCTACGCAGCTTTTGTTCATGTACTGTCTTGGCTCTCGCTGTTGTCGTGTAGATTTTATCATGTCTATCTGGCCCTTATAAACTTAGTTCAGCAGTATTTTTAACCGACTTCAACAAAGGAGGAGGTTTAAATTCGGATTTTTATTTTTTTTCGCGTTTTTATGTTCGTGCATAACTATTTCGTTCGCCAACCGTTTTAAACGAATATTTTTTTGTTAGAAGGGTATCGGTACTTCCCAAACGGTCCCATATTCACCAAGTCAGATTCTTATTACATTATTAGCTCTTGGTGAAATCCAGGAAACTCTTTAAAATTTATAGTAAAACGTAGAAGAATTTGCGTTAAATAAGAACCAACCAAACTGTTGGTCCTGCGCCTGATCTCTGTCCGGTCTTGTCGGATTTGTCATGTCTTATCAGGTTTGTCGGTCTTGTCGAAAAAAGACATTATATTTTAGCAATCTTTTATGATAAAAATACAAAATTAACAAACTTTAATAAATCACAACTTTATTGTCTTACATAGATAGATAAATCTTCGCGAATTCTCTATGAATAACCATGTAGAGCTACAAGGATCTTTAGGCACGTAGTGACATTAACATGAGAGCGTTGGTGTTTATATTCGTAACAAGAATCAACTCAACTGTCTGTCAAAAGTGATGGTTTGTCATATATGACGGCATTAGTTCAGTATTCATAATTTTATAACTGCGGTTCACCGTTCACGTTTCAATTTTATAACTGCGGAATGTGACACTATAATTTTAAATTTTGTACCAACTCTTGTACCACATTTTATGCAAATAAATGAAATTATTATTATTATTCAGCCACTTGCCAAAAGATCCTTGTAGCACTATAATAATACTTCTTAAAAAAACTAACTTAACCAAACAACAAGAATACTGATTGCCGCCAAAACAGGTGACGTTCGCAACAAGATGGCGGCGCTGCGAAGGATTGGCGCGCATTCCTTTTGTAACCATTCGTAAGCTTCAGCGTCCTTTTCACGGAGTAACGGTCCCAGGGTAGATAATACTCTTGCGTGGTAATCGTTTAGGTATTTAATCTGTATGGAAAAATATGGGTTAAAATTGTATACAGGGTGACTTCGAAGTCGTGGGCAATATTTTAAACTAAGACACTATTAATGATACTAATTGCGTTAGGGTTATTTTTACTTAAAAAAAATAATAATAATGTAGGTAGTTACCTAGTTCCCCCCGGCGGGGCCGGGCATTCGACGCCCGGCCAGGCACCGGAGGGGTCGCGGAAGTAGTCGTCTTCGTTTCCCGTGACCCCTCCAAGGTGGCGCACACCGAAAACCCGGGGGTTTTAGTGGGTACGGGGCCGCCTCACGGCCCAAGCCCTACACTCCACATTTTTTTTTCTTTTTTTGCGTAAAAGTAGCCCTAACGCTATTAGTATCATTAATAGTGTCTTAGTTTAAAATATTGCCCACGACTTCGAAGTCACCCTGTATACCTAGACTAATTTCATTCTTGGACCTAATGCTTGCTTCCAATTTTAACATAAAAAAGGTTGGATTAAAAATAATACAATGTACAAAAGCTTCGATATCGTTACTATTTTTTATCGTCCAACCTTTTTTATGTTTAAGTTGGAAGCAAGCGTGCAATACTGATAAATTACATCATACACATAATATAAATAATCCTATATCTATTAAAAAACTACATCAAAATAATAATTCATTGCGTAGTTTCTTCTCCCGTAGCGAAAGCACAGGAAGCGGTGAAGGGTGGGCGATGGGGTGCTGTCTATTATAATTGTGACGTTGAAAAAGTGCTATATTGTAGTCTAATTTGACTTTTGATTTTAAAGATCTAAGCATACATAGGGACAGACAGTAAGAACGAAGCATCTTTCTTTAATATATAATACTAGCTTTTGCCCGCGACTTCGTTCGCGTGGAATAGTGACTTCCGGCAATTTTTTGGTTTTAACCACATAGTTCCCGATCTCGCGGGATCTCTTCAAAAATGAGATGTGGAAGATATTCTAGGGAACTCTTCAAAAAGCAACATATTTTTTTTTTTTTAAAATTTGAAATAAAAACTATCCTATGTCCTTTCTCAAGTTCCAAACTATGTCTGTACCAAATTTCACACAAATCGGTTCAGTAGTTTAGACGTGAAGAAAAGACAGACAGACAGAGTTACTTTCGCATTTATAATATTAGTTTGGATAATAATAATATTATATATTGTTTTAGCTTATAAGTTAAATATGCCATATTATGTAAAATAAAGACTTTAACTGTAGTTAAGTAAATGCCTAGTCTGTAGAAATTAATATAATTTTATTAAATGCCAAATTTGTACGCCGAAGCGGCAGAACATGTTGATCCCTTATTTAAATTGTTAACACCACATTTTAAATGTTTTTTTTCACATGTTTTATACAAATAAACACATCTTTATCTTTTATCTAATATTTACCTCAAAATCAGTTAGCAAGTCGATGTCTAGACAGGCAACTTGGTGTGGTGCCAGGGATATGGTGTAGAAACCCACAGCGCCGCGCCCCGCGAAATCACTTACTAAATCTTTAGCCTGGAATTAAAATAGTTATAAGAAAATTTGTGATGAGAATAGTGGTTTATAAAGCTGTACGCGTTAAATGAAACGAATTTTAAGGTTATTTTCAAGAAATCTTCAAATTCGGACGCAACGTTAAATGCGTTTTAGAAATAAATATCACTGCTTTCGTATTTCGAAAGGGATGTAAAAATATGTGTCTTGTTGGGATCTCTCTCCAGTCTTGTCGGATTGCCGTCCCATCGGGCTATGAGAGTAAAGGAACAGAGAGTACACCTGTGTTAGCACACGCTTGTGCACTGTAATATGTCCCGCGTAGCTAGCTGGTGTCATAGTGACACTAGCCGCCGTGGCCGACATCGGTCTGGACATTATTATGTCCTAAGCAATACTTACTCTGATATGGTCAGCATCTTTGTTCATCTCAATGGTCTCCACGAGATCCTCGTGACGAATGCCGTATTCACCGACCTCGTAATAACCAGGTTCTGAAAAATGTTGAAAAGGGTCAAAATATTGTATTTATTAACCTAACGACCCGCCCCAGCTTGGCACGGGTGTAATGCTGATGTATTAAACATATAAAACTTCCTCTTAAAACGTTCTATTTATTAAAAAACATATCAAAATCCATTGCGTTATTTAAATAAATTTAAATAAAGATCTAAGCATACATAGGGACAGACAGTGGGAAGCGACTTTGTCTTATACTATGTAGTGATGGTGATGATGTACGTTGTCTATCAGTTTATACGGCTACAAAGATATTTTCGCACGTAGATTACATTAATATGATGGCGTGGCCTCATGGGTGTGTATATTCACAACAAGAATCAACTCCCCTGTCTGTCAAAATTAATGGGTTTTCATATTTTGGCAGCATTCGTTTTGATTTCGGCCACATGCCAAAAAATCCTTGTAGCAGTATGTTCAATCAGTATTTCTTTTTATAAAAAGAAACGCGAGGACTGGATCGAAGCGTCGCGGGATAGAGAATCGTGGAAGGACTTGGGGGAGGTCTTTGCCCAGCAGTGGGACACTATAGGCTAGGGTTTAAAAGAGTAACTTATGGAGTTTCTTGCTGGTTCTTCTCCATAAGAATGCCATTTTGGAACCGCGCAATTAGTCAGTAACGTTTTGAAAGTGCCTGAGAAGGCCTACTCGAAATAAAAACCTTTTGATTTTGGTTTTGGAAAAAAAGCTTCACTTTTGGAACACTATGGGAATATTTATGGACTAAAGAAACTCACCGTTACTATAGATCATTTTGGGCGCGATCCCGGGGTCTTCGGCGACGGGTCCGCTGAGGATCCAGATGGGCCCCTCGTGCACCTTCAGGAAGTGCCCCACGCCGTGCCCTGTGCCGTGGCCGTAGTTCAGACCGACATCCCAAAGACTCTTACGTGCTAGTACCTCTATGACGTTACCCTGGGAGATTAATTTTAGTAATCAGAAGGTGGCTCTTGAGAGAGACAAGTGGAAGAAGAGTAGGGAGAACTTTGGGCAGCAGTGGGATATTTTTGGCTAGTAATAATAATAAGCTTAAATGGGAGTGGTCACGTAGCGCGAATGCAGCCTGACTGATGGGAAAAGATCGTCACCCACTGGACGCCGGAGGAAGGACATCGTCGTCGAGGTTATCCGCGGCGAAGGTGGTGTGATGATCTTGTCAGATATGCAGGTCGCACGTGGCCAGAAATCGCAAAAGACAGGGAGGTTTGGAAGGAGCAAGGGGAGGCCTTTGCCCAGCAGCGGGATCTTGTGTAGGCTAATAAAAAATAATATTAATAATAATGAACCCCGCTCCGAGTCTGTGACCCGCTATGGCGAAAGTCCAATAATAAGACCGGAGAGTGTGGACATCAAATTTCAGTTGGCTGTTTACTAAATCTGTACGCCTGTTTCAGGTAGAATATGGTGATTCTTTTTTCATTAATTTTTGTGTCATATTTGGTACTCAAGTTATTTGCAAATAAATAACTCTTTCTCTTATACTTACAAATATCCCTTTTGGTAGCACGGTGGTGGCCAGATTGATCTGTCCCTTCAAAACTCGTGTGAACGCCAGTCTCTGCTCTGGTGTGGGAGACGCGCTCATGTGACGCGTACGAGTTATGTCCGTGGTACCTTCACTGTTTAAAGAATTACAGTTTAAATTATGCATCTCACTGTAGCTTTTTATAAGATTTTATATAAAAAATTCCATACCGCAATATTAGTTACGTACCGTACGCCGAAACGGCTGGTTCGATTTTTACCAAATTTTATATGCGTATATAAATGTGTGAATTAATTGTAATAGGTGAAAAAACTGGCCCCTGCAATACTGCTTACACTAGCTCAGGGGTCAGGGTGTTATATTTCTGTACCAAAACCTTATGTCAATAAAGAATTTATTATTCTACTCAACAAAAATAGATATTGGCCGATTCTCAGACCTAGTAGTCTGAGAATCGGCCAACATCTATTTTACATCCCATACTTTTCACGAACGAAGTCGCGGACAAGTGTGAATATGATGAACCATCCTTGTACTAAACCTACTATTAGTAGTCTAGAAGACGAAGTCTTGCTCTAAGCTAGTTAAGCTTTACTCACTAGTACTGCCCTCCGGAGTCTACCAGCAGCATATCTTGTGGTCCTATCACGCGCTGCGGACCCTCCCGCATCGGCTTATAATGTATGATGGCACCGTTCTCTCCCGCGCCTGCGATCGTAGCGAATGATGGGCCCATGAAGAGCTCCTCTTGACTAGAAAAAATGGAGAAATTTATACAGTTATTTATTTATTTGAAGCTGTGATAGCCTAGGGGAAATAACGTAGGACTGCCAAGTCAAAGGTCTTGAGTTCAATCCCTACGGTACGCACCGACTTTTTGAATCTTACGTGCGTTTTAGAAATAAATGTCACAGCTTTCGCGTTTCGGAAGACACGTAACAATGATCCTGCGCCTGATCTCTCTCCGGTCGTGTCGGATTACCGTCCCGTCGCGCTATGAGAGTAAAGGAACAGAGAGTGCACCTGTGTTTGCGCACACGCTTGTGCACTATAACATGTTCTGCGTAGCTGGCTGGTGTCATAATAACACTAGGCACCGTGGCCAGAATCGGTCCTCTCATTCATTTCGTTCACCACCACCATCATTTCGAGAATCAAATGAACGAAACGAATGAAATGAACGGGTGGGGTCCTGGATGGGAATCAAACCCACGACCTCTGGCTTAGCAGTCAGGGTCACTAACCACTAGACCAACAGGCCCGTCATACTTACCCTCTAAAATACTCCAATTTATCGGAGAATTCGACCTCAGTGACATTGACTCCTGCTTGGACCTGCTGCTCCACCCAGTGCAGACCGCGGACTAACGCCACGCCGTCTTTAATATGAGCGATGCGGAAACCCTGGAGAAAAACATATGTATATTACAAGGTATTTCCTACAGCTTCGCCCGTGTGGAAGTCGGTTATAGATGCATAAATATTCTCCTTTACGCAGTTGGTAAAAGTAGCCTATGTGTTAATGTTCGCTGTTAGCTTTCCTGGTGGGGTTGATTAGAAGTGCAAAAAGATTAACCACCTTTAGGCAGTCGGCCAGCCGCCGACTTTGAGCACACTTTTCAAAATTAAACGACTCAAATTTCAGAATTAGGTCCGATTCCGATGACAATTCTAAAATTCATTATGTTCGACGCGTTCGGCGAGTTCGGTTCAGGTGAATTTGCGTTAAATAGACATCACAGTGTATATATTACTATTCTTCCTTCGCCCTCCGTCATATTGCATACCTATATAATTAATACTGTGATAGAACTATACCTGTAATTCCACTTCGTTCTTAACGCATTTCTTCAAAGCGACAGGAGATACAGCAGTAGAGTAAATTGTTGCTGGACCATCCTAAAAAAATAAAGTAATATATAAATATAGTGTAAATTACTTGCAAATGATATGGTAAATAAAACGTGACAAGAATTTAATTGGGTTACTGACTAGAAAAAAATAGTTAGATCATCAGATATATTGACAAAAGAACTATTTTCTTTGGTCAAGCCAATAAAAAATATGAAGATATAACGCATCAAAAATGGTGAATCGTATGGAAGTGGGGGCTAGTAACGTCACTTGTCAGTAAAAAGTGTACTGTCGTCTCCATTCTTTATTTACGAGTAAGAGAAAAACACAGTTGTAAAGATGACAGACGGACTAGAGTTGTACTTTTGTAAGTCAAATATCCTTTTGTGTACTGTTAATATTTCATCACACATTTCACATGCAAAACTTATGTAAAAAGGAATGTAAAAAAATGATCACTACTAACACTTGCTCTCTACGAGCGATTTCAGATTCCAACATTTGGAATCCAAGTTTCCTCACGCTGTTTTCCTTCACCATTTGTCAGTAATATCTTAGAATAATTAAGAAAATATACCTATAACGTTCCCGATAAAAGTCGCATTGGTGCTTTTGCGTTAGGATCGAACCTGCACCTCGTACATACAATTCCATAGGACCATAGGACCACAAGTCCACCACGAGATCAAAAATAATACTCTACCTCAATAGCTAATAGCACAGCGTGGCTGGCTTCGTTGGAAACCCAGATTCTCCCGTTCACGCCTAACTCAGTCTGAAAATAAAACAATTTAATAATATTAAAATATTCCTCAATGTTCCGAAAACGCCATCTTGTCTCAGGCAAAGCTTGAGTTACGAGTACTAGACAACTTATAAACATATAGATTTCTAAATATATGTAACACATTTTAACTAAATTACCTCAGACACAGAACAAATGGTGATGATTTGTCCTGAGTAGGAATCGAGCCCACGACCCACGAGCAATCAGGGCCACTAACCTCTAGACCCACCTTTTTTTTAAAGAACAGCTCCTGCACTAAGGAATTTAATCCTTGTATCGCGGGGTGTTTCTCAGACATTCAATACACATGCACAGAGACACTCAGACTCAGAACAAGCCTTTGTAGAACGCACAAATTCTTGCCCTACAGTGGTAATTGGCGTGATAACCTATACCACTCGGCTATCCGTGCAGCCTAAATATGTGCATATTATGTATATACATGCCCTTTTTGTCGTGATAAGTCATCAAATGACCCCGCCCGCTGTAGGTGCAGCGGGAGGGGGTGTCAGACTGTTACTGACTAAAACCCACTATGTTCCTCCTGGAGCCCTTTGAGTGCCGGGCGAACGGTAACTCGCGAACATCTCGCAGCCCCGGCAGGGTATATACCTGCCCCCATGTTAATATCATCCACGTGCCAAAAGATCCTTGTAGCTCTATACTCACCGATAAAGTCCTGAGGTATTCGAAGATGTTAGCGTAAGGTCTCGCTTCGATCACAGCGCCCTCTGTCGCCAAGTGAGCGACAACGTCACCGGATAGTATACCGTCGCTCCAGAAAAGAATCACGTTTTGTAAGGTATTCTGTGAATATCAAAATATATATTATAGATTTTATTTATTTATCACCTCTTACATCTATCTTCACAGGATAATATCACCTTAAACGATAGCGAAACCAATTTAAAAGACGTTACATGTAACTTAAAAGTGTGTGAGTGTAGATGAAGCTAAAGTGGTATGCCAGGATCGTAGCAAATGGAAAGATGTGATCTCTGCCTACCCCCAAGGGAAAGAGGCGTGACGATTATGTATGTGAGTATAATATAACGGGTAATGTTGATAAATGTGCCTATTGAGCTATTTATGCAGATATTGTACATTATTTTTGATGAATATCATAGTTATAAACTTAAAAACAAGTCAATTTTGAAAAAAAGGTGTCTCCTTTAATACATAAGTTTTTAAGGTGCTTTTTTAAGGGCTACTTCAAGTTTTCAGTATTTGTTTCTTATATCTTTTCTCTCTCTTCTATTTTTAATAACGACTCCCGCACAAAGGAATTTAATCCTTGTATCGCGGGGAGTTTCACAGACATTCAATTTACATGCGCAATTTAAAGACACCTAGATTCAAAACAAGATTTTGTGGATCGCATAAATTCTTGCCTTATGCGGGGATCGAACCCGCGACACGTCGCGTACAGTGGTAATTAGCATGGTAACTGTCTGAAAATGTTCCCTAAAAAAATATTATCCATATTTTATACGACAAACGGGACTTATTCGGGTCGTGGTCACGGGTGGACTGTCCACCCCGTGACCACGGTCATTAGTCATTATATCGCGAATAAGTCCCGTTTGTCGTCTAAAATATGTGTACCTACCTACAAGTCGTGAAAGTTTAAAAACATTAAAATATTATCTTTACCCATTCAAATCTTGAACAACTAATTGCAATTAGGATTAGCATATTGCTTAGAATTGATTCTTGAAAGGTATTCAAAGCTTTAAAAAGACCCGATATTTCAGTTAATTAAATAGGAACAGGTTCCTCAAAACTCACCGTAATGGGATTAGTCCTGATGAGTAAATAGGAAAAGAAGAGGGGGTTGTACGGAATATCTGATCCTCTCAGATTCAGAGTATCTGTAATATAAAACATATATTTTGAATTTTTATAATGACTTTCGTGAGGATGATTCATACTTAAATGATATAACGGTTTACTCAAGAGTTTGACTCGCTCGCCCCGCCGCCGCGTCAGCTCATGATTAAGGACTCCGGTTGCGTCCGAAACTAGTCGGGCTATCCAGATACATACGCGTGAGTAAACCGTTAAATGATTTAAGTATGAATATTTTGAATACTTATGTACTTATAATATTAAAAAAAACTATCTGCTGCTGAAATTCATTCGCACGAATGTCGGTTATACCTACAAAAACTTAAAACAGTACCCCCATCTAACGCAGTCGGTAAAAAGTCCCATGTATTAATTAATCCAAGGTGTCAGTTAACTCCATACCAAATATCATCAAAATTTCTCCAGCCGTTTAAGCGTGAAAGAGTAACAATTACAAACTATTCACCGTTTTTACCCGGTTGCGTAAAAGCAAATGTTTTGTAGCTATAACCGACATCCACGTAGGTGCAGCCGCGGGAAAAAGCTAGTATAGAAATATAAAGACCAGTGGTGTAGCTACATTGGATAGCATCCAGTGCATAAGTTAGTGGTGTCGATCCATTGAAAGTAAAAAGCAATAAACTTTATATGATAAAGGTCGTGAATCATTTATTATAATTATTATTATATTGAAGAAACACTACAATAATTAAGATAGAAAAGGAATTGTTATACAATTAAAATATCTTCTTTCAAGCTTTGATAGGAGGAATCCCTAAAATAGACATTATTATGCTAACAATTTTATTTTTGTTTATACATTATTCTTAAAATTGAGTCCGTGTGGTGTCCGGATATAAAGAATAGCATCACCCCATATCCTCCACTGGGTGTCGTAAAAGGCGACTAATGGACCTTAAGACCCAGTGCACTGTACCAAGCACCTTGGGTCACCCGAATGCTGGCGGGTAAGCAACCAACAATCGCATTCCCAAAGAGGGTTAGTGTCAGGCAGGCGGCCGACTATAAAATCCATAGCCAAATCTTTAAGCAACACGTCTAGAAGACGTGTTGCGCCGACCCCAAGTGAAAATTGGGATGAGGGCAGGGGAATGATAATTATTGAGGGACAGGGTGGCTACGCCACTGACAAAACACTTACAAGCAACATCGTCTAACGCAGTGAGGAGTAATGTCGAGACACCGTTGCTGTTCATCTGCTGAACTAGCTCTGCTATCTTCTGCGATGCGGGCTGACCTGAAAGTAGACAAATATTTGTTTTATTTAGAAATATAAGTAAGAAATATCTACATTTATCACTAAACTTATGTAACTATAAAATAAATAGATAGATAAAGGTATAGATGTAGATAGTTACAGATAGTGTGACGTCTGATAGGGGAGAATGGAAGAAAAAAACATGTTGCGCCGACCCCAAGTAAAATGAGATAAGGGCAGGAAGATGATGTTAATGATGATTTTTTTTTCAACATTCACACAACGCCATCTAGTCTCAAATTAAGTATACGATAGTAACTTGTGTTATGAGTACTAGACAACTGATAAACATACTTATATATTTCTAAATACATACATATTATAGATAAATCACACCCAGACACAGAACAAATTATTGTGCTCATCACACAAACATTTGTCCTGGGTGGGAATCGAACCCACGACCTCTGGTATAGCAGTCACGGTTACTAACCACTAGACCAACAGGCCCGTCAAACTGTTCAGTAAATTTACCTGTATACTGTACGTGGAGAGGCAGTAGTGGGTTGGTGAGTCTCGCTGGGGGACCGTCGTTAAGCTGCCTGCGAGCTGCATCCACTAAATTGTCGTAAATGGCTTCTAATTTTACATTAACCGCTGATAGTGCCGACTGTGGAGAAGTTACAATTTATTATGACTTGAAAGCTTAATTTAAACAACAAATGGGTCTTGTTCGCGATGTAATTTGATACTTCTTTTCTCCCGACGTTTCGGCCGATTTGCACCGACCGTGGTCACAGGTACGCCCGTGTTTAAAAACATTTAAAGGATATTTGTCAAAAACTAGCTTTAACTATCTTCACCCTCGTGGATGTCGATTATAGCTTCAAAACATTAACCTTTCTTTACGCAATCGAGTTAAAAGTAGCCTATGTGTTAATGTGGTAAAAGGTGGGCGATGGGGTGTTGTCTATTATCATTTTGACGTTCAAAAAGTACTACATTGTAGCCTAATTTTGATTTAAAATTTTCAAACCAGAGTGTCAGCTAACTCCATATAATTTTTTTATTCAAATTGGTTTAGTGGTTTAAGCGCGAAGAGGCAATCCGTATGGAATTTGTTTAATTAACTTTCGTGGGACGGATTCATACAATTATAATTAAAATCCAACTCCATACAAACATTAAATTGCTCCAGCCGTTTGAACGTGAAATAGTGTCGTTCATCCATACTTACAAACTTTCGCGTTCATAATATTAGTAGCATATCAAACCTCGAGTGTGAGCCATGCGCTACGGGTGTAGGTGGTGGGGTCCACCGCCACGACTGTGTTAGCCGCCATATTGCTGGCCAGCCACGCTTGTATGCTGGGGTCCACACCTGAGAATAAAGAATAGATGGATGGATTGTATAAGGACTGACAACAATAACATCATAATTATGTTTCCCGATAGACACATTATAATGTCTCCTGACCGATTTCGGCCACGGCGGCTAGTGTTACTATGACACCAGCCAGCTACGTCTACGCCAGTTAAATCTAGACTAGATAGACCTTTTAATAGATAAAATGTTTCAAAAAGGTTTATAATAATAATGTCCGAAGTGGTCCGGACCGATTTCGGCCACGGCGGCTAGTGTTACTATGACACCAGCCAGCTGCGCGGGACATGTTATAGTGCACAAGCGTGTGCTAACCACAGGTGCGCTCTCTGTTTCTTTACTCTCATAGCCCGATGGGCATACCGACACGCCCGGAGAGGAGAAATCAGGCGCAGAACCCACATTTTAACGTACCTTCCAAAACACGGAAGCTGATACTTATTTCTAAACCGCAGACAGCATTCGAAAAGGCGTTGCGTTTCGTGGGGATCGAACTCGAGACCTTTGACTTGGCAGTAATATGGTCTTACCACTAGGCTATCACAGCTTCACACACTTACCTTGTCTCATGAGCTCCCATTGAGTGGCATCGACTTCGACGTCGAACTGCGTCCAGTATCGCGCGTCGGTCCACACGAGCGCGCGGGTTCGGGTCACCAGTGCCGTGCCCGACGACCCGCGGAGACCGGAGAGCCACTCCCGTCGGGCATCAGCCTCTGATATGTACGCAGACTGCGAAGAAGACATATTTTAGACGACATCCGGGACTTATTCGCGATATAAAACGATTTTTCATTTCTCCCGACGTTTCGGTCGAGTTGCACCGACCGTCACGGGTGGACTGATATTTGTACGAGTAGCGAAAGTTTAAAATTGTTGAAGACAAATTAAATCAAAAAACCTTTATTGCATCAAAAATCAGCAGTATCATTACATAGTATAAAACAAAGTCGCTGTCTGTCTGTATGTCCTTAAATATTTTAAACGACGCAACTGATTTTGAAGCGGCTGTTTTTTAATAGATAGAGTAATTCAAGGGGAAGGTTTATATGTATAATACATAAGTATTTCACCCGTGCGGGACCGAGCCACGGCCACGTGCCAAAATATCCTTGAAGCATTACAGCTTCTAATTTTTATTACTGACTTGATTTTGTACTTAGGTGGAGTTCAGTAAAGAACATTCTATCTATCTTCATCATCATCTTCCTGCCCTTATCCCATTTTACTTAGGGCCGGTAACATTTTATCTATCTTATGTTATGAATATTAGGTCGGGGAAAAAGTCTTTTCGCATTATAGTATGTATGAACTTGCAATAAAATTTTTCTCTCTCTAATAAAATTAGAATTTGGAATTGTTTTTTTTTTTTAATTTAAACCAAAAAAAAATTATTACAAGTTCATACATACTATAATGCGAAAGACTTTTTCCCCGACTTATTATAATGTTGCAGTGTATACGTACATTATGAGCGTCAGCTGTAGGCACTATATACGCGTCGACCCTCGCGGTGTCCATGACAGCGCGCATCGCTGTGAGACGCGCCGCCGCTGTCTCTCTGCTTAGCGTGCTAGATGACGATACTGCCACTGAAAACAAGATATAGTATGTTTATACACTACAAATTATATGTAAGTTACTTTAACAACAATAATGATTAATAAATTCGTTTTGTCTCATAATTTACAATACTCTTGGCCGTCCATATCTGTTCTTTCATAGAGCAGGGGTGGATGGCCCTTGGTAGGTGCCTCATCACATTTTAAAATTAAAGTTCTCAACAAGGCCTCTGTATGTTGGACCTGTGTCCCCGTGTAAGCCTTTAAAAAGGACCGGGTTTCTTTCCTTGAAGTTAGCCCGTGAATTGAAAGAGATACAAATAATAATAATGATTATTTCATAGAGCAGGGGTGGATGGACCTTGGTAGGTGGCAGTAGGTGCCCGTTTTAAATTAAAGTTCTCAACAAGGCCTCTGCATGTTGAACTTGTGCCTCAATCATCAATTCAACTGTCTGTCAAAAGTGATGATTTTTCATACACGACGGCATTAGTTCCGATTTCGACCACGTGACAAAAGATCCTTGTAGCACTCTGATTCAAGAGATATTTTGCTTTGGAAACTAGAGACAAATACAAGTTGTACCTACCATAAACAGGTGCATCAGGTTCTGCTGAGTTGTAATAATATGGTATATGACCATATACCGCTAATGGTAACCTGAAATGACAGTACATTTTAACCAACTACTAAAAAAAGAGGAGGACTTCTAAACACATTAACATACAAACATATTATAGATTAACTACACCCAGACACAGAACAAATGATCGTACTCATCACACAAACATTTGTCCTGGAAGGAAATCGAATCCGCGATCTCCGGTATAGCAGTCGGGGCCAGTAACCACTAGACCAACAGGCTTGTCGTTCGACTGACGAATATATATTTGACTGCAATACAATTTTTAAGACCATAATTAAGGATTCCGGTAGGGTTCGAAAGTAGTCGGGCTATCCCGATACATATACGTGAGTAAACCGTTAACATATAATTATAAAATCCACCTCACGATAGTTATAACAATACAACAGCATATGCACGTCTCACTGCTGGGCACAGGCCTCTTCCCATATAGGGAAGGTTTGAGCATTAACCACCACGCTAGCTCACTGTAATCGATAACAGATTCCAATATTTGGAATCCAGGTTTCCTCACGATGTTTTCCTTCACCGTTTGTCAATAGTGCCTTAGAATTTAGTAAGCACATATAACTTTGAAAGTCATATTTCTACTTGCCTGCGTTAGGATCGAATCAGTACCCTTAGCACGCAAATCCATACTTATAACTGCAAGGCTATCACATTATAAATATAATAAAATAAATACTTACAATAAATATAGTGAAAATATCCACCGTACATCCGCCATCTTGCCTTTCTTGATATCAAATAATTCAATTTGGAATATTATCTCTATCTTTAGCCATATAGCATTATATTTGATAAGATACCAAACATAATATTATATGTTGTAATCCTAAATATGTGTAGATTATTTGTGAAGGGCGTAATAAAATTAATACGATAATTTCTTTGCTTTTATTAGGTGAAACGAGGAACTTGCTTATCATAATTATGTATCATTAAAACAATCTATCAAAAACCGCATCAAAATCTATTGTGTAGTTTTAAAGATCTAAGCATACATAGGGAAAGACTTTTTAATAGATAGAATGTTTCAAGAGATAGGTTTATATGTATAGTACATTAGTATTGCACCCGTACGAAGCTGAGGGGGGTCGTTTATGTTATAAAGTAAGTTTGTGTGTTTGCATGTTTGTTGAACACAAAGTAGAAACTGCTGGACTAATTTTGTCAGAATTTAGTATGAAAGTAGCTAATATTTACGGAGTAGGTAATTTGCTCGATAACGCATAGATTGGATTATTAAACATAAAACCACAAAAAAAAAAACATTTTAACGACAAGCTTGTGTGTGTTTGTAAGTTCACGGCATCTTTACGCTAAAATGACTCGGCCGATTTTGATAAAGTTAGGTATAAAAATGTAACTGTCATTTGTCTGTATTTATCTACGCATAATTAATATCATATCAGATATCTAAAAATCAGCCAGTCACGCAGAGCATGCCCGAACGATCCCGTGGCGCAAGCTTAGGTAGTAGAAGGGGTCCGGGGTGTTTTTAGTCGGTGGGAGTCCGACATATCCCCACGTCGTGCCCTCGGCGTGGGTTAAAGTCATTAGCGTTTCACCACGTCAATTAAAAAAAGATATCTATAGATATAGATGAGACGGATAATGAAACAGCAATATATTTGGCTTAATTTTTATTTTACACAGAAAAAAACAATAACAAATTAATAATAAAAACATTGAAAAATTACACAGTATCAAAAACGATTTTTACATGGCATTAAAACACATCAGCGGCGTTTCATTACTTATCTACCTAGCTACATACATATATGTATAATAAAAAGCCTTTTAATATAAGTACTTGAGCAGATTCAATAATTATCATACATACATATTATTTCATAATAATAATGTCCTGACCGATTTCGACCACGGCGGCTAGTGTTACTATGACACCAGCCAGCTACGCGGGACATGTTATAGTTCACAAGCGTGTGCTAACACAGATGCACTCTCTGTTCCTTTACTCTCATAGCGCGATGGGACGGCAATCCGACACGACCGGAGAGAGATTAGGCGCGGGACACACATGTTTTACGTGCCTTCCGAAACACGAAACACACATGTCAACAGATTATGTACTTTATTAAATGCCAAAACAAGATTAATACAAAATATACAATAATGCCTCCAGAAAATAAAAGATTCTGACGAATTGAGAGCCTCTTTTATTGGTAGGTTAAACATTGGAATGACTTCAGACATTTTCTCTTATAACAAAAATAATATCCACAAAAAAAAAACTATTTTACAACAATTTCAATATGCTTAGATTAGTGTTACTTAAAATAACCAAACAATATCAAAATAGATAACTTTTAATAAGTAAAAAACCTTTAGCACGAAATACAAAAATTATACTTAGAAAATATTAGATTGATGTTATTTAAAATAACTAAAACGCATATCAAAATAGAGTTTACTCCCAAAAAGCACGTATAAAAACCAAAAACTTAACACAGAATATTTCAAATCATATTATATTTATAAAAATGTATTTTGAAACAGTCGTCACACACTGGACGCCAAAGGATGGACTTCGATCGATGATCGAGGTAAGGAAGGTGCTGGACATGAATGTGGATGGATATAGGGGAAGAGGACGACCAAAGAAACGATGGATGGATTGTGTGAAAGATGATATTATGGCTGTAAAGAGTGTGACTTGCGAGATGACGTCAGATAGGAACGTGTGGAAGAAGACATGCTGCGCCGACCTTAAATAATAATTGGGATAAGGGCAGGGGAATGATGACATAACAGTTTTAATAGACAGGGAAGGTGCTATCGACGTCTCTTGCCCAGGAATGCAGGCCTCCAATCATATCTCGTACTTTAAACCTGTGTTGTTGGTCTAACATGTCGAGGACCATCTTAGCTGCCAGTTGGGAGTCGTTGCCGCGACGGCAGAGGAATATAACTGTAAAAAGATGATTTAATTATCCCACTAATGTGTGTATTTGTATGCAGTAGGTGCAGGTTCGATCCCCAGCACAGAGGTACCAATGTGACAGGTTTAATATGATATTATTGTTAATACAATAGAAAACTTGTAACCTCAATCAGGATTCGAAACTGCGACTTTTGGCTTCATGTGTCAGTCGCTTTTCGAACTAAGCCTTCGAGGTCATTAACCGAGAGTTTAAATTTCTCCATCATCTTGTGTAACGTCTTAGAAATGTGTGAGTGTTTATATGCTGTGTGAGGTTTAAGTTTTTCTATTGTATTATTTGTATTTAATCGCAAGGTATTACACAAAGTATGTCATACCTAATCACATTAAATCAAATACCTTAATATACTAGTTAATTGTCGATTAACACGAAGAAAAAAATACAGACTAGCATTCATATAGTTATCACAAAATCGTTAGTATATAAAAGAACTTAAAACTAGGTTAGTAGGACTTTCACTTGCACTAAATAATTTTTGTGTTGTTTATTATTAGGTCGGGGAAAAAGTCTTTTAGCATTATAGTATGTATGTAACTTGTAATAAATTCTTTCTCTCTCTTTAAATTTTAACTTTTAATTATACCAAAACCAGCCAGATACAAATACTATAGCCAAAAAGACTTTATTACAAGTTCATACATACTATAATGCGAAAAAACTTTTTCCCCGACCTAATATATTACTTACCTGGCCCATCAAAAGCCTCAACTTTTTCAACCAACTGATCCAGTCTCCCTCCATTAAGATGGTCTATAGGCCAGTTGTCAGCGCCGCTCAGGTGACACATCAGGAACTCTGGGTCAGCTCTCACATCCACTATATATGAGGGCTGCTTATCTTTGAGTAGGGCCGAGACTTCAAGCGCGGTGATACGGTTTTCAGAAGGCAGGATTTGGAGTTTGAGGTCCTGTAAGGTCAAAGGTCATTAATGTTAAAGGTCATTAAGGTTGTTGATTAAAGGTCACTAAGGTAAACAAGGTTAAAGGTTAAAGAAGTCAGCATGGTTAAAAGTTAGGCAGTATTTGGAGGTTGAGGTCCTGCACGGTCAAAGGTTATTAAGGTCAAACTCAATAAAGGACGTTAAGGTCAAGGTCCTTAATTGTCGCTGGTTAAAGGTCACTAGGATCAAAGGTTACAATTCATTCAGGTTAAATGTAAACCAGGTTAAAGGTTGGAAAGATCAATGTTTAAAAGGGTCAACATGGTTAAAAGTTAGACAGTTTTGGAAATTGAGGTACAGAGGTCAAAAGTGAAATCATTTATACTTGATACAATCAGACACTTTATTAATTATTAAACCTCATAGCAATTAGATAAGAAATGAAGTTTCATAAAATCCTTTCTTAGCGGATACCTACACCCTATAATACTCAATTATTCATTGCATTCCATATGTTACGTAGATGGTAAAAATAAAACAAGTTAGGATCAATATCTGTCGGGCACGCAAATGTTCAGGAGAGCGGAAGAGATAAGGAAATTATTTGTAGACAAGCTTGCAGATGTTATAATTGATGAGATTTCATGATTATCCAGTGAGATTCAGATTTGCATATCCACAAAAAATTGGTTCTCAGAAACTTTTGTAATCTCAGGAAGTCATTGGAAATATTAAAAAGTAGGGTTGGATATTCTACTTATAGAAGCAGGCTAGGGTTTAATCATTTCATTACTTTTCGATTTCGAACATATTATAGTGCACAAGCGTGTGCTAACACAGGTGCACTCTGTTCCCGCACTCTCATAGCGGCGGGACGGTAATCCGACATGACACAGTTTCAAATTAATAGAAACAAAAGGAAAAGCGGCGCTCAAAGGGTGTCGAGAAATAAAAACCACAAGACTTATATTTATTGTTTAATTTAATTTAAAAAACTTATTTATTTACAGTGATTATATACATATCTAGCCCTTATCGATATCAATAACGGCGATTCATGACAAATTCATCTCCTAACGTGAGCCTTTATGTGACTGGCTAAACCGATTTTAGATTTACAGACCCAGTCGCAAGCACTGCAGTACAACTGACAGTTACAGTATTAACAGTAGTTATGTATAACTTAAACCAATTGTACATAGATTCGAGAGAGAGATTCGATTTTGTTTTAATGGTTTGTACCCAAGGTTGTGATACTAACATAGTAAAACTAACACTTCTTCCGGGAGTGTTAATAAGGATTCTTCCGCCATTAAAAAAAGGTTTTTTTCGATATCTACTAACAGTTTTAGCACAAGCGCTAAAATTACCACCAATTTTCTATTGGAGCCCACCTTGGGGCAATTAAGCGCAGCGATCAATATTAACTTTATACATCATTCACGACCACTGCTCATTCAAATTATTAATATTATAGAAATAACTATCGCATTTATCTTCGTAGCCAAATGAAATATTATGTTGTCTTACTAAATCACATACATCTCTATCATTTTTCGGTTTAAAAATCCTTAAATTTCTCGAATTCAAAACTTTCGCGAAAGTCTTCCTCGACGCCGGGACAACACCCTGTATCTTCATATCTTTTACAAACATACTGTATAACTGAAACTGATTTTTAACATTTAAATCTATATATTTCACATTCACACCGGAACTGATACAACTTTGACATTTTATATTAAAAGTGGGTAGTTTTTCGATGTAATTAACTACAGTATGTGTCATTTTGGGTGTTTTTGATATTTTATTCTTTTCGTCTGACAACCAACATCTTACCATAGCTTCTTTGATGCCTAAAGTATTTAAAAACATGACTCTACATACTAAAATTCTTTCATTATTAAATATTAAATGATACGACTTAGAATCACCTTTTCTAGATATTTTACCAACATGGCTAGCCCTTCTTCGCTTAATAGGACAAGAGTCAATAAGAGATCTAACAAACTTCTTCTTCTCAACCCACTGTAAATCCCAGAAGTGGGAGAAGATGCTTCTTCTGTCTTCTTCTGTCAACTTCTTACAAGCTCTTAAAGTACTTTTAGCACAATACTCGGATTTACAAGGAGGTCCTAACATTCGTTCTTGCTTGAGAACATCCTGTATGTATGTAGTTCTTTCTCCCTCTTTTTGTATTCTGAAACCGTAGTAACTCTGGCCTTTTCTTCTTTTCTCTTTCTCTTGTCTTCTGCGCTCGGATTTTAAGTTGTCTTGCTTTTTCTGTGGAAGAGGAGAATGAAGTAGTGTAGGATATAAAATATAGTTTAAAAAAAAGATACAAAGAAGTAGGTAAGTCATTTTATCGTTAAACAATGGAAAAATGGGTTGCCCAGCAGTGGGAAGAGTAAATATGTCCGTTGCCGTTTTCATGACGGTTTATCTTAAAACTTATATTTAACGGATTTTGATCAAATTTCGTCAAACTACTTTGAGGCAGTATTTTTATGACGTGATCGTCTTTTGTTTTTAACAACCCTTTTCCTCTTTGCCGGCCTATTTGATCAAAATACATAATGCCAGCAGCTAAGACAATTATTATCTATAAATATTTTAATTTTTATTGCTAAAAAAAATCTCAACCCCGCGAATGTTATAAATAAATAAAAAAATATTGCAAAGAAATAAAAAAGCCAAATTAATATGCAAAAAATAATATTAGAAATAATTTAATTTTGTTTATAGACTTACCTTAACATTCGCAGTTTTGATATAGTAATACACTTTATAATAATAACAACAAATTTTTCCGAATTGACTTCATTGTGAACTCTTCTTAATCTCTTTTCTAATTATTTTTTAGGTCAAATATCCAATCTTAAATACAGATCTATAAAAAATATTACTCCCGTTTCGGTTACAGTACGGATACAAAATGATTTTGGATAGTTTCGGTTAAGAGTATTAATTTATAAGGTATTTTAGACGTAAATAGAAAAAAATTGAATCAGGCCGCTCGTGTGATGGTCCCGCCGTCAAGAAACTCTTATAAAGTGTCCTTTTCAAAACTCCACTCATATTCGAAAATAGCCGAAACACTTATCGGATACGGATATTTTATTTTCAAATATCCGATTATTTCGGTTTCGGATACAGATCTATAGTAAGTCTAATTATCAGTATCAAAATATATAAAAACGGCACTTACATACCACCTCTATGTCAGCATTAAAAGAAAAGAATAATTAAAACAGTGTAAAAAATATTTTACTTATACTCTATTATTTTTTATACACAGAATCAGCTACGGATTAGATATTACAATTAATTTTAAATAACACAATGAATAACATTAAACCTCAGACAGGACTCGAACCTGCGACTCCTGGCTTAACGCGGCAGTCGCTTTACCAACTAAGCTACCGAGGTCACTGTACGAGAGTTTAAATTTGTTCATCGTATCGTGTCACGTCTTAGGGACATTTTATACTACAAACTACACAATCCAGTATTTTTATAATAACTTTCGTGAGGATGATTCATACTTAAACGTTATAACGGTTTACTCACGCGTATGTATCGGGATAGCCCGACTAGTTTCGGACCCAACCGGAGACCTTAATCATGAGCTGACGCGGCGGCGGGCGAGCGAGTCGAACCGAGTCAGTTCTACTCCGGTTGGGTCCGAACTAGTCGGGCTATCCCGATAAATATGCGTGAGTAAACCGTTATACCTTTTAAGTATACACAATCCAATCTTTTAAACACTATTCCTATACGTCTCAACATATCTAAAAGCTTGCTTTCATCCTCATCCTCCTCAAAATCGAGGTTTTTTCTTTCGAGTAGGCCTTCTCAGGCACTTTCAAAACGTTACCGACTCCAGTTGCGCGGTTCCAAAATGTAATTCATACATACATACATAAACGTCACGCCTCTTTCCCTTGGGGGTAGGCAGAGATCATACCTTTCCATTTGCTACGATCCTGGCATACCACTTTAGCTTCATCCACACTCATCAATCGCTTCATACACGCCCGTCGGTTTAGGGTAAATATAAATGTAATTCATCATCATCATTCCCCTGCCCTTATCCCAATTATTGCTATTTGGGGTCGGCGCAACACGTCTTCTAGACATGTTGCTTAAAGTTTTGGCTATGTTTTATAGTCGGCCGCCTGCCTGACACTAACCCTCTTTGGGAATGCGATTGTTGGTTGTTTACCCGCCACCATTCGGGTGAGCCAAGGTGCTTGGTACAGTGCACTGGGTCTTAAGGTCCATTAGTCGCCTTTTACGACACCCAGTGGAGGATATGGGGTGGTGCTATTCTTTATATCCGGACACCACACGGACAGTAAATATAAATGTATTTCTTATGTATATATGTACCTTGTCATTAGCCGGTGCCATGCAGTAAGCCTCATAGTCCACTAGGTGTGTGATAGTGGGACTGTCCGAACACGCCGCGCACATCACGTTGCGTTTGCGAAGACGTACTGGTAATAAATAGAAGATATGGTTTAAGATGAGCAATAGTAGTATTCTACAACATTGATATAACGCCATCTAGTCTCAAATTAGGTGTACTAAAGTAGCTTGTGTTATGTGTACTAGACAACTGATAAATATAGAGGACAAATGCACTGGGTGGGGATCAATACCCACGACCTCCGGTATAGCAGTCAAGGCCACTACCGTCTAGACCAACAAGCCAGTCAAATATTCTGTATGTCTTTTTTTTGTTGTAAGCTTTTGTCTCATATGATCATTTTTCTGTGTCTGGGTGTAATTTATTTACAACATGTATGTATTTACAAATATATAAGTATGTTTATATATTTATTATAGCACAAGCTACTTTAGTACGCTTGTTTTAAGACTAGATGGCGTTGTGTGCATATTGCGGAATATAAAACAATGCCAAGACTGAGATATATCTACTCACCGGTTCTTGTAGTCATATCTTCAGCATCAAATATCAGCATTCTCTCCACCAACAGTTTCCTAGCCGGCATATCCACTATATATTTTAACGCTTCCATCGCTTGAAGAGTACCTGCAATTATAAAGTTAAAGAATGATTATTTGCTAGTTGTTGCCTCGTCTTTGTCCGCAAGTAATCTATGAAAAAAGTTAACTAGTTTCTAAAAAATAAAAGTAGCCTAAGTTACTCGTTATTTCATCAGCTACTTGCTAATTAAAGTCCCGTCAAAATCGGTCGAGCCATTTCGGAGATTTGACGGGTTTGCTGGTCTAGTAGTTAGAGGCCCTGACTGCTATACCGAAAGGGGTTCGATTCTCACACAGGACAAATGTTCGTGTGATGAGCACGATTTTTTTTGTGTCTGAGTGTAATTTAAACATAATTTGAGTGTTTTGCACATGTCTTAGACTAGATGGCGTTGTGCAGTAGGTGAGGAATATTTATTTATTCATAAAATATTATTTACATCCACGCGGCTGACGTAGATAGTTAAATATAAATAAAACTAGTTTTTTCCGCGACTTCACCCACTTTAAAGTCAATTATAGCTGCAAAAACATCCCAGCCTCTTACGAAATCGGTGAAAAAGTCGCCTATATTACTCTATTAATACTGTATCATTTTGATTTGAGTGTTTACGTAAACTTGATTAGTCTCAGTACAACAGTAATTGCTGTTTTACCGCATTTCAGCGGTACATCTAATAGGGCACCAACTTAGACCAGCTTGGTGTCAACAGGTTTCCCTCGAGGCGACTGACTGTGACGTGTGTGTGTGTGTGTGTGCATCTAGGTCTGCATGTGTGTGTGTGTGTGCGAGTGCATCTGCGTCTGCATGTGTGTGTGTGTGTGCGAGTGCATCTGCGTCTGCATGTGTGTGTGTGTGTGTGTCTCTGAATCTGGGTCTGCATGTGTTTGTGTGCATCTGCATCTGCATGTGTGTGTGTGTGTGCATCTAGGTCTGCATCTACGTCTGCATGTGTGTGTGTGTGTGCATCTAGGTCTGCATCTGCGTCTGCATGTGTGTGTGTGTGTGCATCTAGGTCTGCATCTACGTCTGCATGTGTGTGTGTGTGTGCATCTAGGTCTGCATCTACGTCTGCATGTGTGTGTGTGTGTGCATCTAGGTCTGCATCTGCGTCTGCATGTGTGTGTGTGTGCATCTAGGTCTGCATCTGCGTCTGCATGTGTGTGTGTGTGTGCATCTAGGTCTGCATCTGCGTCTGCATGTGTGTGTGTGTGTGCATCTAGGTCTGCATCTGCGTCTGCATGTGTGTGTGTGTGCATCTAGGTCTGCATCTGCGTCTGCATGTGTGTGTGTGTGAGTGAGTGCGTCTGCCTGCATGCATGTGTGTGAGTGACTGTAATATAGACTTACCTATGACCCTTGTGACGTGTGTATATGCATGTGTGTCTATGTGTGTTGACGTTATGACTAGTATAGACTTACCTATGACCCCGGGCACGGGTCCGGCCACGCCGTGCGCTGAGCAGGAGCCCACGGCGTCCGGGGAGGGCGGCGAGGGGAAAACGCAGCGGTAACACGGACCGCGGTATGTATTGCCCTGGATAACATACAATATTATATATCTCACATTATATTACTATCATCATCAGCCTATTACAGTCCACTGCTGGACATAGGGAAAGGGCCACTTGGAAAGGCCTGTAAGGTTATATTATACTTTCTTTGCTTAAAGGTTTCGCGGCTCCAGCAGCAGCGCCGGAAAACTTATTAGTAAGCAGTGTTGAAGACTTGTAAATATATGGATATGCAATAGGGATAATGATGACCTTTCTTCGGTATTTTAACCCAAAACAAGGGTTAAAATACAGAAAAAAAGGTATGTAAGAGATCGCTTTAAGCGATAAGACCGCCCATTGTGGCACCATGTAACTTTTACGTTTATCAAATCTGATTTTCATGTAATTTGCAATAAAAAATATTCTATCTATCTACTTAAAATAGATTACATGAATAAGGGACGACTTCTTTTTTAGTTCAATACATTTAAGCGATTGTAGTTGGAATAATGTAACTTGTCTATACATTTATCATTGTCGCAACATCTTACCTTGCCATCATCATTTTCTGCTCTGTATCCATATATCGTGAGCTGCCCTTCCATCTTTAATGCACTCCCCGATATTAATGGTCGCTGAAAAGAAAAAAACATAAATTGTATTTTGAATTTAGTAGCGATTTATGCACATGTCATGAGGAGGGATGAGACTCATGTGACTAAGAGAGTGATGAGTATGAATGTTGATGGATGGAGAGGAAGGGGAAGGCCAAAGAAAAGATGGATGGATTGTATAGGGAATGGTATGAATGAAAAAGGAGTAAATGATACTGTGTCATCTGATAGGAGAGAATGAACGAAAAACGAAACTGGGTAAGGGCAGAAAGATGATGATGATGAATCTAGACAGAAAACTCAGATTCATGGTGTCCTAAAATGTTTGATTTATTTTGAATTTAAAACGTGAATATTTCATGTGTTTCTTTCTTTCTTCAAAAAGTTTTTGTGTAGCATGTAATCAGAGGTCGAGAGGTCACTGGCCGATAGTTTAAAAAAATCCACTACAATTTTCACAAACAAAATAACTTCTAGCGACCAGCCCCAGTTTTGCAAGGGTGCAATAATACACATAAGCCTCTTGAAACATTCTATCTACTAAAAAAAAGAGCATCAAAATCCATAGCGTAGTTTTAAAGATATACAAAAGGACGGACATTGGGAAGCGATTTTGATATATACTATGACGATTAGATATATCCCAACTTACCTTAACAAGACAGCTAAGATCGCTGAGCAAGTACCGAGTGGGCACGTTATCAGTGCAGTCTAGTATCACGTCGTAGTCAGCGGCTATGGCGAGAGCGTTCTTAGAGTCCAACTGCACTTTGTAAGGCTTTATCTTGATGCGAGAGTTTATACTGGAAAGGAAATGGTTTTCTGCAATAACGCCATCTAGTATCAAGTTAGCAACAACGCCATCTAGTCTCAAATCAAGTATACGATAGTAACTTGTGTAGGAATTAAATATTCTTCAACATTCACACAACGCCATCTAGTCTCAAATTAAGTATACGAGAGTAAGTGTAATATCGAAATCAATCCGAACTGATTCCGGCCACAGCGGTTAGTGTTACTATGACACCAGTCAGCCACGCGGGACATATTATAGTGCACAAGCGTGTGCTAACACAGGGGCACTCTCATAGCGCGGGCGAACGGCAATCCGACACGACCGGAGAGAGATCAGGCGTTTATAATATTAGTAGTATACACGGAGGTAATACAAAGAGGAGATGTTCTAACACGATTTCCTTAGGAAACAACGCGTGACATTTTGCGGGGTGAGGGGGGTGCTAGATCCCGCCCACTTCTCTATTTTCCATCTACCGGTCTATAGCAAAACTATTCGCTCCTTCTGTCGATTTCGTTTTGTAGTGACGTAACTATCTCACGATAGATGGCCACGTGTTTATAAAATGATATGAAAACTACAAAAATAACATTTTGGCCTTAAAAGGATCTTTAGGAATGAATGTTGAACAAATTTCGTTATTAATATTATTAAAATTTGTTAGTTCTAGCTCTACATACCTAAATATTTTTAATTTCCATGACACCAAGTGTCGCCATCTAGTGTCGGGTCGGATTATGTTTGGAAACGCACTATTATTCACTGACTAAAGCCACGCCCAAATGATGACGTCAGGGCCTAGTTGAGTGTCACAGTGCACAGTTGCTTAGGCCATCTCCTCTTTGTATTTGCTTCGTGGTAGTATAGCAGTATTAGCCATACGATAAGAGGGATTACCTTCTAAGCGTAGCGGCGGCAGACTCAGCTTTGTTAACGTTCTCGTCGTGCTCAAAATGCAGCACTTGCCGGTGGATGTTCGTTAGTTCCACCAAGTCGTAGTCTATTATACCTATCTCACCTAGAAAGAGAGAGATAATAGATTATAATTATTGAATTGAAGAAAAACCGGTCACCGAGTCTGACTCGCGACACAGGGTTTCCGTATAAATAAGCTAAAGAAAAGATGATTTCTATACAGACTGACTGGTGAGATACCTTCAATACTTATGGAGAGTACTCGGTACTCGATTCTCGTTAACTTGATATAAAAAAAATAGAAGCTTAATTTTTTATCGAAATATCTCTCAAAATAAGTGAAATTTGGATATTATACTCCCTAAGCTGTTTACGTTGATCTAGTCGCGTGCGGCGCGGCACACGACACGCCGGTACCTACTACCTATGTATTCTGTATTGATAGCGCAATGCGCGCCGCGTGCGTCCGCGCGGTGTCCAATTATTCCGCAGTTAAATACTGGACTCTCGGTGTACTGTGTACGAAGTTTACTAAGAAGTTATTTAATATTTCGTTTTTATGTTATTTTATTTCATGATATATGTTCGCATACTATCACGTCCTCAAATATTGAAGGTATCTCACCAGTCACCCTGTATATTAAGATCTAATATTTTTCAATTTTCGCAATTTTTCCTACATCTATGCTATAAGACGTTACTTCGCACAAAATTTTAAGATTCTGAATTTACAGGTGGTACGAGTAACGGATGTATCTTTTCATGGCTCCACGTGCTACGAATGTTGCACTTGCTACGAATAGCCCATATACTACGAAACCCCAAGTGGCTACGAATAGCTCATTAGTGCGAAACCCCAAATGGCTCCGAATATTCAACTTGCTACGATTTCTTGGGTTATTACGAATAAGGGCAATGAGCAAGTAACTACGAATGCCTCACCTGCAACAAATGTCTTATTTGCTACCCGAATATCTCATTTACTACGAACATACAAGTTGCTACAAATACGCCACATACCAAGAATAAGATCTAAGTAAGTTTTTATACTTAGATCTTCTATCTTCCCGTTGTCTTCTATATCGGACAACGGGAAGCGATTTGTTATATATCTACTTTATATTAATTTATGCTTACCGACTCCCGCCCCCGCTAGATACAGGCCTGCAGGGCACCCCAGCCCTCCAGCGCCCACTATGAGGACTTTGGCCTGACAGATGCGACTCTGCCCCTTTACGCCTATCTCACGTAGAAGGATCTGACGACTGTATCTGGAATAACAACATCAAAATAGGTTTACCCGTTTATGAGCTACGATGGTGCATATAACATACATACACAGACATGTCAAACTTATAACAGACCGTCGTTTTTGTGTTTTGGAGTTGAAAATGTATATTGAAATGAGAAATGCAAAAAATAATACTATAATACCAGCCTATAAACGCCCCACTGCTGGGCATAGGCCTTTTCCCATATAGGGTAGGTTTGAGCATTGATCACTATGCTAGCTATTATTACGGTTATTTCAGAATCCAATGTTTGAAACCCAGGTTTCATATTGATATTTTCCTTCACCATTTGTCAGTAGTGTCTTAGAATGATAAAGAAAGTACATATATCTATGATTATGTCACATTGGGACTTTGCCCACATTGAGATGGAACCTGCTTCTAGTGCATATAAATCTGTTAAAGATAGTAGGTATAGAATAGAATAAAATAATGTTTATTTGTAGGAATCATCATCATTATCTTCCTGCCCATATCCAGGTTTTTTTGTTCCATTCTCCCCTATCCTCATCAGACGTCACAGTATCGTTTCCATATACATTCTATCCAACTTTTCTTTGGCATTTGCCTTCCTTAGGAATATGGTACAGAAAACCTATATATCTTACCTTTCTATTGCCCATTTCGGCAACTGTCCAACTTCAATCCTCTGGATATGGTCTACAGACTGTAAATCATCATTCTTTACTCCATTTGACTGCTCCTGTAATAATTCAATTTATTCTGTAGTAGCGACCCGCCCTATGATTCCGTGTGGTGTCCGGATATAAAGAATAGCACCACCCCATATCCTCCACTGGGTGTCGTAAAAGGCGACTAATGGACCTTAAGACCCAGTGCACTGTACCAAGCACCTTGGGTCACCCAAATGGTGGCGGGTAAACAACCAACAATCGCATTCCCAAAGAGGGTTAATGTCAGGCAGGCGGCCGACTATAAAACAATAGCCAAAACTTTAAGCAACATGTCTAGAAAGAAGACGTGTTGCGCCGACCCCAAGTGAAATGAGATAAGGACAGGAAGATGATGATGAGTAGCGACCCGCCTTAACTATGCATGGATATAATATTTATATACTTTATTGTTTTCCAGGGAGAAATAAATGTGAACTAATAACTTCAGCCGAAGCTGACGGCACGGTGTGGGGATATATCAAACTGGTGCAATACTGGTGTATTATGTTTCTTATTTTGTTAAGGTATAAAATGATATTGTCAATAAACATACAAACAACTCATATTTTTTTAATAATTTACACTACTTATTTATACAGGAAGATATTGTGATTAATGATGACTTTGCTAAAACTTAATGCTTTGAATGAAAATCATCATAAAATTAATTAATATGGATGACAGCTGATTAAATATTTATATTGAAATACTTATACCATAAATGAAGTATTTATCCATACACATTACATATACAAATGTTGCTGTCTGTCACACTCAAAACTATTAGGAATGATGACAGGGTATGAAAAATGAAAATCATAATGAAGAATATTAAACCTACAATCAAAAGTATTACAACCGTTACATAGGTAATTAATAATATTATTAATATTCCTTAGGGATTGCTAGACCATCTAATATACATGGGAAATAATAATTTTACAAAAATTATAGACTACAAAGATATACCATAATGACCAACGATGAAAACTATTATATTTTACATTTGAAATCAAGTTTTTTATATAATTACTTATATAAACGCCGGCTGCGTTTGGGAGATTATTACTATACAAAAAATATACTCTATTAATACTTTTTATCTGGCGTACTGACCTGTTAGTACAATAAATAGAAGATTAATTAAAATATATAATGGTTTGTAATAATATCAAAGAATAAATCAGGCATTAAAATAAAAAGTAAAATACTAACATCGTAAACCTCTCGCCGCAACTTCAACATTTCTTCTTCTTTATCCTGTATAACCTTCCGCAATTCTCTGATTTCAGTCTCTAGCTTTAATAGCTGCTCCATCTTAGACATTTTTCACTTATTTTAAACTCTACTTAAACCTTAAACGTGTATAATTATTAATTTTAGCCAAACTGACTCTACATTCTAAAATAAACAATAAGGTGCCACGTTCCAGGCACGTTCAAGTTTTGATTTCTAACAATTCTAACTTTGACAGTTTTGACATGTAGAGCTGCTGTTTTAATTCAAATGAGAGGAAAAGAGATACCAAATTCCACCATGCTGGTAATTCGAGTTATACGAAATGGAACAATCTCATCCATTTTGAAGTTTCTAGTGAGGCAACAGGTTTCTAGTAAAAATCGATTATCGGTTAGAAATAATAATATCATTATTTTCATCATATTTACTACAGATCTAGTACACCAACAATTAATATCTAGACAATGTATTCACATTCCTTTAGTTATTCCCAAAAATTTAAAACGAATTTGCTCTCGTAATTTTCACAAACAAATCTACTGGATCTATATTACAGCTGTAGTGCATAAGGCTTACAAAATTTGAGTTTTTTGGTATTTGGTATTTTTTGTCGTGGGTTCGATTCCCACCCAGGACAAATGTTTGTGTGATGAGCACGATCATTTGTTCTGTGTCTGGGTGTGATTTATCTATAATATGTATGTATTTAGAAATATATAAGTATGTTTATCAGCTATCTGATTACCATAACACAAGCTCTGCTTAGCTTGGGATCAGATGGCCGTGTGTGGAAATTGTCCCAAGATATTATTATTATTATTTGTATCTCTTTTAATTCACGGGATAACTTCAAGGGAAGATACCCGGTCCTTTTTAAAGGCTTACACGGGGACACAGGTCCAACATGCAGAGGCCTTGTTGAGAACTTTAATCTAAAATGTGAAGGGCCATCCACCCCTGCTCTATGGAAGAACAGACATGGACGGCCCAAGGTAGCCGCAAGACTATTGTAAATTATGGAGATTAAACTTAGTTGGGCTATTAATATGATTTGTTAGGTGTAAGTGTTTCTTTAAAATAACTATGGAGAACTATGGCACCTGCCTTTCAATACATTAGAATGCAATAAAATTGGCAGGCGGTGACTCGCCGACTCCAAGATGGGCCCCCTATTATACCGCCACGATAGGCAGCAGGTGGGCAACACCAGAGAGTAAGGCTAAGGGGTGTAGAGAGGTGTGACACCGATTTCGCCATCGCGGGTCACAGACCCGGAGCGGGTTTCCTCGTTATTACGCCATTAGACACTTCCACCCCCGAGCATATAGCTCTTGCGACCCCTCTCTAGCCAGCCAGTTAAGGCAAGAAAGAGCTGGGAGTCCTCATAAAGAGTGACCCCCTGGGGCATTCAGGTTCCGTTGTGTCGCCACACACAAACAGCTCGCCACAAGCTGCCCTGCGGATGTATGCTCCTACATAGACCTTCAGATACATTTTTTATTTATAGCTCAAGGTTTGAAATAGCATGCTAATATGCCCTCAGGTCTTGCGTTATCCCCATGATGAGGTAACGACTTGCCCCGAGGGGTAAATTAAATTAAATTAAATTATTATTATTATTTATATGTATATATTTTGTAAATAATCTACCATTGCTGGCGAATTAATCAATTCCGCGGGCTTGTGGCCAAAACGAAATTGATGGGTATTACCCAATTATGTATTGTGTATTGAAAGAAATTTCCGGACTAATCTACAAGTGTTTAGAATGGCTGCTTTTTGAATGAGGATGTAAGTAAGAGGATGTATGTCAAGGGTCTTAAGGCTATTGTGGAGAATCTTGGGTATCACACCGGTTGCTGATATTACTATCGGCACCGTGCGGACAGCGTCTACGCGCCACTGAGTTATTATTATTATTATTTATGAAATCTAATTTTCGTCAAATGATTTCATTGAGAATCTCGGGACACTTATAATTTGGCAACAAAAATCAGCAACAGAGAAATTATCTATAATTGGCAATACTAAACTCATGACACGCATCGGGTAAGTCCCCGCCTACAAAGTTTGATACATTCTATTTACAAATAGGGGAATTTGTAAACTACGTACTGTGTAAACAAAAATAAACTATAAGTATCAGTTTACTTTGCGAATTCATATATCATAGTCATTACAAACAAGTGTTACTGTTAATACAAAATTACTGACTGCCAGTAAGTGAAGTTGTCTTGTCATGTAAGTATTCATTGTGCCCGTTTCGTAGAATGTACTTGTGATAGCTAAACTGTGACATCAGTTCAAAAGGATAGTATTCTAAGGATTTTGATAAAATAGTCCAGTGTAGGTAAAATTACTTTATAGAGTCAGCAGAGAAGATATAATGTAACAAGTCGTGCTGCATACCTACATGTGATAATATATTTTGTGACGTTCTTAATTCGGATGTTCGTATTTTTTATGTTTATTCGCGCATAACTCCGTCACGTTTGATCGATTTCATTTAGTTTTGTTGTAAAAGGTATACTTCCCAAATGAATGGTTCTATAGTCACTAGATCGGGATCTGATGATGGACTAAAAAAATAACCAAATTTCCGCGTAGAAGTCGGTTACAGCGGTATATTGAGGCAATATGCTACGGAGTTGGTTGATATCATAGATTAATACATAGGGTTACAGGGAAGTAATAATTCTAATTATTATTAATTTGACGGAGATGAGGATATTTTTTTCGACGCTTTGTAAATATGTAATTTTTTTAGTTACATAAGTTTAGTTATAAATGTAGATATTTCTTGTTTTTGTATTGTTTCTGTTAAATAAAGTACAATTATAAACCTTTGCCATTTTTGAACTTATGGCTATCCCTTCGCTTTAAACAATATATTATAGCTAAATCATTAAAACAACAAACGCAATATTAAGTAAATATATTATCTTCACTTTAATTAAATGCAAAACATCGATTACATATACTTTCAATTAAATACAGGATGTCCAAGGAAAGATCGACCAACAGGAGTGCAATGATGGACACAGGAGGTACCCAGGTCACCTCCACACATACGCACACCTTTCAATTCAATTAAAGCAAAATATTCGTTCATATTTTTTATATTACACAACGCCATCTAGTTTTAACGTAAGTATACAAAAGTAACTTCATTAGAAACTAGAGTAAAGTACTTTTTCCCATGGTGAAACGCTAATGACTTCAACCTACGCCGAGGGCACAGTGTGGGGATATGTCCGACTCCCACCCGACTAAAATCACCCCCGGGCCCCTTTTACTACCTAAGCCAGAGTCACGGGATCACTCGCGCATGCTCTGCGTGACCCTGGCTAGACAGTAGAATACTAGACAGCTGATATACATACTTATACATTTCTAAATATTTATATCATAATATACATAAATTACACCCATATATCAACTGACCACGGCAATATGAGCAGTAATGTAACGCAATTCTGATTTTGTACAAAAAGTCTCGTAACTCGAAAACAACAAAACATCAAACAACATATTTGTGGGTGATTTGAATACTTTTAAATGTCTTTTATCACTAAAAACCAGATCGTCCTCCTTTCCTCAGACACCCTGTATATTGCTAGTAAGTCTATATTTTAACCTCTATTTGTATATTCTTAAGTATAACTAAACATGTTTTCAGTACGTATAAAAAATATGCGAATCGATAAAATTCATAGTGTAAAATAGAGACGCTTCTCGATGTCTGTCCATATGTATGCTTAGATCTTTAAATCTACGCAACGGATGTCAAAGCGGTTTTTTTATAGATATGTTTTAATTTTATAATATCACAACAATTAAAGCACCTTACGTTTAACTTAAAATACTAAATTATTTTTAAAATAGGGATGACGACAACCGTCATATAGATTAACAAATAATATTAGGCAAACAATAATTGACTGTCAAACTACAACTACTACTACTACGTGACGTCAATTTTTCGTATAAATTTTGCGAATGCGTTACGTCACAAGCCCCTTCTCCTAAACTGCAAAGCAGCTTTTCTTTGTCATTATTTTTTGTTCAGATAAACGCAAAAATGTCATCATCCCTATCATTACACAGGAGTATTTAAAATACGTTTATAGAGTTTAAGCCAATACGTACACTATACAATACAATTTAAATCATCGAGCTTTTTGAATTGTAATTTATTTAATTCTTAAGTCTCAGATAGCTATGTGATGTAAGATAGCAGGGCTGTTATAGATATACAATTTTGTATACGGTTACATGGATACATTAAGAGAGAATCACAAGTTATCCCTGCGACAACGTGTTTTATAGACAATTTCGCACCTCTCCGAAATCATCCGAAAGTTTTATATTGAATATGGATACAGATATTTTTCTATCGGATTTGCTAGAGAGACGTTACAGATAAAGAGCTATAGCTCTGAAGCCGTGTTTCGTATCTACAGAATATTAGGTATATACTATGTATAACATTCCCGAAGATATTAAAGGTTAAAGAAATATTATACCATTAATATTATTATAATATGTGTATGCCTGTAGCATTGGCGATGGTGACCTGTAATACAGGTTACCACGCAAAAGACCACAACGTGTGGCGTGTTTTGTGTTCGATTCCTGTGTAGTAGGACAAATATTTGTGTAATCTATAAATGCTTGTTCTCAGTCTGAGTGTCTTTGAACATGTTAATGTATGTCTGTCAATGCTCCTCCTCTCCCGTCACAAGGATTTAATTCCTTAGTGCAAGCGTCGACTGTTACTAAAACCGACGCAATACAAAGATATATTCCTTACCGCGAGTCATTTCATTATTATTTAGAACAGATTTTTAGAGTACTCTACAATATCTCACGATACGACTCGGTTATCGGTTCAATTCAAGAAAAAGCTGCCACTTAACATTAGCTTAGAGAGACAACGATATTTTGGCACATAAATGACATGAACATAACATGATTTTATGCTGCTGGGCTCAACTTTCTGTCAAGTGATAGTTTTAACATAATATATGATCGCATTAGTTCTGCTTTTGGCGACGTGCCAAAAGATCCTTGTAGCACTATATTTTAAATACCATCCGTATAAAAAGGTTTTTCTTTCGTTCCTAAGCTTAGTTACTCTATACTTCTCACAATTCAAATTTTCCTTTAAGCACGAAGTTTTTAAACAACTGACTTCGCTGCCATGCTTCTAGTCTCTCTTTATTACAATCGGCCATCAAAACTGTCGGTGACAACTTTCCATAGTCTGTTTCTTTAGTAGTTTTACTACAAGACGAACTATTAGTACCACATTCAACTTTCTTAGTAGTATTACTTGAGTGATTCGCGCTTGAAAGAATAGCTTCTGTCAATTTAGCCGAATTTGTTTTCTTTTCAGCGGCGTCTATTTTAACGGGCATTTCATGTGTCAAGTCTTTTTCGATATTAAGACTTTGTGACTGTATTTTACTACCAGAATCTAAAAGCAATCTCTTTTTTGTGTTATTCTTTTCTTCTAAATACTCTTGTCTTTCAAACATACGTGCCATTATCTGAGGTAAGACAACAGATTTCTCGTAAAAATCTGGTCCTTTAGTAAATTTTGACGTTTGTGACTCCGGTTTGACAAGACGTTTCTTTTTATAAACTTTTTCGTCCTTTTTCATAACTCTGACAGTAAAATTATTATTGATCCTTTTAATTGTTGTATCATTTTCACTTGCTTTAATCTCGGGTTTATTTGCTTCATTAAAATTTTTGGTTATGTTATTTAATATTGGTCGCGTTTCTTTAACGGGTTGCACATCGACCTTAATATAAGAAGAATCTTTAATAGTTACCGCGCCGGGTTTAATATCGTTAGAACTGTGAATATTGAGGTGCGATTTAGAATAATTATAAACTTTTTTAACTATATTTTTCTGTGTCAACACTTCTTGTATCAAATCATCAGGATCTAAGTCTGGTTCATGTAATACTGGCTTATTAAGCACTGGTGGAACCAAAACCCTTGGTTTTACGAAATCTTCATCTTCATCACGTTTAAATGAATTTTTTTCTCGACTAGTCGAAGGTTTCATCCAATCAATTTTTTTTCCAGACTCAATATCGTCAAAAAATCCTTTAAAATCAACATTTGAGGTAATAGGTAAATTTAACGATTCCTCTTTCTTACTTTTTACTTTAATATCCTGTGGAGTAACAAATATATTTTCATAAACATCAATTAAAGTAACATCTTTCTTTTTATTCAATAACGACGATTCAAAGTCGTGAAATCCGGAATCTTGTGAAGAATCATCGATATCGATCAGTTTGTCGACTTTGGTTACATCACTATTATGGGCGCCATTTCTTTGGGGTTCCAAAATGTCAAAAGAATTAAAGTTTTTCAGTAAATTTTCTGGTATTGGTACGCTTTTGTGATTATTAGGTGAATCAGACTGCCACATTGTTACTGATTAATCTGAAAAGAAAGATAAAGAAAAAGATTATTTTATTAGTTCAAACATGAGTGTACATACATACATGTGCATGCAAGGTGATCAATAATAAAAAAATATCAGTCATGTTTAGCCATTATAGCCAGACACAGAACAAATGATCACGCTCATCATACAAACATTTGTCCTGGGTGGGAATCGAACCCACGACCTCCGGCTTAGCAATCAGAGTCACTAACCACTAGACCAACAGGCCTGTCAAAATGTCACGAAACCACTGTAAATAGTTACAAGATTGTTTCATTAATTTAATTATTTTTTTTGCGAGTTGCCAGGTGCTTTATCACAAGTATTTCTATAACTTACTGGGGTTTTGTGATGAATGAAAATGTTTCAGAAACAATAAAAAAGATTTGTATTTTCTTTTATCTTATTGAAAAAGTTAGTGTAAAGTTATTCAATGATGTTCATTACTTTTAGCTAACCAAGTCTGGTCTTAGTATTAATTCATCTATACTAATATTATAAAGCTGAAGAGTTTGTTTGTTTGTTTAAACGCGCTAATCTCAGGAACTACTGGGTCGAATCGAAAAAATCTTTTTGTGTTGAATAGGCCATTTATCGAGGAAGGCTTTAGGCTATATAACATCACGTTGCAACTATTAGGAGCGAAGAAATAATGGAAAATGTAAAAAAAAAACGGGAAAAATTATTCATTCTTGAGGGCTTTTGGTGCGTGCGCTCCGAAAACGGTTCAAGATACCAAAAATTATGTATCAAAAAATTATTCCTATTGAAATGATCTAAAAAAATGTCCAGGATAGTATATGTCTATCTTTTAAGATTAACTCACTAGAACCGTTTTTATGGTAATCAAATTCGGTCGAAATTAATGCATTTGTTAAGAGTTGTTTCAACGTATCAGGTTGTGGAGAAAATCAATATGTACTTCTGCCACAAGAAAATAAAACTAAAAATATAATTTACGCAGAAGTAGGTACTTTAAAATGATTATGTTCTTTAAAAAATTTAAAAACTAAATTGTCTAAAATAATAACAGAAAATGACGAGGACAAAGTCGTGGGTAACAGCTATAATTTATAAAGCTAAGGAGGTTGTCCGCAAAAATAAATGATGCCCAAAATAATTATTCCACGCGGACGAAGTCGCGGGCACAGCTAGTTAATTATATTATTCCATCCATAGTTTGATTAAATTAATAACATTTTTAGTAGGAGTAGCATTTAACAACAAAACTGTTATCATGTACTAGCTTATTCCTGTGGCCCTTCCCGAGTGGAGGATCATTACAGTTGCAAAAATGTTCCCTTTTTATGCCGTTAAAGTAGAATATTTGTTAATCTTTTTTGGTTACCCGGTGGAAATCCTCATAGACTTCCATGAACCTGGGGAAGGCATAGGGGTGTGCCAGATTCTTACCGACTAAAACCACCTTAGTGCTTCTGCATTCCCTATAGCCGGGGCCACAGGAACAATTTGGCAAACTGCTGCAAAAGCCTATGTCTTAATCTAGGTAAACTGTACCTAATTTTCCAAGTTGAAGTCGCTTAAACTGTAAAAATATTACCTTCCTTTTACACAGTCAGCTATAAAGCTTGTGTTAATTTAAGGAGTCAGTTAACTTTGTAGCTAAATTCATCAAATCTTTTGAGTATAAAAGAGTAAAAAACTCATCTATCCATACTTGCAAACTTTTATGTTAGATGTAGGATTATAAATATAAATAGGTATAACTGAGTGCATACAATTGTAAACAAAGCATGTAAACTGAGTCCAATCATGTTATTATAAATGTCACTAGCTGTTACCTGCAATTGTTATTTATAGCTGCAAAGTGATTACAGCCATCTACTGTTGTAGGTTTAACTCCACACCAAGTTCCTTCAGGAATAAATGTTTATGCATTGCCACACTTAAACTTTTACATTTTTAATACTAGTAGGATTACCCATACATGAATCTCTGTGCTATCATATTATATTAATAAAATTCTTGTTTTATACAACTTGTAGGTAAAAGTTATAAAAGTAAACCATTTAAAATTCAATAAAAAAATGTTAAAACAATATTCCTAAAGATCTTGACCACAAAGGCTTCATTCAAACTTTTTAAATGTCTATTTTACTCACCGTAGAATGTGCATGGAACTGATAAGAAAAACCAATATTATTGTCACTTTTACAATAATTAAAAAAGAACTTCTTCCGCACTGTCAGAAGTGTCAGGGATTAAAAACTGTATAAATGAGAACGCCGCACTAGATGGCCGAAGTCATTGAATAATTGAATACTCCTAAATTAAGCGTAATTTACTAATTAGCATGAAAAATTAGTTACTAAGTTGTAAAAGGTGTCCATTTAATCCTTTAGTTGTCAAACAATTTTAGGACAGTTACATATTGTTTCTGTTAAATAATAAATACAACGTAAAATCTGAAGGGACACGTAATATTAGATATTACCGCGGGATTTTATCAAAATATTTAAGATATGATAATATTGATTTGGAAATTAGGAAATTTATTTTGCTAGACTGCTAAAATTGTTTTTTTTTTTTATATATTATAAACCGCTATTAGAAGTAAGCCTACATCGTAATTTTAAAATAATAAAAGTATCGATGCTACCGTATTAAGTATAAAGTGGTTTATCAAAAAATTGTGTATTTTATATTTATGTCTTATTTGAAAGATATTACATTTTAATAAGACAATAAGACACTACTGGACCGAAATTATGATGTAAATTAATACCCATTATTAAAAAAAAATCCAACAGTCACAAAATATTGTAACCTATAAATATAAATATAAATATGTACGGTGAACTCATTATAAGCTATTTCCTTACTATGGAGCAATCTCCTACTTGTATTTACTACATATTTTTTTCTTTATTATTGCACTGAACCAAGTTTTAAAAACTAAGCCAGTTAATTATTAATTAAGCTTCATAAAATTTACTTCTTTATCACAATTTTCTATTTTTTCAGGTAATGTGGTGTCTTTGCTAGCTGGTGTATGCGGTTATTTATCAAAATAATGTTATCCTGTTGAAGACTTTTTTTAAATACATTTGTAAACATTTATTGTTAATAAATAAATGTACTTTCTGTACTATTAACTTAGTATTTTTATTAACTTTGGGTTTTTATTTTTATAATAATTGAATAAACCTAAAATATTTTTGTTCGGTGTACTCCAGCTTAAATTAGGGGAAATCCTCCGAATTATTGTCATCTGTGCTTTTAGTGTGTAGACCCTATAAAATGAAAGATAAAGGTAGAAAAATAAAACAAAGTAGAGACATTATTATAAGTGATATTTTAAACAAAAAATATTTCAGAGCAAAACTAATCCACAGACATTTCATTATGTAGAATTGAATTTCAATTTAGCAGAAATATTGTCAGCACAAATTAATCCGAAAATACCCAGACCTAATTAATTTTACTCTTACTTACTTTAAGAATGAAAATAATCCATTTAATAATCAAGAAAAATGATTTTGCGATTTCTAGAACAGTTTAACAAAATAACCGCGTAGTAGAATTATAAACCCTAAGCATGACACAAACAATTTTCGCGTCTGTTGCGAAAAAGTGACACTGACGTTAGTTTTGCATTTTTGCCAATTTAGTTTGTGTCAGTTTGTAAGTCAGTGCCCTTTGGTTGCAGAGGCTTTGCAGATCGGTGTTTGTACGAAAAATTGCAATAAAATCGAATATTACATTTTTTACGAGAAATATGTACTTCTCATCGGCCTAAGAAGTACTTCTTCACAATGTGAGATAGCCGGTTGCGGCGTTATCTTGCGTGTAAAAATGTAATCTGAAAAAATCATGTATTGGTTTTTATGGATCAGATTACCGTGTTTTAAAAACAATATTTCTAATTGTTTCGCAAGAATCGAGGTGTTGTGATCTTGTTTAACAGTTTATTAGGTGTTCTGTGTATTTTGCGTGAGTATTTTATGTATAATACGTTGTTTAGCAAGTGGTAGTGATAACCTCTCATTTTTGGAGACATTAATTTTGGTGATTGAGATTTCAGTAGTTTTTATTGATTGATGCGGTATTTAGAACTAAATTAGTCTGCGGCTACTTTCAGACACCTATATTTATTGTTCTAGAAGTTAATTCTGCTTAAAACATATAGAAATTGTTAATTTTTTAGCCTATAAACACACCTTATGTCATGTCTGATCATTATGTGGTTTTATTTCTATATTATAAATAGTGGATTCTCTAAATTATAATACAACAATTCATGTAAGAACTTCTTTAAGTTTTATTAGGTTATTTGTCACTATTAAATACTTGTTACATATAAAAACCTCTCAAACATTATATTTTTATTTCTAAATAATAATAAACTGTTCTTCCATATAGCGGGGCTGGATGGCTCTTGGTATATGCCACACATTACATTTTAGATTTAAGTTCTCAACAAGGCCTCTGCTTGTTGGACCTTAAAAAAGCCATTAAAAAGACCGGGTTTCTTCCCTTGATGGTATCCCATGAATTATAAGAGACCAGATGAATGGCAGAACAGTACATGTAGCTACAGTACATTGGTGGTGAACTCTATTTTCTGCACATAGACTCCTGTGGCCTGTTGTGCTTGTGCTGTAATAGTACCTATAACTATGTAAGTTGTGTAATTACCGCAAGTGTGAAGCAAAAGTGAAGTATCACTTGGAATTGATAGCCCAGTTATTATAGGAGGTTCAAAGTACTTTATAAGTGGGTATAAAGCATATATGAGTTGTTATAAGAGACCGGATTACAATAGAGTACTTACTTGACAAAAAAAACTATTTTTTCCGTAAGAGATATACTGGATGCTTTTCATACCTTTTATCAAATCAAATAAAAGTACAAAGATATTATAACAAGTCAAAGATGTTGATTGGTATTGAAAGTAGGCCTAGTCAGTAAAACATGCATTGGAATATTACATAACATTAAATTTTAACTCACTGTCTTATCCATTTCTTCTTTATGTGATACTAACGATCCACCCCAGCTTCACATATGTAAATTACTGATGTGGCAGAAGGTTGAAGTAGCTTTTTTTATAGTTATTTAAGAAGAAGGTTTATATGTATAATACATCAGTATTACACCCTTGCAAAGCTGATTAATACTTAATCAGTCTCTACCAACCACATTATCTTTGTGTCCAACCCATACAAAGCTACTTAATACCCAGTCTATGTCTACAGACAGACCTGTCGGTCTAGTGGTTAATGACCCTGACTGCTATACCGGAGATTGTGGGTTCGATTCCCATCAGGACAAATGTTTGTGTGATGAGCATGATCATTTGTTCAGAGTGTGAGTGTTATTATATATTATTATTATATCATATGTATGTGTTTAGAAGTTTATTAGTATTTTTATCGGTTGTCTAGTACTCATTACACAAGCTACTAAGTATGCTTAAATTGAGACTAGATGGCGTTGTGTGCATGTTGAGAAATATTTATTTATTTACCCACATCTTTGTATCCAGTGCATCATGATGGAAGCCAGTTGCTCACGCTTCACGGCGGCGGAGGGCGGCGCCCGGCTGGCGGCAGCCGCAGCTACAAAGAACATCCTCGCGGTGGAGTATGCAAGCTTCATACCGGTCAGACTGCTATATGAGAAGGCTTACCAGATTCGGGGGTAAATGTTTAATAAGATAATACCAGAGTATAAGCTAAAGTGGTATGCCAGGATCGTAGCAAATGAAAGTTGTGATCTCTGCCTACCCCCAAGGGAAAGAGGCGTGACGTTTATGTATGTATAAGGTTGTCTCCAGCCTAGCTCCACTCCAGTAGGCAGGCAGTCTATATGTCCCACTGTTAGGAACAAACCTCTTTCAATATAGGGAAGGTTTGAACATTAGTCACTATGCTCATTGCCGGCAATTTCAGATTTAATATAAACAAGCCGTGACAAACTAGCCTATGTATTAATCCAGGGTGTCAGCTTACTCCTTACCAAATTTTCTAAAACTTGTTTTAGCATGAAAGAGTAACAAACATCCATCCATACTTAAGAACCTTCTCATTTATAATATGATTAGCAAATTATAATAAACTTGCTTTTTCATTTCCCCAGACCACTTTCAACCGGCAAGAAGCGTTCGATCTACATCACTCGCGCCTCACGAGTGCAAGTCGTGGCTTTCGAGCTCAGTATCCTCACGGACTTGGCGACAGTGGCCGCAGCATTGCATAGCGAGGCAGACTGGAAAACAGAGTTAGAAAGCAAGGAGGTACGTAGTTAATCATCATCATTCCACTGCCCTTCATCATTCCCCTGCCCTTATCCCAATTATTATTAATTGGGGGTCTGCGCTCTTTTAGACATGTTGCTTAAAGTTTTGGCTATGGTTTTATAGTCGGCCGCCTGCCTGACGCCAACCCTCCTTGGGAATGCTGTTGCTGGTGGTTTACTCCCCACCAGGAGGTTGACCCGAGGTGCTAGGTGGTATGCACCGGGTCGTAGTATACCTTAGTCGCCTCTTACGATACCCATTGGTGGATATGGGTCAGCCCTATTCGCACCGGGAACTGCACATTCCCCTGCCCTTATCCCAATTATTACTTGGGGTCGGCGCAGCATGTCTTCTTCTTCCACACTTTTCTACCTAACGTCATCTCGCAAGCAACACCCTTTGCAGCCATATCATCTTTAAAACAATCCATCCATCGTTTCTTTGGTCGTCCTCTTTCCCTATATCCATCCACATTCATGTCCAGCACCTTCCTTACCACGTGATTCTCGTGAGGTATGTAGCTAGGTTAGCGGGGGACCCAACCAGAGTCCTAACAAAACCTGGATCGACGGCGGCCAGTGTTACTATGACACCAGCCAGCTACGCAGGACAAATTATAGTGCACAAGCGTGTGCTAACACAGGTGCACTTTCTGTTCCTTTACTGTCATAGCGCGATGTGACGGCAATCCGACACGACCGGAGAGAAATCAGGCGCAGGGCTTACATTTTTACGGCGCGTAAGCAACTAGTTGGGCTATCTCGACTATGACAGGCCTGTTGGTCTAGTAGTTAGGGACCCTGACTGCTATACCAGAGGTCGTGGGTTCGATCCCCACCTAGGACAAATGTTTGTGTGATGAGCACGATCAATTTCTGTGTCTGGGTGTAATTTATCTACAGTATGTATGTATTTTGAAGTATATAAGTATGTTTATCATTTGTCTAGCACTCACAATACAAGCTTTGCTCTATTTTGGCACTAGATGGCGTTGTGTGAAAGTCGTGGAGTATATGTAATTATGTATCCACCTCACGATACTTACTATAATAAAATGTTTTTTCTATATTCCCAGGTCGTGATATGCACGTCAGCAGTAATAAGAGCTATCCTTGAGGAGGGCATCCTGACAATACCAGACATCAACATCATGATTATCGACAGCTGCCATCTGATATACACCGATGAGAATCTGCAATATGTAAGTACTAGCTGTTGCCCGCAACTTCGTCCGCGCAAATATCAGTTATAGCTGCAAAACCAATACCTATCTCTTTTGCAGTCGGTTAAAAAGTAGTCTATGTGTTAATCCAGGGTATCAGTTAACTCAATACCAAATGTCATCAAAATTGATCCAGCCGTTTAAGAGTTAAAGAGTAGGATGAGGCCGGCCCAGAAAGCGGTGGCGGGATGAACTCAACGTACACCGCGAGGACTGGTTCGAAGCGGCGCAAGACAGAGATTCGTGGAAGGACTTGGGAGAGGCCTTTGCCCAGCTGTGGGACACTATAGGCTAGGAAAAAAAAAAAAGAAAAAAAGTATGGAAAATGTGTGACCACGACTTCACTCGCGTAGTATATCAAAAATCAAGTCATTTATTCAAATTAGGTTACTATGTAGCACGTTTTATGATTCCGTACCTAAAGGGTAAAACAGGACCCTATTACTAAGCGTCCGCTGTCTGTCTGTCTGTCTCCAGGCTGTATCTCATAAACCATGATACCTAGAAATCTGAAAATGTCACAAATTATGTATTTCCGTTGCCGTCATTCGTCCGGTTCGATTCTCACCCAGGACAAATGTTTGTGTGAAGAGAATCATTTCTTCTGTATCTGGGTGTAATCTATCTAAACTATGTATGTATTTAGAAATATGTAAGTATGTTTATCGGTTATCTAGTACTCATAACACAACCTACTTAGTATGCTTAACTTGAGACTAGGTGGCGTTGTGTGAATGTCGAAAAATATTTAATTTAATTTTATATTTTTTTTATTAAATCCACAGATAATGAAACAATACAAATCCTGCTCTCCTGAAGACCAGCCCTTAATCCTAGCTCTAACTTACCCCCTCTTCACGTCATCCAAGCGGACCACAGACAATGAAGAAATGGGCGTGTATGAAAACTTGGATGACTTCCGCATGTATGAGAAACTGGAGTGGAAGATCGAGGAGTTGGAGGGAGAGCTGTGTTGCCAGATGGACTTGGCTGAAGATATCGATGGGGGGAAAAGGTGGGGATATAGATTATTTTATGTAGTTTATGGAAATGGGTATAAGAATTTCAGTTATAGATCTATAATTATCTGAATTACTGTAACCCCCGGTTTCTGGCAGGCTGATCAATTGAATCTGCTACCAAAACTACCAAATCAAGAGTCTCGAGTTCGATTCCTGAGGTGCCCACCGAATTTTCGAATATTGTGTGTTTAATAAATTGATATCACAGCTTCCGTGTTTCGGAAGTCACGTATAAACGTGGGTCTTGCGCCTGATCTCTCTCCGGTCGTGTCGGATTGCCGTCCCAGCGCGCTATGAGAGTAAAGGAACAGAGAGTGCACCTGTGTTAGCACACGCTTGTGCACTATAACATGCTCTTCGCTGGCTGGTGTCATAGTAACACTAGCCGCCGTGGCCGAAACATAACAGTCTTCAACCACCTTCTGTCAAATTATATCTTGTATTATAGAATGTCACCGTCATCTACGAAACCCCGTGAGTTAGTCATCGAGTTCGGCTCCAGACCCTCGGATGAGGAGCTGCCTCCGCAATACTTGGAACTGGAGCAGTTCATGAAGGATTGTGTGCGAGAAGCTATGGGGTTCATAGATGATCATAGGTAAGTAACACCCCCCCCTTTTCTTAGACTACCATCCACCTTTTGGGTACCGACCCCGTGAAAAACCTTTACTCCAGGTTACTTCTGACTGGCCTGTTGGTCTAGTGGTCAGGTGGCCCTGATCGTGGGTTCGATTCCCACCGAGGACCAATGTTTGTGTTTTAAGCAGGGTTTGTTCTGTGTCTGGGTGTAATTTATCTGTAGTATGTATGTATTTAGAAATTTGTGAGGAGACTGGCGGCATTACCACGTTGAATAGCCATGACAATTCTTTGTGCAAAATAAAGCCCAATCCTCCAAATCAATTAAATTTCCTTTTTCACGTCAAAACCACGTTTCAACAAGTAAAACCGCATCTAACCGCTAGTTCAGCATACTATCTAACTTTTACCCGTAGGTTTGTTTAAAGTTTTGAACACCGTGGAGGTCACCGGTGACCGATAAACAATACACATTTTATTGTTCGGCAGTCAACGTGTTAATATTTGTTTCAGACACGACCCTACCGAGATATACGGCGAGGAACTATACGAAGAGTTTATGAACATACCGGACCCCACACTAGACCCGAAGCAGGTCTTCAAACAATTCCTGTATGTACTGGAGCAGTTAGGTAAGTTACCATCAAACTCTACTCAAATTTTAGTAGCTGGTTATAGTGATACAAGGATAACGTGACCATTTATTCTTTGAGTCAAAACAGGACATTGCTTATTAGGTTGAATAATAGGTAGTCAATGAAAATAAATTGTCTTTTTAAGTGATTTTAGAAAGGAGAAGGTTTCTCAATTCGACTCTATAAGCTTTTTTAGAAAGAAAAATCGAGGGGAACTTAAAGTTTTCCCGCTGTTTCTGAAAACGGGACAATTTCGTGTCCCACTGTTAATTTCGGGGACACCGGGACTCGTAATTATAAAAAGGGACAGTCCCGTTCAAAACGGGACGTCTGGTCACGTTACACAAAGAGCTTAATTCTTGACCTTATGTTAATTTCATCTACGTGATAAAAGATCCTTGTACTTAGTAGCCACATATGTTTATTCGATCATTTCGATCAATTCCTTCATTATTATAAAACGATTTTCTTACAGGACCCTACGCCGCAGATAAAGCAGCCTTCACACTGCTAATGAGACTAGAAAAATTAAAAATAAAAATCCCATACGAACGACATTTTTTACTACTATGCCTATGTACAACCGTCTTTATAAAGATAAGATGCTATGCCGACTATCTCTTCAGTCAAATCGAAGATGAATGGGAAAAAATAAAGACTTTCTCGTCAAAAAAAGTATTAAGACTCGCTGAGATACTAGAGAAATTCCAACCACCAGATGCAAAGGATATTAAATCAGGTAGAAAGGATAGTAATGTAAATAGCCCGGATAGTCGCGAGGTTTCAGAGTCTAGTATCGCGAATAGAACTAAGAAAATGCTTAGCGATATAGAGGAATGTGATTTTAATACTTTGGGTAATAAAATTGAAGATAAAGTTAATACTTATGTTTGTAATTTAAAGGAGATTTACGACTATCCCACCGAGAGTCCAAGTGAGACAGATAGTCCGAAAAAAGAGATTAATACCGAAAATACATCGAAATTAAGTGAAACGGATACTCAAAATACAAATACTCCTAAGAGTTTAAACGAACTGGATACTCCAACGTCTGATTCTATAAGCGATTTGGATATTAAAATCAACAAAAACACCGAAGACGATGAAAACATTGAAACTATAACAACATACGATGATACAAACAAATTTAATATCCCCACTTCCGGTACTATCATATACAGATGGGATACTAACATAAACAGACAGGATATTTACATAAACCGACGGGATAGTAGCATAAACAGACCCGACAGTGGCTTCAGCGGGCATTACCCTTCAATATCACGACCGAACAGTGTACTAAACGGGCAGGATACTAGTTTTAATCAACCGGATAGTGCGATAGCTGGGTTGGATATTAGAGGGCACGAATTGATCCCTAGCAGGGGGTTATTAGGCTTCACTAGGCGTACAGGGCATAGGTTGAGAGGCAGGACTAGACTGCAAAGGAATAATGCTGCGAGGGTCTTGCAGATGCAACAGAATCCTGATGCGCTATGTGGGATAGTGTATATGAAGGAGGCTTTGATCGCGAAGATTATGTTCATGGTTATTGTGGTGAGTTAATTTTAATTAGTTAATTTTCTTTTATATCGTCGTGGTAGTCTTGTGGTTTTATGTGTGGATTTGTATGCATGAGGTGCTGGTTCGATCCCCAGTGCAGGCAAGTACTGATGTGGTAATGTGAATTTTATTAAGTTGTATGCATTTTCTTAATTGATCTGAGAAATTGCTGAGAAACGGTATAGGAAAATTTCGTGAGGAATCTTGCGATTCCAAATATTAGATTCTGAAATCGTCCGCAGTGAGCTAGCGTGGTGATCAACGCTCAAACTTTCCCTATAAAGTAAAGCCTGAAAAATTTAAGTAAAGCTTTTTCTCAGAGGTGGGACAACATTTGTTTATCTATACTAATATTATAAAGCTGAAGAGTTTGTTTGTTTGTTTGTTTGTTTGTTTGAACGTGTAATCTCAGGAACTACTGGTTCGAATCGAAAAATTCTTTTTGTGTTGAGTAGACCATTTATCGAGGAAGGGCTTTAGGCTATATAATATCACGTTGCAACTATTAGGAGCGAAGAAATAATGGAAAATGTGAAAAAAAACGGGGAAAATTGTTCATCCTTGAGGGCTTCCGGTTCGTGCGCTGCGAAAACGGTTCAAGATACACACAATATATGTATGTAAGAATTATTCCTATTAATATGATCTAAAAAAATGTCCGTGACAGTATATGTCTATCTTTTAAGATTAACTCACTGGAACCGTTTTTATGGTAATCAAATTCGATCGAAATTAATGCATCAACGCACAGCCCAAACTACTGGATGGATCGGGCTGAAATTTGGCATGCAGGTACATGTTATGACGTAGGTATCCGCTAAGAAAGGATTTTGATAAATTCTACCCCCAAGGGGATAAAATAGGGGATGAAATTTTTTTATGAAACTTTGTCACAATTAAACCGATCGGGCTGAGACTTTACATGCACATAGGTACTATAACGTAGGCATCCGCTAAGAAAGATTTTGATAAATTCCACACATAAGGGGATGAAATAGGGGATGTTTGTAGAAATCTTCTTAGATTTTTGACTAGCCATGACTATAAACAAGTCTCAGGGGCAAACTCTCAAATTTGCGGGTATTGACTTGAGAGAACATTGCTTCTCTCATGGGCAGTTCTATGTTGCTTCCTCACGAGTAAGTTCTCCCAGTAGCTTGATACGTTTAGCGCCAAATGACAAATTAGTTAAGAATATTGTGTATAAGGAAGTTTTGTAGGCCCTAATTTTTTACACTAACTTGCTAAACAATAATACCTCTTAACGCGTGCGAAGCCGCAGGCAAAAGCTAGTAATAAATAATTAGAAATGAAAGGGAAGCCTTTACCAATCAGTAGGACAATATAGTCTGAAGTTGTGATAGCTTAGTGGCGAGACCGTAGGACTGCTAAGTCAGAGGCCTTGAGTTCGATCCCCACAGCGCGCACCGACTTTTCGAATGTTGTGTGCGTTTAAGAAATAAATGTCACAGCTTCCGTGTTTCGAAAGGCACGTAAAAATGTGGGTCCTGCGCCTGATCTCTCTCCGGTCGTGTCGGATTACCGTCCCATCGCGCTATGAGAGTACGGGAACAGAGAGTGCTCCTGTGTTAGCACACGCTTGTGCACTATAATATGTCCCGCGTAGCTGGCTGGTGTCATAGTAACACTAGCCGCCGTGGCCGAAATCGGTCCGGACCGCTATTATAGTCTTATAACAAGTAATAATGTTACAGGACATGAGTCGCTGTAACCCGCGTCTGTCGCACCTCTGCGCTCAGTACTGCGCGAGCGAAACCCGCGCGGACCCGGGTTCGGAGCCCCGCGAGTGCCAACGCCAGGGCAAGAAGCAAGAGGAAGTTCTTAAGAAGTAAGTAAAACATAAACCTCCTTCAGTCGGGTAACAAATATACTAAAATGATATAACGGTTTACTCACGCGTATGTATCGGGAACACTATTTCTTTGTAGACTTTGCGACCGGTATTTTAAACGACAAACGGGACTTATTCGCGATATGAAACGATATTTCTTTTCTCCCGACGTTTCGGTCGAGTTGCACCGAGCGTGGTCACGGGTGGACTGAATTGTGGTCGTGAGAAAAGAAATATCGTTTCATATCGCGAATAAATCCCGTTTGTCGTCTAAAATAGGTGTTATTTTTGTTGAAATAGTAAACATAAAATCTATATTGCATAATTTCCGAACGTAATTTAAGTTTTTGTTTGTGGACACATTTGTCGCTAGTGGTCATTGTTCTGTTCTCTGTCAGTTTTACTGGTTAATAAAGGTCCTGTTATAAATGTTAACAATCATCATCATCATCATTTCCCTGCCCTTATCCCAATTTATACTTGGGGTCGGCGCAGCAACGTTAACTATCTTGTTTGAAAAAAAAAAATGACTCCCGTCAATTTAATCCTTGCATAGCGGCGGGGGATTTCACAGATATTCAATTCACATGCATAGAGACACCCAGACTTAAAACAAGCGTTTGTGGATCGCACAAATTCTTGTCCTACGCGGGTATTAAACCCGCGACACGTCGCGCACATTTCTTAGTGTGGGAGTCGTATAAAAAAATCTTAATTACTTTGTCAAACCAAACATTTTTAAATAACAACTTTATTTCAGATTCCGCATGCACGAATGTAACTTGTTATTAGCTACGTCGGCCTTAGAAGAGGGCATCGACCTCCCGCGCTGTAACCTCGTGTTACGATGGGATGTGCCGCCTTCGTGAGTATTGTTGTATTTTAATTGTCAGTATAAATAATGTTTGAGATAATTTCAAATTGGAACAATTGAGAGTAGTGGAATATGTGGAGATGGTGGTAATTAGCATAGCAAGTTGGATATTCGTAGCAAGTGAGTCGTTCGTAGTAAGTTGGATATTCGTAGCAAATTGCACTTTTATAGCAAGTGGGAATTGAGATTTGAAGCGACCGGTATATTCGTAGCAAGTGGGCTATTGGTAGCAAGTGGGACATTAGTAGCAAGTAGGGTTTTCGTAGCAGGTTAGGTATTGGAAGGCACTTGGAGTTTCATAGAATAAGGGCTATTCTTAGTATTATTCGTACCAAGTAGAACACTTGTAGCTAGTAGGAAATTCGTAGCAAATGGCCTACTTAAAATCAAGTTCATGACCCTTTAAATGTTTCATGTTTTGGGTTTCAAGTGATGTGGTTGGTCGTTGGTTATTAGGCAATAAATTACATCCGAAATAATGATATATTATACTTTATTACTGTTACATGAATACGTGTGTATCGTACCGCGAAGAAGTATCAGTGTGTCGTGGCGACGTGACTTAGCAATTAACTAACAAGTTGATGATTGAGCAAACTCGTCGCGTCGCCACAATATATTTTGCGTTTTCCTGCATATTCGCATGTATATGCTACATTTTTGTATGTTATAATTCTATCTCTAGTTACTCTCCCTCTCAGGTACCGTTCCTATGGTTTGTGCCGCGGACGCGCCCGCGCCGCGCGTGCGACCGCCGCACTTATGTGTAGCGATAGTCCGCAAAGCACTGAGATGTTATTACAACATGTAGCTATATATAAAGAACTTGATCAGGTGAGGAAAGAAAGTTTATTTTAATTAAAATAGTTTATTCAGCAAATAGTATAAATGTTATAAATTTTACATGTAAGAAACATTCAGCTATGTATCCAAAGTTGTAAAAAAAAAATTTGCAACATATAGCGCTCTGTTTTTACTTTTACTTAAGATCTGTATTCTTTGTATACCTATGTTTTACAAATAATAAGTTCTGATTCTCATTCGCGTTTATAATAATACTAGCTTCTGCCCGCGGCTTCGCCCGCGTGGTAAAGGGACAAAAAAACCAAGGTCTTTTCTTAATATTTTTTTCCGTAAGAACCTTCTCCTAATAATAACAAATACAACAAAAAAAGAATTAGTGAAATCGGTCCAGCCATTCACGCGTGATGCCGTGACCAAGGAAAACGGGTTTCATTTTTATATATATAGATTAGTAAAACGAATTATTTGATTTCATACTTTAAATTTATGCAGAATTGTACCATAATATATTTTTCTATTGTAATTTAACAGATAATAAGCCGTAAATGTGGCTGTGGCATTCAGGACGAGCCGCCGCAATCGGAGGAAGACTACGCCGACACATTCACAAACTTCATCAAACCATACACACCTAATGATGCTGCCATACAAAAAGATAAAGATAAGCCAGACAAGAAAGATAAAAGCAAAGGTAACACTGTTGCTGAACGCATCGAAGAGGCTTTTAAAGAAAAAGATAGATGTATTCAAAAAGATAATGAAGATATTGAAAATAATCAAGTTGATAATTTAATAGGTGATACGAAAGATATGATGGATATTAAAGATGAAGAGGCTGTTGTAATTGTTGAAAATGGACATTTGGAAGATGATCATGATAGTATAGTCAGTAAAACAGCTGATATGAATATTAATGATAAGATACAGAATAGTGAGACTGGAGAAATTGAAATTAAGATTGAACAAAATGAACAGAAATTTGAACAGTTGAAAAAGTATGAACAAAATCAAGAAACAAAAATGGATTCAACTATCGACGGCCCAGTGTTGCCAAACGAAATAAATCGTGATGAAAATCAATCTAAAGATTATTGTGTTAAGTGTTGTAATGTGAAAATTAATAATATATGTCTGTGTGTTAATGTGACTTTATATTATACTCTATTAGCTAAAAGTAATAATAATAAGATAGTGAAAAGTGATAGTAAAAAAAGTGTGAGTGATGAAGGTGTTGCCAGCGTGGATTTGAGTACAGCGATCGCGTTAATAAATAGGTGAGTTATCTTCATTATTTTTTAATGCGGGTCGAAAAATTTAATACAAATAAATAGTGATAAAGCTTAAATCTTAGACAAGACTCGAACTTGTGACTTCTTGCTAAATGCGTTAGTCGCTTTCAAATTGAAATTCTTTATTGAAATAAAACGGTTTCTTCTGCAAATAGGATAAACCATTTAATTTTATTTCAGACAAGTGTCCGTAGTGTTAGTAACAAATACCTTAAAGATTGTTAGTAATATAATATACTAGTTTTACATTATTTGGTGTGGATCTTTACCCAATGGCGCAGCAGGGGGGAGTCTCACCGATCTATAAACACGCTCAGTAGACTGTTAGTGCTTTACTAACTAAGCTACCGAGGTCACTGTACGAGAGTTAGAATTTGTTCATGAACCAGAAAAAATGATCGTGCTCATCACACAAACATTTGTACTGGGTGGGAATCGAACCCACGACCTCTGGTATAACAGTCAGGGCCTCTCACCACTAGACCAACAGGCCACATCCACACCAAATAATGTAAAACTATTATATTATATTACTAACATGTCTTTAAGGTATTTTGTTACTAACACTATGGACACGTTTGTGTGATTAGCACGATCATTTGTTCTGTGCTTGAGTGTAATTTATCTATAATATGTGAACTTGGAGAGCAGTCCATCCAGCAGTGGACTGCGATGCTGATGATGATGTAATATGTTTATAATACAAGTACGTTTTTCAGTTGTCTAGTACTCATAACACAAGCAACTTTTGTATGCTTGAGACTAGATGGCGTTGTGTGAACGTCGATATTTATATATAGTTAATTCCACTCTCTTAGGTACTGTGGCAAGCTCCCCTCCGACACATTCACACGTCTCGCCCCCCAGTGGTGGATGGAGGAGGTCCAGCTGCCTGCAGCAGGCTCTCAGGAGATGAAGCCAGCTTATATCTGCACGCTGAGGCTGCCGCTCAACTGCCCCGTCAAGTATAACATAGTGGTGAGTGTACCCCCCCCCCCCACTCGCCCCCCAGTGGTGGATGGAGGAGGTCCAGCTGCCTGCAGCAGGCTCTCAGGAGATGAAGCCAGCTTATATCTGCACGCTGAGGCTGCCGCTCAACTGCCCCGTCAAGTATAACATAGTGGTGAGTGTACCCCCCCCCCACTCGCCCCCCAGTGGTGGATGGAGGAGGTCCAGCTGCCTGCAGCAGGCTCTCAGGAGATGAAGCCAGCTTATATCTGCACGCTGAGGCTGCCGCTCAACTGCCCCGTCAAGTATAACATAGTGGTGAGTGTACCCCCCCCCCCCACTCGCCCCCCAGTGGTGGATGGAGGAGGTCCAGCTGCCTGCAGCAGGCTCTCAGGAGATGAAGCCAGCTTATATCTGCACGCTGAGGCTGCCGCTCAACTGCCCCGTCAAGTATAACATAGTGGTGAGTGTACCCCCCCCCCCACTCGCCCCCCAGTGGTGGATGGAGGAGGTCCAGCTGCCTGCAGCAGGCTCTCAGGAGATGAAGCCAGCTTATATCTGCACGCTGAGGCTGCCGCTCAACTGCCCCGTCAAGTATAACATAGTGGTGAGTGTACCCCCCCCCCCCACTCGCCCCCCAGTGGTGGATGGAGGAGGTCCAGCTGCCTGCAGCAGGCTCTCAGGAGATGAAGCCAGCTTATATCTGCACGCTGAGGCTGCCGCTCAACTGCCCCGTCAAGTATAACATAGTGGTGAGTGTACCCCCCCCCCCCACTCGCCCCCCAGTGGTGGATGGAGGAGGTCCAGCTGCCTGCAGCAGGCTCTCAGGAGATGAAGCCAGCTTATATCTGCACGCTGAGGCTGCCGCTCAACTGCCCCGTCAAGTATAACATAGTGGTGAGTGTACCCCCCCCCCCCCACTCGCCCCCCAGTGGTGGATGGAGGAGGTCCAGCTGCCTGCAGCAGGCTCTCAGGAGATGAAGCCAGCTTATATCTGCACGCTGAGGCTGCCGCTCAACTGCCCCGTCAAGTATAACATAGTGGTGAGTGTACCCCCCCCCCCCACTCGCCCCCCAGTGGTGGATGGAGGAGGTCCAGCTGCCTGCAGCAGGCTCTCAGGAGATGAAGCCAGCTTATATCTGCACGCTGAGGCTGCCGCTCAACTGCCCCGTCAAGTATAACATAGTGGTGAGTGTACCCCCCCCCACTCGCCCCCCAGTGGTGGATGGAGGAGGTCCAGCTGCCTGCAGCAGGCTCTCAGGAGATGAAGCCAGCTTATATCTGCACGCTGAGGCTGCCGCTCAACTGCCCCGTCAAGTATAACATAGTGGTGAGTGTACCCCCCCCCCCACTCGCCCCCCAGTGGTGGATGGAGGAGGTCCAGCTGCCTGCAGCAGGCTCTCAGGAGATGAAGCCAGCTTATATCTGCACGCTGAGGCTGCCGCTCAACTGCCCCGTCAAGTATAACATAGTGGTGAGTGTACCCCCCCCCCCACTCGCCCCCCAGTGGTGGATGGAGGAGGTCCAGCTGCCTGCAGCAGGCTCTCAGGAGATGAAGCCAGCTTATATCTGCACGCTGAGGCTGCCGCTCAACTGCCCCGTCAAGTATAACATAGTGGTGAGTGTACCCCCCCCCACTCGCCCCCCAGTGGTGGATGGAGGAGGTCCAGCTGCCTGCAGCAGACTCTCAGGAGATGAAGCCAGCTTATATCTGCACGCTGAGGCTGCCGCTCAACTGCCCCGTCAAGTATAACATAGTGGTGAGTGTACCCCCCCCCCCCCACTCGCCCCCCAGTGGTGGATGGAGGAGGTCCAGCTGCCTGCAGCAGGCTCTCAGGAGATGAAGCCAGCTTATATCTGCACGCTGAGGCTGCCGCTCAACTGCCCCGTCAAGTATAACATAGTGGTGAGTGTACCCCCCCCCCCACTCGCCCCCCAGTGGTGGATGGAGGAGGTCCAGCTGCCTGCAGCAGGCTCTCAGGAGATGAAGCCAGCTTATATCTGCACGCTGAGGCTGCCGCTCAACTGCCCCGTCAAGTATAACATAGTGGTGAGTGTACCCCCCCCCCCACTCGCCCCCCAGTGGTGGATGGAGGAGGTCCAGCTGCCTGCAGCAGGCTCTCAGGAGATGAAGCCAGCTTATATCTGCACGCTGAGGCTGCCGCTCAACTGCCCCGTCAAGTATAACATAGTGGTGAGTGTACCCCCCCCCCCCCCCACTCGCCCCCCAGTGGTGGATGGAGGAGGTCCAGCTGCCTGCAGCAGGCTCTCAGGAGATGAAGCCAGCTTATATCTGCACGCTGAGGCTGCCGCTCAACTGCCCCGTCAAGTATAACATAGTGGTGAGTGTACCCCCCCCCCCACTCGCCCCCCAGTGGTGGATGGAGGAGGTCCAGCTGCCTGCAGCAGGCTCTCAGGAGATGAAGCCAGCTTATATCTGCACGCTGAGGCTGCCGCTCAACTGCCCCGTCAAGTATAACATAGTGGTGAGTTGAAGCTGTGATAGCCTACTAGTAAGACCATTTGACTACCAAGTCAAAGGTCTTGAGTTCGATCCCCACGGGGCGCACTGACTTTTCGAATGTTGTGTGCGGTTTTAAAAATAAAATATCACAGCTCCCGTGTTTCGGAAGGCACGTAAAAATGTGTGTCCTGCTTGTGATCTCTCTCCGGTCGTGTCGGATTGCCGTCCCATCGCGCTATGAGAGTAAAGGAACAGAGAGTGCACCTGTGTTAGCACACGCTTGTGCACTATAATATGTCCCGCGTAGCTGGCTGGTGTCATAGTAACACTAGCCGCCGTAGCCGACATCGGTCCGGACGGTATTATATTGTAATTATTTTTGTTCACAGGGCCACCCCATGCCTACCAAAGTTTTAGCAAGACGGATGGTGGCTCTGCAAGCCTGCAGGATACTGCACAAGTCTGGGGAGCTGGACAACCAACTAATGCCCATAGGTGAGGGTCGATTTATAATCGGCTTCTGTCAGTCCTTTCATCTATCTGTCAAGATCGTTTTTCTTAGGAACGCGTGAAGATATCAAGTTGGAATTTTTAGCTAGCTAGGTGTTGCTCGCGACTTTGCTAGCACGAATGTCGGTTATAGCTGGAAAACATGACCCCCCTCTGACGCACTCGGTTAAAAAGTAGGCTATGTGGTAATCCAAGGTGTCAGCGAAATCCATACAAAACTTCGTCAAAACTGATCCAGCTTGAGTGTGCAAGAGTAACCAACTTCCACCTATCCATCCATGCGAGTATGGATAGACTACTTACTAACGCGTTTATATTATAAATGTTACTAGGATAATCTGAGAATTAAAAAAAAAACATAATACAACTAAATATTTACGGTTTGCGCAATAATTTTTTCTCTATATGTGAAATGGACAAACATTCCCATTTATAATCATCATCATCTTTTTTTCTCAGGTAAAGAGAACTTTAAAGCCGTGGAAGTGGATGGCACTAATAGTGTCGCGTATAACAGCGACTCGACAGATTTGAACGACGCCGCGCGCCCCGGCACTACCAAGCGAAGACAGTATTATTATAAGAGAGTAAGTTTAGATATCTCTTATTCTCTACTGACAAAGGTACTTTAGATGACAAACGGGACTTATTTACGATATAATTCGATATTTTAACTCGACGTTTCAGCCGAGTTGCACCGACCGAAACGTCGGGAGAAAAAAAATATTGAATTATATCGCGAATAAGTCCCGTTTGTCGTCTAAAATATGTGTACACGTCGCGAAAGTTTAAAAACATTACTGACAAACGGTGAAGGAAAACGTCGTGAGGAAACCTGTATTTCAAATATTGGAATCTGAAATATGGGTCCTGCGCCTGATCTCTTTCCGGTGAGTCCAATCTCTCGTGTCGGATTGCCGTCCCACCGGGCTATGAGCTAACCTTTATTATTTAAAATGGACCATTCGTTGGTTATTTTGGCCCATTGGTTTATTGTTTACCCACATACATTACGCAAATATAAACCTTACAACAATCATTTAAAACTCAGTTTCCAATGTGATCAAAATCTGCTCTCCGAGGAGATTTATTTAATTTAAACACACATTTAACGTAATTCTTTTCAGACCGCGTGGGCTTTCACTGATTGCCAACCAGTGGTAGATACAAGCGACTCGGAGATAGAACCACCTTCTCAAGAGGGTCACCCTCAAGCCACACCAGTTAAGGAACCTGTTCCCCCGAAGATCGTACCTGGTAAGAAGCTTTTTCAACTTTTATGACGGGCCTGTTGGTCTAGTGGTTAGTGACCTTGACTGCTAAGCCGGAGGTCGCGGGTTAGATTCCCACCCAAGACTAATGTTTGTGTGATGTGCACGATGTGTGTTTTGTTTTCTGTGTCTGGGTGTGATTTATCTAAAATATGTAGGTATATGTATAGAAATATATAAGTATGTTTATCAGCTGTTTGATTACCATAACACAAGCTCTGCTTAGCTTGAGATTAGATGGCCGTGTGTGGATTACCAAGATATGTGGTCCCAAGATGTGGTCAACCGAAATTATCGGATATCCAATTTTAATATTAACTAAATCAAACTCTCGAGAAGTTTATTGAGCGGCATTGGTGTCACAAAGTGTTCAATTAAAACGTCTATATCTTAAATTATCCGAAAGTTTTATGTATGTTAAGGATATCCGATAATCTAAAAAGCAGAAACCGCTGCGGATCGGATATAACAAATTAATGTAAATTATACAATATATTTTTTTCATTGTTTTTTGACCTATATTTTTCTTTTTCCCAGGCAAAAAACGCAACATGCTGTACGCCATAGTGTCTAAGCTGTGGTGCGCGCTGCCGGAGAGGTACAACACTAGAGGACGCCGGCTGCACGCGCCGCAACACGCGAACCAAGCTATAGGCATACTTATGGCGAGACATGAGCCTGACAGGTACAACACTATTCACTTTTGACGGGTCTGTAGTGCCCCACTGCTTCCCAATTATTATTTGGTGTCGGCGCAGCATGTCTTCTTCTTCCACACGTTCCTATCTGACGTCATCTCGCAAGTCACACTCTTTGCAGCCATATCATCTTTCACACAATCCATCCATCGTTTCTTTGGTCGTCCTCTTCCCCTATAGCCATCCACATTCATGCCCAGCAAATACTTGCTTAACGTAAAAAAACATCACCTGATTAATGGACGGCCCTTGAGCCCTTCATTGTTGCCTGAATACACATATATCTATCTAATATCTATCTGTCTATACATCCAGAACATAATTGTAGCTAGAAACCAAAATCGCTATGCATCATCATTCCCCTGCCCTTATCCCAATTTTCACTTGGGGTCGGCGCAACACGTCTTCTAGACATGTTGCTTAAAGTTTTGGCTATGGTTTTATAGTCGGCCGCCTGCCTGACACTAACCCTCTTTGGGAATGCGATTGTTGGTTGTTTACCCGCCACCATTCGGGTGACCCAAGGTGCTTGGTACAGTGCACTGGGTCTTAAGGTCCATTAGTTGCCTTTTACGACACCCAGTGGAGGATATGGGGTGGCGCTATTCTTTATATCCGGACACCACACCAAACCAAAATCGCTATGCGTTTTCTTATAAAATTTGAAACTTTCGCGAATTCGTCAATGATCACATCTCAACTTGGTGACTATTGGACCATTTGGGAAGTAGGTGTATTGATAAATATGTTTTTGTATATCAGCTTGCAGATCCCAGCATTCCCAGTATACACTCGTTCTGGTGAAGTCCGTGTGTCAGTGGAACATGTGCCCGGAGCTGATGTGAGACTGTCGCCGCGACGAGGACGGCTAGTGCGGCGGTGAGTATATAATGGTCATACATACATAAACGTCACGCCTCTTTTGCTAGGGGTAGGCAGAGATCACATCTTTCCATTTGCTACGATCCTGGCATACCACTTTAGCTTCATCCACACTCATCAATCGCTTCATACACGCCCGTCGGTTTAGGGTACTCCTGACCTGACCCTTTTTTAGGACTTTCCCTATTTGGTCATGGAACGTCTGTCGTGGTCATCCCCTCCCAACAACACCATTCAAACTATCCGTCCGTCCATGTCTGTTCTTCCATAGAGCAGGGGTGGGTGGCCCTTGGTAGGTACCCCAACACATTATAGGTTAAAGTTCTCAACAAGGCCTTTGCATGTTGGACCTGTGTCCCCTAGTGTCCCCTGTGTGTAAGCCTTTAAAAAGGACCTAAATTGTTAAATAAATAAAAACATTTGATAAGTCGGTGCGCGCGTTAGAATCAAACTCGAGACCTAATATTGAACATATTTCTCTTTCAATAGGTTCATGAAATTCGTGTTCGCGGAAGTCCTACGCGTGCGACGACGCGGCATGAAACTGCAGAGCGAGGGCTCGACACACAACAACTATTACATCGTGCCTACTAATAAGAGTGAGTTGTATCAATCATCATCATCATCATCATCATCATCATCATCATCATCATCCTCATCTTCCTGCCCTTATCTCATTGTACTTGGGATCGGCTCAACACATTTTTTTTTCAGATTCCATTCTCCCCTATCAGATGTCACAGTATCATTTACTCCTTTTGAGTGAGTTTAATCAATATTAGACTAAATATAAGTATAGATCGGATTCTATGCAACCATTTTTAGCTATAACTAGCTGTTACTCGCGCGAATCTCGGTTATAGCTGCAAAAACATTTCCCCCATCTTAGTGAGTTGTTTTTTTGTTGTAAGCAGGGCTTGATTTCAAACCCACGACCTATAAGCTTACTCCATACAAAATCGAGTCCAGATTCAATCGATTTGAGATCGATTTGGTACCCTGGAAATCGATACTAGCCCTGAATCGTTAGCGAGTTCGACTCGCATTTTAGCGAATTTTTGCTGGTGGCGTTTTTTGTAGTATTAGATTTTAATTTCTTTTACTTTGTTTTTAGCTACACTACCGGACGGCACAACAAAAATAGACATAGACTGGGCCTTCCTAGAATTAATCTACGACCACACAGAGAACAAGAAGCTAACAGACATAGAGAAGCCCATCCTCTGGCAGGCAGAAGAAGAGAAGGAGAACGGCAGGAGGAGAAGGAAGAAGAAGATGTTGAACCCACTGCTGGAGGGAGAGGAGTCGTTTGTGTTCGACGCGGAGAAGTATAGGGAGGCGGTGGTTACGCCTTGGTATAGGAACCAGGATCAGCCGCAGGTGGGTTTTATGGGGTTTTTGTAATGCTGGGCAAAATGTTGGGCAATAATTCCCACTGCTGGGCAAAATGTTGGGCAAATATTCCGGTGCTGGACAAGATATCCTACTGTTCTAAGCACGTTATTCGACTGTTGAGGAAGCTGATTCACTATTGGGCAAAATTGTTTTATCAGTTACTAGATATAAGTGGTCACCATGCTTGTTCACTCGTAGGCTATATTGGAGGAATGGAAGACTTTCTTTAAAGTAATGAGTGTTAATGTGTATGCCTGTGTTTGTATGAGACTGTGTGCATAAGAGAAGAAAAAGATGTTGAACCCACTGCTAGAGGGAGACGAGTCCTTTGTGTTCGACGCGGAGAAGTATAGGGAGGCGGTCGTTACGCCTTGGTATAGGAACCAGGATCAGCCGCAGGTAGGTTTTGTAGTAAATTTCGTAATGCTGGGTAAAATTCACAGCGCTGGGCAAAATGTTGGGTAAAAAGTCGAATTGCTTCAAAAATTCTAGGAAAATTTCTGATGATTCTGTTGGGTAAAATACTTCACTGTTGAACAAAATGGTTAAACAGGACTTTAAAACCTAGTGCGATATATCGTACTGCTGCGCTCTTGCTTTAAATAAGAATATTTTGCCCCACAGTGGGGTACCTTCATCCCAATGTTGGTTAAGACACCCCACTGAGAAAGAAGAAGAAACACAAGAAATTCAATGTAACGTCTGAATGCGGTATCGCTCGTTCTCAGTTGTCACGTAGGCCTTATTTAAACCAAGTGTATAGTCACGCTCAGCTGTAAGTTTGGTTTAAACAAGGCCTTCGTGTAACGCAATTTATTTTCAGATATGAACTGTTCTCTTATTATTTCCCAGTTCTTCCTGGTAGCGGAGATATGCTGGAACCTATCCCCGGACTCTTCATTCCCTTCAGCGTCGCACCAGTCCTTCCGCGACTACTACAACAGCAAGTACGGCGTGACGCTCACCCAGCGGGACCAGCCGCTGCTGGACGTGGACCACACTAGCGCTAGACTCAACCTGCTGACACCCAGGTTCGTATAGCCATGGAGTGTGTGTAGAGGTATGTGCGACTGCTGCAACAGCAAGTACGGCGTGACGCTCACCCAGCGGGACCAGCCGCTGCTGGACGTGGACCACACTAGCGCTAGACTCAACCTGCTGACACCCAGGTTCGTATAGCCATGGAGTGTGTGTAGAGGTATGTGCGACTGCTGCAACAGCAAGTACGGCGTGACGCTCACCCAGCGGGACCAGCCGCTGCTGGACGTGGACCACACTAGCGCTAGACTCAACCTGCTGACACCCAGGTTCGTATAGCCATGGAGTGTGTGTAGAGGTATGTGCGACTGCTGCAACAGCAAGTACGGCGTGACGCTCACCCAGCGGGACCAGCCGCTGCTGGACGTGGACCACACTAGCGCTAGACTCAACCTGCTGACACCCAGGTTCGTATAGCCATGGAGTGTGTGTAGAGGTATGTGCGACTGCTGCAACAGCAAGTACGGCGTGACGCTCACCCAGCGGGACCAGCCGCTGCTGGACGTGGACCACACTAGCGCTAGACTCAACCTGCTGACACCCAGGTTCGTATAGCCATGGAGTGTGTGTAGAGGTATGTGCGACTGCTGCAACAGCAAGTACGGCGTGACGCTCACCCAGCGGGACCAGCCGCTGCTGGACGTGGACCACACTAGCGCTAGACTCAACCTGCTGACACCCAGGTTCGTATAGCCATGGAGTGTGTGTAGAGGTATGTGCGACTGCTGCAACAGCAAGTACGGCGTGACGCTCACCCAGCGGGACCAGCCGCTGCTGGACGTGGACCACACTAGCGCTAGACTCAACCTGCTGACACCCAGGTTCGTATAGCCATGGAGTGTGTGTAGAGGTATGTGCGACTGCTGCAACAGCAAGTACGGCGTGACGCTCACCCAGCGGGACCAGCCGCTGCTGGACGTGGACCACACTAGCGCTAGACTCAACCTGCTGACACCCAGGTTCGTATAGCCATGGAGTGTGTGTAGAGGTATGTGCGACTGCTGCAACAGCAAGTACGGCGTGACGCTCACCCAGCGGGACCAGCCGCTGCTGGACGTGGACCACACTAGCGCTAGACTCAACCTGCTGACACCCAGGTTCGTATAGCCATGGAGTGTGTGTAGAGGTATGTGCGACTGCTGCAACAGCAAGTACGGCGTGACGCTCACCCAGCGGGACCAGCCGCTGCTGGACGTGGACCACACTAGCGCTAGACTCAACCTGCTGACACCCAGGTTCGTATAGCCATGGAGTGTGTGTAGAGGTATGTGCGACTGCTGCAACAGCAAGTACGGCGTGACGCTCACCCAGCGGGACCAGCCGCTGCTGGACGTGGACCACACTAGCGCTAGACTCAACCTGCTGACACCCAGGTTCGTATAGCCATGGAGTGTGTGTAGAGGTATGTGCGACTGCTGCAACAGCAAGTACGGCGTGACGCTCACCCAGCGGGACCAGCCGCTGCTGGACGTGGACCACACTAGCGCTAGACTCAACCTGCTGACACCCAGGTTCGTATAGCCATGGAGTGTGTGTAGAGGTATGTGCGACTGCTGCAACAGCAAGTACGGCGTGACGCTCACCCAGCGGGACCAGCCGCTGCTGGACGTGGACCACACTAGCGCTAGACTCAACCTGCTGACACCCAGGTTCGTATAGCCATGGAGTGTGTGTAGAGGTATGTGCGACTGCTGCAACAGCAAGTACGGCGTGACGCTCACCCAGCGGGACCAGCCGCTGCTGGACGTGGACCACACTAGCGCTAGACTCAACCTGCTGACACCCAGGTTCGTATAGCCATGGAGTGTGTGTAGAGGTATGTGCGACTGCTGCAACAGCAAGTACGGCGTGACGCTCACCCAGCGGGACCAGCCGCTGCTGGACGTGGACCACACTAGCGCTAGACTCAACCTGCTGACACCCAGGTTCGTATAGCCATGGAGTGTGTGTAGAGGTATGTGCGACTGCTGCAACAGCAAGTACGGCGTGACGCTCACCCAGCGGGACCAGCCGCTGCTGGACGTGGACCACACTAGCGCTAGACTCAACCTGCTGACACCCAGGTTCGTATAGCCATGGAGTGTGTGTAGAGGTATGTGCGACTGCTGCAACAGCAAGTACGGCGTGACGCTCACCCAGCGGGACCAGCCGCTGCTGGACGTGGACCACACTAGCGCTAGACTCAACCTGCTGACACCCAGGTTCGTATAGCCATGGAGTGTGTGTAGAGGTATGTGCGACTGCTGCAACAGCAAGTACGGCGTGACGCTCACCCAGCGGGACCAGCCGCTGCTGGACGTGGACCACACTAGCGCTAGACTCAACCTGCTGACACCCAGGTTCGTATAGCCATGGAGTGTGTGTAGAGGTATGTGCGACTGCTGCAACAGCAAGTACGGCGTGACGCTCACCCAGCGAGACAGAGTAACGTGCGGGAACCCAAGATTACACAGCCTTCACGCCAGCCAGAGGCCTTATTAAAAACACAATTTTTGTCCTGTTTTTCATTCAAGGGACAATTTTATGACATGATGATCTCTATAAAGGTAGGGGTTTGTTATAGACATAGGAACTCTGGTCGGGCCTTGTTTGAAACACGTGACTTTGTTGTCATTCCTAGTCTAAACCTAGTCCATTCCATTCCTAGTATTCTCTCACAGCGGACACAGCGACAAATGCACCTTTTTGTCTATTTATCTTCTTGATACGACAACCACTTGTTTTAACTAGTCTCTTTTCTTATCTCCACAGATACGTGAACCGAAAAGGCGTAGCCCTACCAGTTTCATCGGAAAGAACTCGTCGCGCAAAACGCGACCGCCTCGACCAGAAGCAGATCTTAGTGCCGGAGCTGTGTCGCGTGCACCCGTTCGCCGCGCCGCTGTGGTTCGCGACCGTGGCCCTGCCTTGCGTGCTGTACAGGTGAGTGGCCAGAGTGGCCAGTGTGGTCAGAATGTAGCCAAAGAGTGGCCAGTGTGTGGCCAGAGGGTGGCCAGTGTGTGGCCAGGGTGTGGCCAGTGTGTGGCCAGTGTGTGCCCAGTGTGGTCAGCGTGTGGCCAATGTGGCCAGAGTGTGGCCAAAGTATGGCCAGTGTGTGACAAGTGAGGCCAGAGTGCGGCCAGAGTGTGGCCAGTGTGGCCAGAGTGTGGCCAGTGTGGCCAGAGTGTGGCCAGTGTGGCCAGAGTGTGGCCAGTATGGCCAGAGTGTGGCCAGTGTGGCGAGTGTGTTTCCAATGTGGCTAGATGTTGTCGTTATGTGGTGCTAAACGCGACGCCTCGATCAGATGCAGATCTTGATGGTTTTAATAAGGCCATCGTGGTGGGTTAAAACTAGATGTAGGCTTTCGTGATGAGGTGTGGGCCATTTGAGTGGCAACAGATTGTCCAGTGTAGTGGCTAGATTTTAGTCAGAGTGTAGGCAGATATTTAGATTAATGATGGCCAAATTATGGCCATTTTGGTGGCCAGATGTTACAAGTAGTGTTTGCTGCATAACGGTCTCTGAACGTTGGCCATAGCAGTGCGAAATATCGGTTAGCACAGTGATCATATTGGCATTTTAGGACGATGTTGATGTATCCGCGTCGTACTTAACACATACAGACCCGCCCCAACTGCGCTCGGGTGCTATACTGATGTATTTATACATCTTCTTCTCTTATATATAAAAATCAATTGCTGTTCGTTAGCCTCGCTAAAACTCGAGAACGGCTGAACGGATTTATCTCATCTTGGTCTTGAATTTTTTATGTAGGCCTAGGGAAGGTTTAAAAGGTGAGAAAAACTCGAATAATTCCTGGACAAAGTCTAAAAACAGCCCTTTTCTTTTTCCTATACAAAAGTTTAGGTCTTTAATCTGTCGTTGGGCCAGTACGAAGTCTGCCGTGTCAGCTAGTATATATTAAAATCCTCTTGAAACATTCTATCTATTACAACTGTATCAAAATCAATTGTTATAAAGATCTAAGCGTTCTTACTATGTAGTGATTTAATTTTTCCATTTTACAGAATAAACGCTCTGCTAATAGCCGACGAGATTCGTCGCGCCGTCGCAATAGACGTGGGTCTCGGTATACCGAAGATAAACGAGAAGACCATGCCGGGCTTCCAGTGGCCAGCGCTGGACTTCGGCTGGAGTTTAGCTGAGGTAAGTCTAGATGGTAGACCATAGTAGAACATAGTAGACCATGAATAGACCGCAGTAGACCAAAAATAGACCGCTGTAGGCCACGAATAGACCGCAGTAGGCCATGAATAGACCGCAGTAGGCCACGAATAGACCGCGTTAGGCCATGAATAGGCCTTAGTAGATCATGAATAGACCGCAGTAGACCACGGTAGATCGCAGTAGACCGCTGTAGACCACAGTAGACCGCAGTAAACTGCAGTAGACCACAGTAAACCACAGTAAACCACAGTAGACCGCAGTTGACCACAGTAGACCACAGTAGACCAGAGTAGACCGCAGTAGACCGCAGTAGACCAGAGTAGACCGCAGTAGACCAGAGTAGACCACAGTAGACCACAGTAGACCGCAGTAGACCGCAATAGACCAGAGTAGACCGTAGTAGACCGCAGTAGACCACAGTAGACCACAGTAGACCGCAGCAGACCGCAGTAGACCGCAGTAGAACGCAGTAGACCACAGTAGACCGCAAAAGACCACAGTAGACTACAGTAGACCGCAGTAGACCACAGTAGACCACAGTAGACCACAGTAGACCGCAGTAGACCATAGTAGACCGCAGTAGACCAGAGTAGACCGCAGTAGACCAGAGTAGACCGCAGTTGACCACAGTAGACCACAGTAGACCGCAGTAGACGAGAGTAGACCACAACAGACCGCAGTAGACCGCAGTAGATCACAGTAGACCAGAGTAGACCGCAGTAGACCAGAGTAGACCGCAGTAGACCGCAGTAGACCGCAGTAGACCGCAGTAGACCTCAGTAGACCACAGTAGACCGCAGTATAACATAGTAGACCACAGTAAACCACAGTAGACCGCAGTTGACCACAGTAGACCAAGAGTAGACCGCAGTAGACCGCAGTAAACTGCAGTAGACCGCAGTAGAACGCAGTAGACCACAGTAGACCACAGTAGACCGCAAAAGACCACAGTAGACTACAGTAGACCGCAGTAGATCACAGTAGACCGCAATAGACCAGAGTAGACCGTAGGAGACCGCAGTAGACCACAGTAGACCAGAGTAGACCGCAGTAGACCACAGTAGACCGCAGCAGACCGCAGTAGACCACAGTAGACCGCAGTAGACCACAGTAGACCAGAGTAGACCGCAGTAGACCAGAGTAGACCGCAGTAGACCAGAGCAGACCGCAGTTGACCACAGTAGACCACAGAAGACTGCAGTAGACCGCAGTAGACCGCAGTAGACCATAGTAGACCGCAGTAGAACGCAGTAGCCAGCGCTGGACTTTGGCTGGAGTTGGACTGTAGTAGACCATGAATATACCGTAGTAGACCATGAATAAATCGCAGTGGACCATGAGAAGACCATGCCGGGCAGTACCGTGCTGTAAGTCCAGACGGTAGACTGCCGTAGACCGCAGTAGACCACAGTAGACCGCAGTAGACCGCAGTAGACCAGAGTAGACCGCAGTAGACCAGAGTAGACCGCAGTAGACCAGAGTAGACCACAGTAGACCAGAGTAGACCGCAGTAGACCAGAGTAGACCGCAGTTGACCACAGTAGACCACAGTAGACCGCAGTAGACAAGAGTAGACCACAACAGACCGCAGTAGACCGCAGTAGATCACAGTAGACCAGAGTAGACCGCAGTAGACCAGAGTAGACCGCAGTAGACCGCAGTAGACCGCAGTAGACCGCAGTAGACCACAGTAGACCGCAGTATAACATAGTAGACCACAGTAAACCACAGTAGACCGCAGTTGACCACAGTAGACCACAGTAGACCAAGAGTAGACCGCAGTAGACCGCAGTAAACTGCAGTAGACCGCAGTAGAACGCAGTAGACCACAGTAGACCGCAAAAGACCACAGTAGACTACAGTAGACCGCAGTAGATCACAGTAGACCGCAGTAGACCGCAATAGACCAGAGTAGACCGTAGGAGACCGCAGTAGACCACAGTAGACCAGAGTAGACCGCAGTAGACCACAGTAGACCGCAGCAGACCGCAGTAGACCACAGTAGACCGCAGTAGACCACAGTAGACCAGAGTAGACCGCAGTAGACCAGAGTAGACCGCAGTAGACCAGAGCAGACCGCAGTTGACCACAGTAGACCACAGAAGACTGCAGTAGACCGCAGTAGACCAGAGAAGACCGCAGTTGACCACGGTAGACCACAGTAGACTGCAGTAGACCGCAGTAGACTGCAGTAGACCAGAGTAGACCGCAGTTGACCACGGTAGACCACAGTAGACTGCAGTAGACCGCAGTAGAACGCAGTAGACCACAGTAGACTGCAAAAGACCACAGTAGACTACAGTAGACCACAGTAGACCACAGTAGACCGCAGTAGACCAGAGTAGACCGCAGTAGACCAGAGCAGACCGCAGTTGACCACAGTAGACCACAGAAGACTGCAGTAGACCGCAGTAGACCATAGTAGACCGCAGTAGAACGCAGTAGCCAGCGCTGGACTTTGGCTGGAGTTGGACTGTAGTAGACCATGTATATACCGTAGTAGACCATGAATAAATCGCAGTAGACCATGAGAAGACCATGCCGGGCAGTACCGGGCTGTAAGTCCAGACGGTAGACTGCCGTAGACCGCAGTAGACCGCAGTAGACCGCAGTAGATCACAGTAGACCAGAGTAGACCGCAGTAGACCAGAGTAGACCGCAGTAGACCAGAGTAGACCGCAGTTGACCACAGTAGACCGCAGTAGACCGCAGTAGACCAGAGTAGACCGCAGTTGACCACAGTAGACCGCAGTAGACCGCAGTAGACCAGAGTAGACCGCAGTTGACCACAGTAGACCACAGTAGACTGCAGTAGACCGCAGTAGACCACAGTAGACCAGAGTAGACCGCAGTAGACGAGAGTAGACCACAACAGACCGCAGTAGACCGCAGTAGATCACAGTAGACCAGAGTAGACCGCAGTAGACCAGAGTAGACCGCAGTAGACCGCAGTAGACCAGAGTAGACCGCAGTTGACCACAGTAGACCACAGTAGACTGCAGTAGACCGCAGTAGACCACAGTAGACCGCATTAGACCGCAGTAGACCACAGTAGACCGCAGTAGACCGCAGTAGACCACAGTAGACCAGAGTAGACCGCAGTAGACCGCAGTAGACCGCGGTAGACCACAGTAGACTGCAGTAGACCACAGTAGACCGCAGTAGAACACAGTAGACCACAGTAGAACGCAGTAGACCGCAGTAGACCGCAGTAGACCACAGAAGACCGCAGTAGACCACAGAAGACCGCAGTAGACCACAGTAGACCGCAGTAGACTATGAGTAGACCACAGTAAACCGCAGTAGACCACAGTAGACCGCAGTAGACCACTGTATAACGCAGTAGACCGCAGTAGACCACATTAGACTGCAGTAGACCGCAGTAGACTGCAGTAGATCACAGTAGACCACAGTAGACTGCAATAGACCGCAGTAGACTAAAGTAGATCACAGTAGACCGCAGTAGACCACAGTAGACTAAAGTAGACCGTAGATCACAGTAGACCGCAGTAGACCACAGTAGACTAAAGTAGACCACAGTAGACCGCAGTAGACCACAGTAGACCACAGTAGACCGCAGTAGACCACAGTAGACCGCAGTAGTCCACAGTAGACCACAGTAGACTGCAGTAGACCGCATTAGATCATAGTAGACTAAAGTAGGTAACTAGGTGGTAGACCGCAGTAGACCGTAAATAGACCACATTATACCATGCCTTTCAACAGCTTGTCCTACATAAGATGGTCTTAAAGTGTGTGTTACTAAATGTGCTGTTTTTCGTTCCCAGGTATTGAGCGCTGACTCGGAAAAGAACGAAAAGAAAAAAGAAGAAGAAATGAAGAGAGAACAGAAGGAAAAAGAGTTAAGGTAACGACAAAGTTTGCTTTATTTATTCTTTAAGTAGTCAAATATGTATAATAATAATAACAGCCTTAAAACGCCCCACTGCTGGGCACAGACCTCTGCTCATATAGGGAAGGTTTGAGCATTGATCACCACGCTAGCTCACTGCGAGCGATTTTAGATTCCAATATTTGGAATTCAGGTTTCCTCACAATGTTTTCCTTCACCGTTTGTCAGTGGTGTCTTAGATACCAGAATCACTCAATAATTCAGAAAGTACATGTAACTATGAAAAGATCACAAAAGTGACTTTGGTAAATTGTGTTTTCGGCAAAAAAGAAAAATACGCATTCAATTTTATTCATTAAACCACATGATGGACACTATACGGTCATCATCCCTATTTAAATATTTCTAATAGTATGCGCTTCAAAAACGTAATTCATTTTATCGTTACAAAAAGACTGGAATATTTATTTTTTCTGAGCCTATAGTGTCCCATATAATAAAGGCCTTCAAGTCCTTCCAAATATTTTTAATAGCCTTTTTTATATTTTTTATGACGTAATAAGCTATTCTATTTATGTATCAGAGAGAAAGAGGAGCAAGAGAAAAAGGAGAAAGAAGAACAGGAGAAACTACAACAAGAACAGAAGACGGAAGAAGTGAAGGAGAAGACCATCAATGATATACTGCAGGAGAAGTTGGATGCCGAGGTGAGTAAGGCTTCATGATCATCATCATTCCTCTGCCCTTGTCCCAATTATTATTTGGTGTCAGTGCAGCATGTCTTCTTCTTCCACACGTTCCTATCTGACGTCATCTCACAAGTGAACTTAGCAGATGTGAGTAAGATGTAATACTAATATTGTAAACGAGTAAGTTTGGAAGTATGGATGGGTTGATAGATGTTTGTTAATCATTCTCGCTGAAAAGGTTGGAGAAATTTTGATGAAATTTGGTATGGATGGAGTTAAATGTCACACTTTCAGTCGGTGACCCGTTTGCGAAGCCTTACCGGTTATTGCATTTGTATAAGAAAATCGTCGTTCTATAATATTCCACCACATCCACACATTAGTGCTTCAAGGATCTCTTTGCATGTCGCCGTAATCGGTACTAATAAATAAATATTCCTAAACATTCCCACAACACCCATCTATTCTTAAATTAAGTATATGAGAGAGTTGTGTTAGACGACGTATTAGACGACTGATATACATACGAATGAAAAACCATCACTTTTGACAGACAGTTAAGTTGATTCTTGTTGCGAATATGCACACCAACGATCCTTGTAGATGTATAGTAATTATTAAACGTATTTTTGAAACTGTGATAGTCTAGTGGTAAGACCATAGGACTGCCAAGTCAAAGGTCTCGAGCTCGATCCCCACGGCGCTCACCGACTTTTCGAATGTTGTGTCTGGTGTATAAACCGACGGGCGTGTATGAAGCGACTGATGAGTGTTGATGAAGCTAAAGTGGTATGCCAGGATCGTAGCAAATGGAAAGATGTGATCTCTGCCTACCCCCAAGGGAAAGAAGGCGTGACGTTTATGTATGTATGTATGTAAAAACGCGCCTGTGTGGGAGAGTCTTTAGTGTCTGTCGCTGGCCACCAATGGCACTCGGTCGGAGACCTGGGTAAAGATGTGTGTCCTGCTTGTGATCTCTCTCCGGTCGTGTCGGATTGCCATCCCCCCGCGCTATGAGAGTAAAGGAACAGAGAGTGCACCTGTGTTAGCACACGCTTGTGCACTATAATATGTCCCGCGTAGCTGGCTGGTGTCATAGTAACACTGGCCGCCGTGGCCGACATCGGTGCGGAGACATCAATATTATTATCAAACGTCACTTAGTAGGCACTGTTCTTGCTGACTAGCTGTATTTTGCTGTATTTTTGACAGGCCTGTTGGTCTAGTGGTTAGTGACCCTGACTACTAAGCCGGAGGTCGTGGGTTCGATTCTCACCCAGGACAAATGTTGGTGAGATGAGCACGATCATCTGTGTCTGGGTGTGATTTATCTATAATATGTTTATATTTAGAAATATATAAATATGTTTATCAGCTGTCTGATTACCATAACACAAGCTCTGCTTAGCTTGGGATCAGATGGCCGTGTGTGGATATTGTGCCAAGATATTTATTTATTATTTTTTCTCCCCAGGGTTTCGAGATAGGCACGTGGAGTAACGACATGGCGTCCGCTATCCCGGAGACGGAGTTCGACGAGATGTTGGAGCCTCTTCCACCTAATTTCACCTTCTGCACTTCTGCGTCTGGTAAGTGTGATATAACAATGTCTTCTTTTATTATTCTTCTAATCTTATGAACTAGCGACCCGCACGGGTGAAACTTTGATCTACTATATGCATAAACCTTCCTCTTGTAACATTCTATCTAGTAAAAAAACCCGCTTAAAAATCCGTTTCGTAGTTTTATAGAATTAATCAGACATACAGACAGACAGCGTCAGCGACTTTGTTTTGTACTTTGTAGTGATATCAATACAAACATAATTTCGCACAAAATTCGCGAATGCATTACGTCACAAGACCCCTCTCCTAATCTTTAAAGCATTTTTTATGGTTCAGTATGTATGGTTCAACGCAAACACACGTGTATTTTCAATTATCTATCTGACGGACTAATTAGATTTGTTTAATCCAATACCCAATTATAACTAATAATAACATAATTATTACAATAATCTATGTATTATTTATATCATTCCTAGGCGGCACAAGTTGGACGGACCCAGTAGTGAAACCTAAGTTCGGCAGCCAGTTCCATCCGACGCGAGAGTTCTCAATGGCTGACAGCGATGATTCTTTTATGTCTAGGTGAGTCACTAGTCTATGGTAATGGTTTAGTATCCGAAAATGTCGGATATTTGGAATAAAAAGTGTATGTATCTGAAAGGATTTGATATCTGAAATAAAGAAATATCTGTAACTGAAATTATTGTATATCCGAAAAAATAATATCTTTAATTAAAACTATTGGATATCCGAAATAAAAAAATATCCTCAATTAAAACTATCAGAAATCCGAAATGAAAAATTAATTTTACCGGAACTATCAGATATGCTATGCTTGTGTGGTCGAGCCATCACTTATAATTTTCAAAATGAATACATAGGTTGTTTCTTACACGACTGCGTAAAAGTAGGTTAAAGTTTTGAAAAACCGTGGGGGTCACCGGTGATCGACAAACAGTAGGTACTCATTTTATTGTTAGGCAGTCAACGTGTTAATACTTTACAGTTATAACCGACATTGACGCGGGAGTAAGCTAGTTATTGTATAAATATATTTATTTCCCAGTGATCTAGATTCGGACGACTCAGACCTAGACTTCGACGGCAGCGACGAAGATACGGACACGACTGGTTTCTCCAGCAGCAAGAATACTAATGGTGAGTTTCAATATAGGTTTACGAAAGTAATGTTTTTATACTTTCGCGACTTCTACACATATTTTAGACGACAAACGGGACTTATTCGCGATATTATTCGATATTTCTTTTTCTCCCGACGTTTCGATCGAGTTGCACCGACCATAGTCGCCGAAACGTTGCGGTCTAGAGAAAAGAATTATTGAATTAAATATGTCTTAAATATGTTTACGAAAGAAATATTTAATTTATTTATTCGTGCTTTTTGTACAAATACTATATCATATTATTATATAACACCTTTTAAACACATGGAATATTGAGTATTAAACAATGTACAATGGCGGACATAATGCCTGAGGTATTCTCTATCAGTCAACCATTTATATGTGTGATATTACAAATTTGGTTCGAAGTGGTGCAAGATAGAAAAACGTGTAAGGACTTGGGGAGGCCTTTGCCCAACAGTGGGACATCTCAGGCTAGTAATCATAATAAATAATATGGTACATGCCCCATCACACTTCTCAACAAGGCCTCTGCATGTTGGACCTGTGTCCCTGTGTAAGCCTTTAAAAAGGACCGGGTTTCTTCCCTTGAGATATAAATAATAAGTAATATCTTCTCTCCCTAGCCGCTATGGGCGTCCGTATAGAATACAAGACGGCTCACGAGGCGGAAGCCGTGGACGTGGAGCGATGTAAGAAGGTGAAGCCCGCGCCCGCGCCGGACGACGCGTGCGACGCGCGCGACAAGCAAGCGCACGACGTGTTGATACGACAGGGGGATGCTTGTACACAGGTCAGATTGTGTATATTTGTTATACACCGTGATTTTTAGGTCGTTTTAAAAAAGTCGTCCACACAATGTATCCGTCATAAAATACCTCTAGGCGCGAATATAATTTTTTTATCATTAATTAAAATAATATGCATGAAAAAAATAAATAATACATTGGAAATATGAAACATCCTGTTAAAAATGTTTACGTATCAAACTGTTGAAGATACATGCTACATACTTACTGCGAACATTATGATTGCAATAGTAAGACAGCTGTTTTACGCTAAGGTGAATGACCTGTGATAAGACGCCGCCGCGCCGTCCGCGCGGCCCCTTTGGCACAAGGTTCGGACCGCGCTCACTACAGAGTGTTCGTAAAACTGCCTTGTGTCATAATAATGAATAATATTTTTATTCATTTAAATCTTAAAAAAAAACATATTTTTTTATTATAAACGTTTACTAGTCATTGGATACATGAACTGGGCTGCTTTTTTAAAACGACCTAAAAGTCACGGTGTATACAGGGTGACTTCGAAGTCGTGGGCAATATTTTAAACTAAGACACTATTAATGATACTAATTGCGTTAGGGCTTGTTTTACGTAAATATGTCGGTGAGACGGATGGGATAGGTGAAGGCACAGGCGAAGCGTTCAGATGGTCTTCAGCAGCCATTTTGAATGTCTTGTCGAAATAAAATCTTTATTAAGTCGCTTGATTAATCTTTATTCCGATTACATGATTAATTTAACAAATTGTATAACACGTGGAAGATGATAACAGTTTCTTTTGTAAAACGCGGCGAGTTCTGTAGCCATCTCGGTTCATCATCCAAGTATCCTGCTCACGGCCAAGCACAGACCACACCCAAGTATAATGTAATTATTTTTCATCTCATTTCAGTTCATCGAAAAATTCCACGAATCAGTCGCGAAACACAAGCAAGAAATCATAGACAACGGAGACTTGATAACAGGAGAACAAAACATAACAAATATCCTACCAGAGACCAAAGACAATACAGAGAAAACTACCAAAACTACCATTGACGAAAAAAGCGCTTTAGAACTACTATTTCCATATGGTAACACCGAACTAACAATTAACAACGGACAAATTGATATTGAAAGCATTGAACGGAACAAAAGAGTGATTCTAGCAAAAATCAAAGACAAAAATGATTATAAAAAGTTGAATTGCTTCTCTATGAACGATATTAATATAGATGCTGATACTTATGTTAACGAAAAGGTTGTGAATGTTGGATTTGATACAAAGGAGGTTTATGAGCCGCTTTGCAAAAGAATGGAGAAATTTGAACCTTATTATGAAGAAGGAAGGAAAGGGAAGGAATTTGATTTTGATTATCAACCGAAGTTGGAAGGGCATCCAGGGCCGAGTCCTAGTGTTATTTTACAGGTGAGAGTAGTTTTTTATTGTATAAATTAAATTTTAATTTAAAATTAATTGATGCCCGCGACTTTGCTCGAATTTGGGTTATAGTTATAAAAATATTTACCCTAAATTAATGCAGTCGGTTTAATTCGTACTTGCAAACTAGGAATACAAAACTTTGTAAGTATAGATGGATTAATATTTGTTACTTCTCGCTCAAGTAGCTTTAGAATTTTTTATGTAATTTGGTAGAGTTAGCTGATAGCCTTCCGAACCGACTGCATCAAAAGTAGTAATGTTTATGCAGCTATAACCGACATCCCCTGCAAAGTCGCGAGAAACACCTAGTTTTTCATATACAAAAGTGGAGTTGGAAATATGGCTGATTAAAACATGTTTTCTTTTCTAAAACATTTAAACCAAATTATGCCTGGTAGTCAATATTAAAAACGATTTGTTGTATTTAAGATCTATGTACACATGTTTTATACAACTAAATTATGTTTATCTTAACATTTCTCTCCATAACAGGCCTTAACAATGTCAAACGCAAACGACGGTATCAACCTAGAACGTCTAGAAACTATTGGCGACAGCTTCTTAAAGTTCGCGATCACAGCGTACTTGTACTGTGCGCAGCCAACTGTGCACGAGGGCAAGCTGAGTCATATGCGGAGCAAGCAGGTATGATATAATACTATAAATACAATAATGCAATATTCTACAACTTTCACACAACGCCATCTAGTTTCAAACTAAGCAGAGATTGTATTGTGAGTACTGGACAACTAATAAGTATACTTAGGAATCGAACACACGACCTCTGGTATAGCAGTCATTTTTTTTGGTTTCCGTGGTGAATGACATCAACCCACGTCGAGGGCACGGCGTTGGATATGTCGGACTCTCACCGACTAAAAACACCCCGAGCCCCTTCTATTACTAAAGCCAGAGTCGACTGACTGCTGTACCGGAAGGTCGTGGGTTCGATCCCCACCCAGGACAAAGATTTGTGTGGTGAGCACGATCATTTGTCCCGTGTCTAAGTTTATCACATTATTATTTTATTTCAATGTATATTCCTTCATTTATGGATTTTATAGAATAACGATGATGCCTTTTTTTGTAATGGATAGAATATTAAATTGTAGAAACTATCGTGAGGCGATTACAAAATTATGTGTTAACGGTTTAAAACTAAAACTATTGGGTTATCCTGATATATTCGCGTGAGTAAACCGTTAAAATATGAAATTATAATCAAATAGTATGTTATATATCTAGTACATGAATATTGCACCCGTGCGAAGCTAGGGCTGCTCACTATTGAATAATAAATAATAATATTTGTCTCCCCAGGTATCGAACCTCAACCTATACCGTCTGGGTCGCAACAAGCGTCTCGGCGCGCGTATGATCGCGTCCAAGTTCGAACCGCACGACAACTGGCTGCCGCCCTGCCATAAACCTCCACCGACGTTACACCCGAGACTAAATGTAAGTATTGTAAGCCCAGCGTGTGTGTCCCACTGCTGGGCAAGTTCGAACCGCACGACAACTGGCTGCCGCCCTGCCATAAACCTCCACCGACGTTACACCCGAGACTAAATGTAAGTATTGTAAGCCCAGCGTGTGTGTCCCACTGCTGGGCAAGTTCGAACCGCACGACAACTGGCTGCCGCCCTGCCATAAACCTCCACCGACGTTACACCCGAGACTAAATGTAAGTATTGTAAGCCCAGCGTGTGTGTCCCACTGCTGGGCAAGTTCGAACCGCACGACAACTGGCTGCCGCCCTGCCATAAACCTCCACCGACGTTACACCCGAGACTAAATGTAAGTATTGTAAGCCCAGCGTGTGTGTCCCACTGCTGGGCAAGTTCGAACCGCACGACAACTGGCTGCCGCCCTGCCATAAACCTCCACCGACGTTACACCCGAGACTAAATGTAAGTATTGTAAGCCCAGCGTGTGTGTCCCACTGCTGGGCAAGTTCGAACCGCACGACAACTGGCTGCCGCCCTGCCATAAACCTCCACCGACGTTACACCCGAGACTAAATGTAAGTATTGTAAGCCCAGCGTGTGTGTCCCACTGCTGGGCAAGTTCGAACCGCACGACAACTGGCTGCCGCCCTGCCATAAACCTCCACCGACGTTACACCCGAGACTAAATGTAAGTATTGTAAGCCCAGCGTGTGTGTCCCACTGCTGGGCAAGTTCGAACCGCACGACAACTGGCTGCCGCCCTGCCATAAACCTCCACCGACGTTACACCCGAGACTAAATGTAAGTATTGTAAGCCCAGCGTGTGTGTCCCACTGCTGGGCAAGTTCGAACCGCACGACAACTGGCTGCCGCCCTGCCATAAACCTCCACCGACGTTACACCCGAGACTAAATGTAAGTATTGTAAGCCCAGCGTGTGTGTCCCACTGCTGGGCAAGTTCGAACCGCACGACAACTGGCTGCCGCCCTGCCATAAACCTCCACCGACGTTACACCCGAGACTAAATGTAAGTATTGTAAGCCCAGCGTGTGTGTCCCACTGCTGGGCAAGTTCGAACCGCACGACAACTGGCTGCCGCCCTGCCATAAACCTCCACCGACGTTACACCCGAGACTAAATGTAAGTATTGTAAGCCCAGCGTGTGTGTCCCACTGCTGGGCAAGTTCGAACCGCACGACAACTGGCTGCCGCCCTGCCATAAACCTCCACCGACGTTACACCCGAGACTAAATGTAAGTATTGTAAGCCCAGCGTGTGTGTCCCACTGCTGGGCAAGTTCGAACCGCACGACAACTGGCTGCCGCCCTGCCATAAACCTCCACCGACGTTACACCCGAGACTAAATGTAAGTATTGTAAGCCCAGCGTGTGTGTCCCACTGCTGGGCAAGTTCGAACCGCACGACAACTGGCTGCCGCCCTGCCATAAACCTCCACCGACGTTACACCCGAGACTAAATGTAAGTATTGTAAGCCCAGCGTGTGTGTCCCACTGCTGGGCAAGTTCGAACCGCACGACAACTGGCTGCCGCCCTGCCATAAACCTCCACCGACGTTACACCCGAGACTAAATGTAAGTATTGTAAGCCCAGCGTGTGTGTCCCACTGCTGGGCAAGTTCGAACCGCACGACAACTGGCTGCCGCCCTGCCATAAACCTCCACCGACGTTACACCCGAGACTAAATGTAAGTATTGTAAGCCCAGCGTGTGTGTCCCACTGCTGGGCAAGTTCGAACCGCACGACAACTGGCTGCCGCCCTGCCATAAACCACCACCGACGTTACACCCGAGACTAAATGTAAGTATTGTAAGCCCAGCGTGTGTGTCCCACTGCTGGGCAAGTTCGAACCGCACGACAACTGGCTGCCGCCCTGCCATAAACCTCCACCGACGTTACATCCGAGACTAAATGTAAGTATTGTAAGCCCAGCGTGTGTGTCCCACTGCTGGGCATGTTTATAATTTTAATAATGTATAATACATGATTTCCGCGTCTCGTCTTTATGTGTTGATTATCTCAACGCTTCTAACCTTTGTTTACAAAATTTGTCGTTCATTTTTATCGTTTCTTCCGTTTTAAACGAATTGTATGAAAAGATTTAAACTCTCGTTCAGTGACCCTGAAACTTAGTTGGTAAAACGCCTGGTGCGTTGACCCCTGCAGCCGAACAACCAACATTAATTTAAAATTTGTAGTATATCAAATCAATACGTGTACAACGTTCATATTGACTTGTCAATTCTTTTAATCTTAAAGTTCATATTGAATTGTCAATTCTTTTAATTTTAATGTCTTTTAATAGCAATTTGAATATGTATTTGTTACAGGGCGATGGCGTAGATATTATGCAGCATTTAGAAACACCGTTAGATTCCGCGGGATGCTTCATACCTTACAATTTGATCACACAGCATAGTATACCTGGTATGTACTCATTATAATATTCCACGACTTTCACACAACGCCATCTAGTCTCAAACTAAGCAGAGCTTGTGTTATGAGTACTGGACAACTGATAAACATACTTGTATATTTCTAAATACATACATATTGTAGATAAATTACATCCAGACACAGAACAAATGATCGTGCTCATCACACAAATATCTTTCCTGGGTGGGAATCGAACCCATAGGCTAACTAACCACTAGACCAACAGGCCAGTCATAATTTTTACAGCTTATCAGTTACAGCTGCAAAAACATTACCTCCGTCTGACGCGGTCAGTTGAAAAGTAGCCTATGTATTCATGCAAGGTGTCAGCTCATTCCATACTTTTCGTCAAGATTGATCAAGCCATTGGAGCGTGAAAGAGTAACAAACATTAAATTTTTTTACTTGTGACTTTTAATATTATTATGTGTTGTCTGCTTATAAAATCTACGTGCAGAAAAAAAAACACATCCTCAAAATTAAAAAAAAAAGTTGATTGAATTTACAATTGCACTGTGTAAGGAATGATAGGAATGAAAATAGAGTAAAATGATAGTGTGACGTCTGATAGGGGAAGATGGAAGGAAAAAAACGTGTTGCGCCTACACCAAGTAAAATCGGATAAGGGCAGGAATATGATGATTTTACTATTGGATTTACTTGTATTTAAATAAATTCTCTTTGCATAATTAATTAAAATCAGTTCTTCAAAGGTATGATTGGATATTGAGTATGAATATGAATATTTATTACGCCTAAGGTGTAAGTATTTAGACAAAGTAAGAATACTTTAGTAAATTATACGATACAGCATAATATGTGTTTTCCACAGACAAATCGATCGCGGATTGCGTAGAGGCCCTAATAGGTGCGTACCTACTAGAGTGCGGCCCGAGAGGTGCCTTACTATTCATGTCGTGGCTCGGTATACGAGTGTTGCCATGCCATCACGTGGAGTTGCCAGCCGACCATCCATATGTCAAGCGAGAGGAGAACAAGAAGAAACAGACAGACATACAGCCGGTGAGTTATATTGTGTAGATGAAATTAACTTTTTTAGATGGTGTTGGTTTTACCAGCAAAAATATAACTTTTCGTGTGGCGCAGTCAGGTAAAACGTAGCCTAGGTGTTATTATTATATTAGCCATTATAGGGTGTTGGCTACACCCATGCTTATTCTGGTCTAAATTGTGAGCGTGAAAATATTTCAATCATCTATTCATCGTCTCAAACTTTCGCTTACCGTGAGCCGTAAATACTTCCGCATTAACGCTTATTAAAAGAGCCAATAGAATTTACACGAAATTTAATAACTTTTTATATTTTTTGATGTAATTTATGAAGTTTCTTACCAGTTCTTCTCCATGAGAATGACATTTTGGAACTGCGCAACTAGAGTCAGCGTTTGAAAGTGTCTGAGAAGGCCTACTCGAAATAAAAACCTTTTGATTTTAATACTTACACTTCGTCTCACCTCAGCTAGTTGACAAAAGTGTTTTGAAGTATCTATACTAAAACAAGTTTAAGAACTATACGGTAAATACTCTATCTGTGTTTAAGGTCAATGACCGACCGTTCAAATCTATCCAACATTACTATAACATACAAAACTCTTCACCAGAAATCACCACCACAATCACCATCACCGAAGCGTAACCGCAGCACGTCATCATCATCGGACTGTTCGTCCGGTGATGAGTCTCCGCTGCAGCAGCAGGAGGTGTTCCCGGAAGAGGACTGGTCGTGGCCCGGCAGGGCGGTGGGGTCGCTACAACCTTATAAGGATGAACGGGGAAGGTGGATGCAGGTGTGTATGTAGTAATAACACTTAGTTCTGAAAGACACACAAACACAATTTTAATTGCTTTCACATGCTTACACACACGCATACACACATCTTTAGATTTTTTTTATGTTGCCTCATGTGTAAGATCTCCTCTACATGTATGTACCACATGCATTAGGAATATCGACGTGTTGCCTTGCACTGATACCACAAAAATGTATGATGATAGCTGTTCTGGTTTAGTTAGTAAGAGTTTTATACTACTAACCCCTCCTCCAAGGGAAGAGGGGGAGGTGTCCATGATGGCTTTACAAAAAAAAAGAAAATCATAATCATTGTCACGTCAAATAATAACACGAATAAACAATTTAGTCTAACAGAAAGATTTTGAATCAAATGTCATAATTATTATTTTGGTTAAATTGCCTATCATCGTCATCAGCCTATCGCAGTCCACTGTTGGACATAGGCCTCTCCAAGTGCACGCCACTGATATCTGTTTTCGGCCATTAAGTGCCTATACCAAATTCGACGTAGTTTATTAACAGACCGTTGCTAGGCAACTGACGGGTGGGGTTAATACACGTCGCATCACTACATCGAAATTGGCTCAAATCATTGTATGGTTGTATGAACTGTGTTGTTAAGTTTCTAAATGTTCATTATAGGTTTTATATAAATGAAATTAAGTCAACCTCCGGTTTCTAAAAGACAAATCAATTGAATTAGCTGTCAAATCAACTGATCACGTCTGTGATTGTTTGACCATAAAACTTATAACCAATCACAGAGCTTAACATAAGAATCGACTGATGATTAATAAATGTTTGTGTTGATCAGCGTTTGAGAAACAAGGGGTTAGAGCTAAGTGGTGCTCCAAAATGTATATTTGTCTCTACATTCCATTTGACAATGATAAAGACAACATGATAGTTAAGGGACATATTTAGTGCAAAATAAATATAATTCCATCATCATCCCCCTGCCCTTATCCCAATTATTATTTGGTGTCGGCGCAGCATGTCTTCTCCCACACGTTCCTATCTGACGTCATCTCGCAAGTCACACTCTTTGCAGCCATATCATAGAAATTATTATAATTTCTTGTATTTAATTGTTCGCAGCCAATATTCGGCGAGTTGAAGGCGCCACCGTCGCCTCTCCTGCGATACATTCAAGACCCGGAGGGCGAGCTGGAGCAAATGTTATCAGGTATGTAATAATAGTGCCAATAGGTAAGCCCACCGCTGGGCAACAGGCCCGTCTAATATTCTATCTATAATTCACACGATTTAACATGCACAATATTACAAAAAACAACAGATTTAGACTGCACGGATAGCCGAGTGGTACAGGTCACCAAGGCAATTACCAATGTGCAAAACGTGTCACGGGTTCGTTCCCGCGTAGGACAAGAATTTGTGCGATCCACTAAAGCTTTTTCTGAGTTTGAGTGTGTCTGTGCATGTGAATATGTGAACTGAATGTCTATGAAACACCCCGCGATACAAGGATTAAATTCCTTAGTGCGGGAGTCGTTATCTAAATATAAAAATCAATTGCTGTTCGCTGTACTCTCTCTAAAACTCGAGAACGTCCGATCGGATTTTTCTTATCTTGGTCTTGAATTGTTTGGGAAGGTTAAAAAGGTGAAAAAAAATCTAATAATTGCCGGGCAAACCCTAAAAACAGCCTTTTCTTTTTCTCATATAAACGTTTTATTTATCGATTGGGGCAGTACGAAGTCTGCCAGGTCATCTAGTAAAATATAAACATATATGCTAATACAGATTACAATATTCAAGTACACATTTTCCTTTCAGGTTACGACGCACTAGAACGCACGCTGCAGTACCGTTTCAAGGATCGCTCGCTGTTACTGCAGGCGCTGACACACGCGTCACATCACAGCAACCGTCTCACAGACTGCTATCAACGGCTCGAGTTCCTAGGAGATGCTATATTGGGTACGTTTAGATAGATCTAGTTTCGCACGGGTGTAATATTGATGTATTATACCTACATTAATACTGTAGTGAGTGAGATGGAATCCACTGAGTGGATTTTAGTGAAAAAGTAATTAGTAATTAACTTTTTTTACCTTTGATCTTTTATTAGTAATTCTTAAAAGTTTTTTTTTTAAGGTAAAAGTAGCCTTAGTTACTCCTTATTGTATCAGCTGCCTACCAATAAAAGTCCCGTCAAAATCTGTCCAGCCATTTCAGAAATTAGCGGAAACAAAAAAAGTAAAAAATATTTATTTTAGTGTATGTACCATACATTATTATAATATACACTTACACACATACGGTACTTCACTAAAATATATTGCTTTATCAATTTTACCATACATACGTATGAATGTGCATACGCTTGTAGTAAAAAACTTTAATTTCAACACTACAAACATACACCAACTACATTTCCACATATTTGTATGTTAACCTACAGATTACCTTATAACCCGCCACCTATATGAAGACCCGCGGCGCCACTCGCCGGGCGCGCTCACAGACCTGCGCTCCGCACTCGTTAACAACACGATATTCGCGACGTTGGCTGCGAGGCATGGGTTTCATAAGTAAGTGTATATTATTTATTCTATTTTGTGGAATTGTCAGTATAAACATTATGCAAGTATACTATAAAGAATTTTTTTTTATTATATACTTTTTAACTAAATTTGTAGTACCAGATTGATTTGATACTTTCCTCAAAAAACCAGTCCAGTATACACTGCATTTGTTTATTCACTCATATTCAACTAACAACAATTGTCTGGACTTTAAAAGAGACAAGTACCCCTGAGTTTGTTTCGACATTTCTTCTCAGGGTAGTCAGTTAGGAAATGTCGAATCCAGCGAGCTCGAAACATATTTAAGACATTTTAAAGTTGTTGCTGTTAATTGTCGTAGTTGCACAATAAATGATTTCATTTCATTTGTGTATTATTTATATTTATTTACTATCTTTTGTCCTCGATTTCGTACTCATTAGTAATACTTCTGTCGAGACTCGAAAGCATGATAGTCTGGGGAACGCTTGTTTTAATTTTGTTTATCCATCTACAACTATTATTACAGAACCATACCTAACACAATAGTGTAATTACAATGCTAATACTTAACTCTAGATAAATTTCTAGGATATTAAGAGTATGGGAAAAGGTCTTAGGCCCCATAGGGTCTGCCGCCGGGGGAGGGGCATAAGCCATGAAATGGTTCCTTACCCTCTAAAACCTCGGGGTTTTGGCTTGCGCCACCGTGGAGGGGCCACGGGTAACGAAAAAGCTGATAACAGCGAGTACTTCCCCCATTTTCGCCTTTGCCCCCAATCGGGAAACTCCTTGTTCCTATCACAACAAGCCCTATTTTTTTAAAGTAAAATAACCACATCCAGTATATTTATGGAGTTTCTTGTCGGTTCTTCTCCATAAGAATGACATTTTGGAACCGCGCAACTAGAGTCAGTAACGTTTTGAAAGTGCCTGAGAAGGCCTACTCGAAATAAAAACCATTTGATTTGATTTGATTTTATTTGAATCTTTTGAGACTGGAAGGCAAGATAGTTTTGTAAATGGTTTATTTTGTCTATTTTCAGGTACTTCAGGCATATGTCGCCCGGCCTGAACGAGGTGCTCACTAAATATGTTAAAATACAGGAGGAGAATGGACATTCTATTAGTGAAGAGGTGAGTTTATTGTAGTTTTTAACTAATAAACGCCGGCGGCTAGTGTTACTATGACACCAGCCAGCTACGCGGGACATATAGTGCACAAGCGTGTGCTAACACAGGTGCACTCTCTGTTCGACCGTAAAGAGATCACAAGCTGGGCACACATTTCGAAACACGGAAGTTGTGATATTTATATGAAACATATTTTGCGAGGTTATTATTATCTTTCCTTCTTCCTTGCTCAACATTTGTCTAAATAATAATAATTATCTAATTCCCCAGCACTACTTAATACAAGAGGACGAAATGGAGCAGGCTGAGGACGTCGAGGTTCCCAAAGCGTTGGGTGACCTGTTCGAATCCGTCGCCGGCGCCATATTCTTAGACTCAGGTTAGTAATATTATTTATTTTAAATAAACTTTAGTGTACTTAAATAAACCAGCCTATAAATGTCCCACTGCTGGGCACAGCCCTCTTCCAGTTTATTATCATTCATTATTATTTTAATAGTTTGTAACAATATTGATTTACATAAATTATTATTTCAACCTTCTTTCTCATGTTGATCTTGATTTGTTTCCTTTTTATCATCTCTGTAACATATGGCATACAATAAATAATTGAGTATTGAATTTTTCTCTTCAATCTTTCTTTGTATTTCTTTTAATTCACGGGATAACTTCAAGGGAAGAAACCCGGTCCTTTTTAAAGACTTATACCGGGGCACAGGTCCAACATGCAGAGACCTTGTTGAAAACTTTAATCTACCTAAGGCCATCCACCCCTGTTCCATGTATTCAGTTTTTTTAATGGAACCGGCATACCCATTTTGTCACCACTCACAAACGATTATTATTATGAAACCTTACAAAAATCTTCATTTATATTAATATAAACCCCGTTTCCCCATACAGGCATGTCTCTAGGCGCGGTATGGAGGTCCTATGTGTCTCTAATGGGCGCTGAGTTGGAAGCATTCAGTGCGGCCGCGCCCAAGTCGCCTGTCAGGGAGCTGTTGGAAGCTGAACCTGATACCGCTACTTTTGGGTGAGATATATATGTTTGTGCAGGATCGGTGATTCACGTCTTTAGAATTCCAATTTCCAAAAAAATAAGACTGTGCTTTACATTACTGTATTTAAGTTAAAAAAATTATTACTATTTACATTCCTGTTGCTGCTTGCGGTAACAACAAGACAAGAGAGAGAAGCGCGCGCGGTAAAAACCCGGAAACAGCGATAGTACTGCCGAAAAACGTTTAATATTGAACTCGCGCACAACTTTGTCGTTAGATGGCGACACGTTCTCACTACGCACTTAATGTCTTAAGGCTTGCAGACTTATAGATTAATAGGTAACAAGATGTAATAATTATTTCGCTAATGACAAGTTTCTTAGATAGGTAAAAGACATGTCGATTACAATTATTAACAATAAATACTCAAAATGTTTCGTGACAAGTGATTTAAGATTTTTTTTTTCGTTATAGAGCTTTATACTACAGGTATAAAGCTCTATAACGAAAATTATTAGACTTACCATGAGCAAAAAAAGTGCGCACGCTATGTGAAAAAAAAAATATGTTGAATAAAAAAAAATCATGCGTTTTGGTCGCTTTTCGAATATAATAGAATAATTACGTATCCTGATTCCTAGAAACCCACTTCTATTAAAGTTCGAAGAACTTGTGATCAATCATCTTAGCGGTGACGAAAATACGCCTCAAACCTAGTAAAATAATGTTGGGACTGATTTCGGGTACGCTGGCTAATATCTCTGTCATAAACATGAAATGTAACGTCAATATAAAAAACTCAAGTAGGGCCAGTTTTTTCCAAATCAAAATCAGAAGATTTTTTTGTTTAGACCTTCTCAGTCATTTTCAAAACCTTACTGACTCTAATTGCGTGCTATTTTACACTTTTTTTCAGTGCATTAAGAATTTTGTGATCCATATGCACAAAATAATTGTACCGCGTGCCAGTTTAGCTATCCCTATCCTAATAACTTATGTTTTTCTGATACAGTAAACCGGAGCGCCTAGCAGACGGGCGCAGAGTCCGTGTTTGTGTAGAAGTGTTCGGTCGCGGGACGTTCAAGGGCGTGGGAAGGAACTACCGGATAGCTAAGGGAACGGCCGCGAGATGCGCGCTCAGACATCTACGGGGGAACAGGAGGTAGAGTGGGAGAGGAGAAGATAGGAGAAGATGGGAGAAGAAGAGAGAAGAAGGGAGAAGAAGGGAGAAGAAGGGAGATGATAGAAGAAGATAGGAGCAGAAGGGAGAAGATAGGAGAAGGAAGAGGAAGGGAGACGATAGGAGAAGAAGAAGAAGATTAACTTAAATGTGATTAAAGGGAAGAGATAAGTTTCTTTGTGAAGTCTAAGGTATTTTAGACGATAAACCATGACAACAATGAGTCAAAAAAAGAAATATCGAATTGTATCGCGAATAAGTCCCGTTTGTCGTCTAAAATATGTGTACAAGACGCGAAAGTTGAAAATCGTTAGTTTTAGGTATTTGAAATTAGAATGAAAATTGGAAAGGGAAGATTAAATTTCATGTGATTAAAGGGAAGAGATAAGTTCTTGGTGTAGTTTAGATATTTAGAATGACTTGAAGACAGGATAGAGTTTAATAATATGTATAAAGAAAAGCCGACAAAGAGGTAGAAAAGTTAAGTTAACTATGTTTTAAGATGTAAAAGGTTAAGTTAAAAATGCTTTAAAACATTTTAAAATATTGACGGCACACGAAAGGGTGTAGAAAACTTAAGTTAAGTTAAGCTATAAACGACAATAGTGAATATTTCTGCGGGCAATTAATTATACAACGTGTAACGGAAATAACGCACATCCACAGACACCCCAAAAAGAATATCCTTTTTTATCCACAATTAATGTATTGAAACATTTTTATCATTTTCTTAGATATTTGTTTTTATTACATATTGTCAGAATAATTTGTACAAATAATTGGCAAAACGCGTGGGCGCCCTATTGCTCAATACGTTACTTATAGCCTATAGCCTTATAGCCTTATTGCATCGACTTAAGGCTCATTTTCGTTTACTTCGAGTGCTTTATGAAAATAGTGTCTACAATTTAATTATTTCTAAATATTTTTTTGGTAAAAAAAAATATTTATTTTTATTAATGAAATGGATTCTGTTATCGATTCTGAACAAAGTAGTTTCAGGATGTGCGTTAATTATGTTACACGGTGTATATTCATAAGATAATAAATATGTTAAGTATAGTATTAGTGAAAAGACCTACTTAAATGTTGAAATCGCCAATCCGCAGTGAGCTAGCGTGGTGATCAATGCTCAAACCTTCCCTGTATGGGAGGAGGTCTGTGCCCAGCAGTGGGACGTATATAGGCTGGTTTATTTTGATCTTGAAACATTTTCCTCACGATGTTTTATGATCCGAGTTAGAATATATAACAATAAAGACACCAACTTTTAATGTAATTTATCAGAATATATATCAATACTGATACCAACTTAAAATGTAGAATAAGGTTATTGCAATAAAAAAGCTTATATTTAGACGAATTAAAAAACCTCCTCCATTTTTAAGTCAGTTAAAAATAACGAATAAGTTAAATTTAAGTTAGGTTTAAGTGTAACAAAATAATGTAAAAAAATTGCAATAAAGCAAGTTAATGATAAAAGTTGAACTAATTTTAAAAATAAACTTGAATATAACTGTCGAAGATAACTTTTATAAAATTGATACAAAGATAACCGTTAACATATATCTAGGACTCCTACTTAAATTATATAACGGTTTACTCACGCGTATTTATCGGGATAGCCCGACTAGTTTCGGACACAACCGAAGTCCTTAGTCAGTTCGACTCGCTCGCCCGTTGCCGCGTCAGCTCATGATTAAAGACTCCGGTTCAAAATCAAAATCAAAAGGTTTTTATTTAGAGTAGGCCTTCTCGGGCACTTTCAAAACTTTACTGACTCTAGTTGCGCGGTTCCAAAATATTATTCTTATGGAGAAGCACCGGCAAGAAACTCCATAAATTACTCTTTTAAAAACAGAAAAATACAGTTTATACATACATACCATAAATATGCAACAACAACGTAAATTAGCAAAATGTACTTTATTTAACAGAAACAATACTAAAACAAGAAATATCTACATTTATAACGTAGAAAATGTAGAATTTGCCAAATGGTTCCGAAACTAGTCGTACTATCCCGATACATACGCGTGAGTAGACCGATAACATAGACCTTTGACTTAGGTACTACATTACATTAGTTGGCCACAAACTTAGCATGCTTGGTGAGCTCAGTTAGGTCTCTGTCTGTCGACCGGCGAGCTCAAGTCGAGCAGTAAGCGAGCGCCACCTGGTGTCGTGTATATGTATGTATGTACACAGATGTGTAGGTGAATAGATGAACGAAAGTGACTGTTGTTGAATTTTGTTTGTAGAAACAATGGTATGCATCTTTAAATCGATGTAATAACGATTCAATAAACATTGAAGAATAGAAAAATATGCGATAGAGAATATGAAATTATGCTTAACTAAAAATATCTATATTCAAAACTTAACTTGTTTATATTGCTTAATTGTTGTTATTACTAGTTTTTGCACGCGGTATCACTTGCGTTGCATTCGGTGTAATGCGTTTTCTCGTTGTAAATCGGAACACGCGAAAATTTGAAACAGAATATTTATTTTAGCATTCTACGGTAGATAAATTTCAGGGGTTGGGGGTAGACTCCAAAAAGTACGCTTAATTTTATTTGTTAGGCAAAAATACTCTATATAAAAATTTTTCCTTTGTAACTTGAAAATTGCAGAATGCTCCATTAAAATTTTACCACCGTTTCACTTTGACCGATTTTAATAAAACTTATATTGATAGTAACAAGTTGATTAATATTCCAAGTGTATTGTTTTGATAACTGACTTGAACGCAGACGAAACCCGTGTGAAAGCTAGTATGTTCGTAAACGAGATTTTTTTCACATCAAAAAAAAAACAAAAATCAAAAGGTTATTATTTTGAGTAGGCCTTTTCAGGCACTTTTAAAACGTTGCTGAATCTAATTGCGCGTAAGTTTAAATACACATCTATTTGGATATATGTCTGTGTGTATATCTGATTTGTTACTAGCTAAATCAGTCATGATTTGTTATAGCTATAACTTACCAAAAAATACAATTTTGCCCACTCCTGGGCAAAAACCAATACTTATCTATATATTACCTCAGGTTAATTTTTAAAGAAAATGTTATTACAACTTAGATTGATTGATATATTTCCCAAAATGTGATATTTTTAAATATTACTACACAGTATAATACAAAGTCGCTTCCCGCTGTCTGTCCCTATGTATGCTTAGATCTTTTAAACTACGCAATGGATTTTGATGCGGTTTTTTTAATAGGTATAACCCCGGTTTCTAGAAGGCTGATCAATTGAATCTGCTGTCAAATCAACTGATCACGACTGTGATTGGTTGACCATAAAACTTACAACCAATCACAGAGCTTGACATGAGATTTGACTGACGATTAACAATTTTTTGTGTTGATCAGCGTTTTAGAAACTAGGGTATAATGTTTTAAGAGGAAGGTTAATATGTATAAAACATCAGTATTGCACCCGTGCGAAGCTGGGGCGGGTCGCTAAATTCTTTAATACAATGTATTGTCAAACTATTTATTTGTTCAGCTTTTTTGTTTCTTCTCTTTACATTTTGTCTTCCGAAATTCCTCAGCGGTGTGAATTTTATTACTATTATTTTTATCATCTATTGTACCAATTATAACTCATGATCAGATTTAGCTAGTTTATATTTAAGTATAAAATAAATAAGTAAGATATGCTTTAACATTGCAAGCGACATATTTACTCAATTAAAATAATTTTAAATGTAACATAACTGCCCGGTTTTACATATTATTATACTGTATCGGCCGTTGAGACGATCAAATAGTTTGATCCAAACTTTCAAACAGTTTGAAAGTACTTTGAAAATAATTGCATGTCTTCCATACAACATTTTATCGATGGATGTACAACCTATTGTCCGAGTTATAATTATAATATTTTCCACGACATTCACACAATGCCATCTAGAATCAAACTAAGCAGAGCTAGTATTATGAGTACTAGACAACTGATAAACATACTTACATACTTCTAATTTCATACATACTATAGATAAATTACACCCAGAAACAGAACAAATGATCGTGCTCATCACACAAACATTTGTCCTGGGTGAGGTTCGAACCCACGACCTCTAGTGTAGCAGTCAGGGCCACTAACCACGAGACTAATAGGCCCGTCGAAAAACTTCTCAAACCTTTCAAATTGCGTCAAACTGGCTTGGATCAAACCAGAGTGTTTGTTCGTCTCAAACCCTTGGTTTCTCAAACGCTGATCAACACAAAAAATATGTTAATCGTCAGACGAATCTCACGTCAAGCTCTGTGATTGGTTGTAAGTTTTATGGTCAACTAATCACAGTCGTGATCAGTTGATTTGACAGCAGATTCAATTGATCAGCCTTCCAGAAACCGGGGGTAAGGCCTTTTCTTCCGTCACGGCACAATATTAACGAAACGAATATTTTTCATTAATGGTGCTAACAGCTAACATACCGATTCTTATGATTATTTATTTACACAATAAAGTATGGAATAATTACTCGAATATAAGTATATAAAAATAGAAAAAAATACAAAAAAAAATGCTCATGTGTGCTTAAAAAAAACAAAAAAAAAAATACATAAGATTTGAATATTAGTATGTAAGTTTAATGTTTGAGAATCTTATGTCCAACAGTGGGTCAGAAACAGGCTGGTATTAGGCCACTGTCCACTGCTGGGCATAGGCCTCTCCTTTCTAACATAATTATTGAGAATTTTATGTCCAGCAGTGAGACAGTTACAGGCTGGTATTAAACGCCTGCCCACTGCTGGGCAAAGGCATCTCATTTTTAAACCCGACGCTAAATATGGGTATTAAGCTTAAATTGTTTGTATGCTAGTATATGTGTAAGCTTTTCTTAAGAATATATAACAATAATTTTATTATAAGAATTGTAATCTATTTAGACTTGTTTTATTATATTAAAATATTTTCTTTCCTATCGTTGAAGTACAGTCACAAACAAAAAGTACACACGACCAAACAATTGAAGTTTAAGTCCTAGTCAAATAATTTACTAGATCGTGAAATTTTCTTTCAAATTAAATATTTGGTATTTTTTAACAGAAACAATACTAAACAAGAAATACCTACATTTAAAACTAAACTTATGTAACTAAAATACTACGCTTTGTAAATATGTTATTTTTTAGGTACATAAATTATATCATTTATGTTTAGTTTACAATATCAGGAATATTCCATAACAGTTTCAGACATTTCAGAAATCAACTGCAACTATTTAGTCGTGTATACTTGTTTTTGCTCGTAACTGTACAGAGCTTAAATCTTAGGCCTCTGACATAACTTCCTTTAATGGTAAACTAAAATTTAAATTTTATTATTTAACTGTTTCATAAAGACAATACAATGTGTGACAAAAACTATACTAAACAAAAAATATCTACATTTAAAACTATATTCGTGCATCACGTTATAACGCGTATGTATCAGGATAGTCCGACTAGTTCGACTCGACCAATTCAGCTCATGATTAAGGACTCCGGTTGGGTCCGAAACTAGTCCCGCTATCCCGATACATACGTGTGAGTAAACCGTTAATATGTAATTGCTTTTTCTAAGTATTTTCTGGAGGTCTACTACCACTGCTTAAGACTCTAGCAGTTCTGAAAGTGAGACAGTACTACGCTGGTGGATCAAAGATGGTCGTTCAAGGGTTTTAACGCCACTGCCGGTAGATTTCAAGACAGTAAACACTAAACGAAACGTCTTTCAACCACTACATATTATAAAACTAAGTCTAAATGACCGTAGAGAATGATCTAACGCAGGATTTCTGTATTATCAGTCGTGTCAACTACAATCAAACTGTATCAGAATATTTTTGCGGTTGGATTGCATTTGAAACACGGCCTATGTCTAGATACTAAGATGTGGTGGTAGATTTCCTGATATTTTTAATTGTAGTCATTTGATACAACCCTCACTGCCCAATGTATTTTATGTGTAATAAATTGTGAAGAATAAATATAATGAGGTTTTATGAATTGTTTTTTTTTTAAACTCCATCGATTTAGTATATCAGGGTGCGATGATGGGCATGAAGTAAGGCCTATATTTCACCAACCAGCCGTATACAGCTCTATAGAGTGTTACTTACCTGGAGTCCGCTTGTTGCGCAACCAATCTGGCGGCGCCTATACATTTTGTTGGTAGCGGCGACTGGTTGCGCCGCCATGGTGTCCCGGTGAAATATAGCCCTAAATGCTATGCGCTGCCACGCACCGACACCAAAACGCGGATGACGTAGCACAGCGGTTCAGGTTTAGTCAGTAAGAGTGACACTACCCGCGGCTCCCCTCAGGGTCGCGGGTGTCCATGAGGATTCCCCCGCTTTATAAGAAAAAAACAATGAACATTGGCTACTTCCAAATATTGCCAAATAGTGAAATTTTGTAGGAACTGTAAAGTTTTAGGAAAATAAGCACAAAAAAGGTCGGGTATCCGACAACAAAAAAAAATATTCCGTCAGGTTTCCGAAAAAGTATTGGACAAGCATTTTTTTCTTTTATAAAATTAAACACTGCAGCCTCATCTTTCACACAATCCATCCATCGTTTCTTTGGTCGTCCTCTTCCCCTTTCAAAGTATAGTACCTTAAAACCATTTGCTTAATGATGGTGACACGATTGGTAAGGCCGAGGAATCCTCATGGACACCCACCTCCTCGGGAGAGGAAGTAGGTAATGTCAGACTCTTACTGACTAAACCTGAACCGCCGTGCAACTCTGCCGCGTTTGGTCGGTGCGCGGCGAAGCGTTACAATTCATCATGCACCAACCAAATAAAAAATCAACATTAAAAGGTTTATATTTCGACTAGGCCCTCTCAAAGATCGTCACCCACTGGACGCTGGAGAAAGGACATCGTCGTCGAGGTCGTCCGCGGCGAAGGTGGTGTGATGATCTTGTGAGATATGCAGGTCGCACGTGGCCAGAAAACGCAAAAGACAAGAAAATTTGAAGGAGAAAGGGGAGGCCTTTGCCCAGCAGTGGGATCTTATTAAGGCTAAAAAAGGCCACTTTCAAAACGCTTGACTCTAGTTGCGCTTTTCAAAATGTCATTCTTATGGAGAAGAACCGACAAGAAACTCCATTGTGGCTAACAAAATTTGGCCTCGGTGGATGATAACATTCCTAGAGGTTGAAATGTTACTTATAATACATAAAGGCAGTCTTAAGGTCAAAAGCAGAAAGTTCATTGGCAATTAAACAAATAAAAGTATTTATTCACATGGAGTTTTGTCAATAAATATAACTTTATAGAAAAGGCTTAGTCAATTAATAAATATGTATCGTATTATGTTTTTTTATTTATTTACATATTAAATGTGTAATGACGCAATGACTTTCAGCTGCAAGGGTTCGATTCCCACTTAATAGATTATGACGCATGTACATAATAAAATGACCGTTTTTTTCTTGTAAATCTTTCTATTCTTGTTGTTTTTAGGAAAAAGATTCCCGCACTAAGAAATTTAACCCTTGTATCGCGGGGAGTTTCACAGACATTCAATTCACATGCACAGAGACACCCAGACTCAGAACAAGCATTTGTGGAACGCACAACAATATTGTTGTCCTACGCGGGGATCGAAACCGTGGCACGTCGCGCACAGTGGTAATTGGCATGGTGACCTATACTACTCGGCCATCCGAGCAGACAAAATAAAATGCCCCCGTCCGCTGTGTGTGCAGCGGGAGGGAGTGTCAGACTGTTACTGACTAACACCCACTATGTTCCTCCTGGAGCCCTTTGAGAACCAGGGTTGCAGTAACTCTTACGAACATCACGCAGTAAAACGGAAGGATGTACCTTTATGCCACCTGAGGTATTTGAACGACTCCTGGTTTACAAGACCAGTTTTTATTGGATCTCATGGACTTTCTCCGCCCTGGGGAAGGCGGAGAGGCGTGCCGGACTCCTACTGGCCAAAACCTCCGGAGTGCTTCGCTCTTCCCTTGTACCAGGGACGAGAGGAACGCAACACAAGCTACCACAATAAAAAAATGTGGAACGCTTTACGATTTTGCGTGTCATTGTTGCACAGGGGCCATGCTAATCTTCTCTGTATCGTTCCAATTTTCGTATATTATCACTTATGCACTGCCTGCCTACAAAATCCTATTGTGACTCTTATACATGTTAGGAGGCGCCGGGTATCGATCCTGGTACCTCTCGCATGCTAAGCGAGCGCTCTACCGTTTGAACTACGCCCCGTTTGGCTTACAAGAACAGTACTCCGAACCTCTGAGCCAAAGAGGCCTACTAATTAAATGACCTTAAAAATACACTTAATTAACAAGTAATTTATTATTTTTCTTTTCGTAAGGTTAATGTACAACCTGATGTCAGAGTTTAACCCGCCCGTAGCCCTCTGACGTAGCGACACACTCACGAAACATTCTCACGTGTGTTGATTTCCTCACGATGCTGTTCTCACAGATTTTGTTCAGGAGTTTAACGCTTATACCACTATACTTTCACTGCTAAAGTCAGCCCTTCATAATAGTAATCTTGGGACCGTCCCTGTCTGTTCTTCCATAGAACAGGGGTGGACGGCCCTTGGTAGTTGCCCCATCACATTAAAGTTCTCAACAAGGTCTCTGCATGTTGGACCTGTGTCTCCGCGTAAGCCGGGATTTTTCCTTATGGTAACCCCTCGAGTCGTTACCTCATCATGGGGATAACGCAAGACCTGATATTAGCTTGCTTTTTCAAACCTGCCTTGAGTTACAAATGAAAACTGTATCTGAAGGTCTATGTAGGAGCATGCATCCGCAGGGCAGCTTGTGGTGAGCTGTTTGTGAGTGGCGACACAAGGGAACCTGAGTACCCCAGGGGGTTACTCTTTATGTGGACTCCCAGCTCTTTTTATGTATCACTTTTGATTGGATCACATTAGACAGCACTCCATCGCCCACCCTTCACCGCTTCCTGTGCTATTGCTGCGGGAGAAGGATCGACGCAACAAACTCCATGGCATTATACTGTCTTATAATTAAAAAGAAAATTACAATGATTTAAAGTGTTTTTACATAATCCGGTTTCTACTTGTTTTCTCTGCACCACCCTATGGTTGACTGGTAGACAATGCTTATGCTTCTTATACTTGATAATTGCACGATATAAGAAGCATAAATAAATATAATCAATTTGGATGAATATTAGTCTGGATTAATACATTGAGTACTTTTTACTTGAGTGAAAAATAAGGTGGTTATTGTTTTGCAGTTATAATAGACTTTCACGCGAGTAAAATCTTCAAACTAGACCAATTTTAATGCAATTTAGTATGGAATGAGCTAACATCTTGTAGGTATTAACACATAGATACTTTTGAACGCAGGCAATAGCTAGTATTTAATAATGCACACACATTTTGATATTTAAACTATGTATGTACCTACTTAGTTTTAAGCTAAAACTTGTATAAGAATGCTGACAGGGACTAATGATGCTCACGATCCCCAATCTATGAGGAAACGACTTTGATGATGACAATGTGGAATGTAATAAAGTATTGAGTTATTAAATTCTAATTTAAGTACGAAACATGGTAGACGAACAAACATTTGAAGTCGATACAAAACTAGGTATTAAAGAACTGAAAATCGCTGCTTTATAATTAAACTGACCAAATTCGAAAAGGAATATCATTCCACATTGCAGAAGCCCTCAGGTACCTTACGATCCAGCCAGAGTCACGCAGAACATACGCGAGCGATCCCGTGACTCTGGCTTAGGTAGTAAAAGGGGCCCGCTGTGTTTTTCTGAGTCCGACATAATAATACCCCCACGCAGTGCCCTCGGCGTGGGTTGAAGTCATTAGCGTTTCACCACGGAAAACAAAAGGAAAAAGTTTCCTCACGATATTTTTTTCCAAGTATATCTCTTACTTAAAAGGAGGTCTCTATGTAAGATAAACTGTAAAAGTTGTACAAGTTTCTGCAATAAATCTTTTTATTTTTTTTATTTTTTTTTTCCTTTACTGTATCTACTTGTCTTCTTCTAATACTTTAGGTTCGCGATGGGAGTGATACATTTTTACGAATCTTCGTAAGCCTATGTCTAATAATACTACCTGATTTGATGAAGCAAGAAAATAAAATAAATCAAAAATAAAATCATTTTATCGCCTTAAGTGTTGTAGGTACAAATTCAGGTCTTAGAACTAATATTATAGTAATGCAAGTTACAATTTTGATTACATTTATAACATCTACGCTAAGTAGTTACTTATGTAGTACCTAACTATAATTATGAACTCAATAATATTATAAGCGTAAAAGTTTGCTATATTATGTATGTATGCTTTTCACGAATAATCGGCTGGGCCAATTATGATGAAATTTGGTATGGACTTAGCTGAAATCCTGAATCGTTTAAGAAATAACTTATGTGTTACTTAAATTACTTTTTACACGTTAGCGTCAGAGGACTGTTTTTGCAGCTATAACCGACATTTGCGCGGGCGAAGTCTCGATAAACTGCTAATGTTATAAATAAAAAGTATTTAAATTAAAAACTTAATACTGTTTTTAAACTTAAAAATAAATGCAACGAAACAGAAATACTTTTTTTAAATCGTCTTGATGGCTTCGCAGTTCAATCATCGCATTTTTATGCATACGTTTGCAGGTTCGAACCCCATGCAGACACGTTCCAATGTACAGTTTACATTTTTCAGTAAACATTGTAAGGGAACCTGGATTCGAAATATTGGAATCTGTAATCGCCCGCAGTGAGCTAGCGTGGTGATCAATGCTCAAACCTTCCCTATATGGGAATGGGATTTTGCTCAGCCGCAGGACGTTACGACTGGCTGGATGGCGATTTCAGATTCCAATATTTGGAATCCAGTTTTTTGTCAATATAACATTTTGAAGAGAACATTTAAAAGAATGATTTTGAAAAATTCAGTTTTCTGAGGTGTGGTTTCAATCCCCGATCGAACGACCTCGTGCATACAAATCTAGCCAGAACCGCAAGGCCACCGCGACTTTTTCATAGTAGGTATTTAATTTAACTATATTGTGACTCAAATGGCTTATTTTATGAATATCTTTTAATTCACGAGAAAATTTCAAGGGAAGAAACCCGATCGTTTTTAAAGGCTTACACGGGGACACAGGTCCAACATGCAGAGACTGACAGCACGGTCACCTCGCCAAAACACGGTCCGTGATATGTCGCGGGTTCGATCCCCGGGTAGAGAAAAAAAATTGTGCGATACACAAATACTTGTTCTGTGTGGTGTCCGGATATAAAGAATAGCACCACCCCATATCCTCCACTGGGTGTCGTAAAAGGCGACTAATGGACCTTAAGACCCAGTGCACTCTACCAAGCACCTTGGGTCACCCGAATAGTGGCGGGTAAACAACCAACAATCGCATTCCCAAAGAGGGTTAGTGTCAGGCAGGCGGCCAACTATAAAACCATAGCCAAAACTTTAGGCAACATGTCTAAAAGACGTGTTGCGCCGACCCCAAGTAAAAACTGGGATAAGGGCAGGGGAATGATGACACAAATACTTGTTCTAAGTCTGGGGTTCTTTGTGCATGCGAATTAAATGTCTTTGTCCTCGCGACATATGATTTAAATAGGTACTTAAACGTTATAACGGTTTACTCTCGCGTATGTATCGGGATAGCGGGACTAGTTTCGGACCCAACCGGAGTCCTTAATCATGAGCTGACGCGGCGGCGGGCGAGCGAATCGGACTGTCGGGCTATCCCGATAATTAATACGCGTGAGTAAACCGTTATAACGTTTAAGTATGAATCATCCTTACGAAAGTTATTATAAAAATATGATTTAAATTCCTAGAGCGTAAGTCTAAGTTATTAAACAAAAAACAAGACATTGGTGCCAGGATTTCATCCCTTTGCCGGGGGCGCGGTGAATGTGAAAACGAACCCCGTACCCCCGGCCATAGGTAGATGAGGACGCTCCAGTGGTTTAGCCGGTAAAAGTCGGGCACACCTCCTCGTCAACCCCCTGACGAGCGCAGTCCTTGAGGATTTCTACTGGATTACTACTACGAAAAAAAAAGAATTTGATCCCTTCGACTTCGTAGTCCGTCATAGTTGTTATTGCTTATTATTGTTAATAACTAATGCAATTACGTGTAAACAAATAAATAGATTTAAACAATAATATTTGCCCAGTTGTTACTTGCACTTATATTGTTCTGATTTCATATAAAAGGCTCGGATTTTCCAGTTGAAAGCATAAACTCATCATGAAGTTTACCGTTGGTCTTCTAGTCGTGGTAAGCATAAAAATAATAGTATATTATTTTATTAGAAAAAATCATCATCTTCCTGCCCATATCCCATTTTACTTGGGGTCGGCGCAATACTGTTTTTTCTTCCCTGCATTTATTAGAAAAAAATGTCTCTTAAAAATAGTGTCATTGATAAAAAGAGCCTCTGCTGTCGTACAGAAGAAAACAGCTTTAATAAGCAAGTTTGCTTCTTCTTCTTCCATCTTAATATTTACAATCTTTGTACAATGTATGAAAGGCCTGTTGGTCTAGTGGTTAGTGGCCCTGGTTGCTATACCAGAGGTCGTGGGTTCTATTCCTACCCTCCTGGGTGGGATCTCCCTCACGATTTATATTTAGAAGATGTATATGTATTTAGAAGTATATAAGTATGTTTATCAGTTGTCTAGTACTCATAACACGAGCTCTGCTTAGTTTGAGTCTAGATGGCGTTGTGTGAAAGCCGTGGCAGAAGAAAAAAAATATTGAACTGAAAAATTTAAGTCTCTTATCGAAATGGAATGTCATTTACACACAGTTCTACAAGGATCTTTTGGCACGTGGATGACTTTAACATGAGGGCGTTGGTGTGCATATTTGCAAGCATCATCATCTCAAATATCTGTCAAATGTGATGGTTTTCGTATATGATGGCATTAGTTCCGATTTAGGCCACGGGACGAATGATCCTTGTTGCACTATACAGTTGTGCGATTTTATCAGCGCTACGCTTTTGCTAATATTGCTAGTTGTATTGTCACCTTACAATGTTTTCTTATTCTGTATTTCATCTAAACATTTTGACAGCTAATCCCTTATTTTTACAGGCCTTGGCTACCGTCCTGGCTGAACCGGAGCGTAAGTGTTATTTTTACTATTTTGAAACGATAACCCCTTTATTAATTGTACCTAGTTACACAAAACTACCCGGCCCACCTTTGTACGGGTACAATTCTAACGTATTGTACTTGAAAACCTTCCTCTTGAAACATTCTAAAAAAACTATGTACAAAAAACCGCATTAAAAATTCCTTGCGTACCTAGTTTTAAAATCTTTTGCATTCGTAGGGACCGAAATTTTATGCACGTCTTAATTTTATTGGCGCTTTAAAAACGTTACCTAGTTTATCAACATCAAATCTACATTTAAAACCAAACTTATAATTATGTTTTAAAAATAACATGTTGACTTAGGAAAATCGTGGCTATTGAAGCAATTGCGATATAAAATTTTACATAGCCTAGAGTCTAGAAACCAGAGACTAATATAAAATATTTTTATTTTAGCTTGCAATTTGCATCGTCACCGGTGCATAACCAGGGGCCTTGGGCACCACAGAAGAGGGTCTTCTTCCAGCTCTCAATCGAGTAGCTTCTCTCAATCCTCTGGCCAAGAGGGAAGCTCTGCCGCAGAAGGCTCATCCAGTGGAAGAGCTTCCTCGGGAGACCAAGGATCATCGACTAATACTGACTCGTATTCTTCGTCCCAAACATCTGGTCGAGGCGGAAGCTCTGCAGCGTCAGGCTCGGCAGATGCTGCAGCTAGCAATAGAGGAGGCTCCTCATCGTCTCATTCTGCTACTCACACCAGGTCCGGTAGTTCAAGACATGGCGGTCACAATTTCGCCAGCGGTAATTCCAGAAGCTCTGCTGCAGCCTATCAGAGAGGAAGCTCTTCAAGGTCTAGCAGTGACTCAAATAGCTACGCACAAAGTTCTGGCCAAGAGGGAAGCTCTGCCGCAGAAGGCTCATCCAGTGGAAGAGCTTCCTCGGGAGACCAAGGATCATCGACTAATACTGACTCGTATTCTTCGTCTCAAACATCTGGTCGAGGCGGAAGCTCTGCAGCGTCAGGCTCTGCAGATGCTGCTGCTAGCAATAGAGGAGGCTCCTCATCGTCTCATTCTGCTACTCACACCAGGTCCGGTAGTTCAAGACATGGCGGTCACAATTTCGCCCGCGGTTATTCCAGGAGCTCTGCTGCAGCCTATCAGAGAGGAAGCTCTTCAAGGTCTAGCAGTGATTCAAATAGCTACGCACAAAGTTCTGGCCAAGAGGGAAGCTCAACCGCAGAAGGCTCATCCAGTGGAAGAGCTTCCTCGGGAGACCAAGGATCATCGACTAATACTGACTCGTATTCTTCGTCCCAAACATCTGGTCGAGGCGGAAGCTCTGCAGCGTCAGGCTCTGCAGATGCTGCTGCTAGCAATAGAGGAGGCTCCTCATCGTCTCATTCTGCTACTCACACCAGGTCCGGTAGTTCAAGACATGGCGGTCACAATTTCGCCAGCGGTAATTCCAGAAGCTCTGCTGCAGCCTATCAGAGAGGAAGCTCTTCAAGGTCTAGCAGTGACTCAAATAGCTACGCACAAAGTTCTGGCCAAGAGGGAACCTCAGCCGCAGAGGGCTCATCCAGTGGAAGAGCTTCCTCGGGAGACCAAGGATCATCGACTAATACTGACTCGTATTCTTCGTCCCAAACATCTGGTCGAGGCGGAAGCTCTGCAGCATCAGGCTCGGCAGATGCTGCTGCTAGCAATAGAGGAGGCTCCTCATCGTCTCATTCTGCTACTCACACCAGGTCCGGTAGTTCAAGACATGGCGGTTACAATTTCGCCAGCGGTAATTCCAGAAGCTCTGCTGCAGCCTATCAGAGAGGAAGCTCTTCAAGGTCTAGCAGTGACTCAAATAGCTACGCACAAAGTTCTGGCCAAGAGGGAACCTCAGCCGCAGAGGGCTCATCCAGTGGAAGAGCTTCCTCGGGAGACCAAGGATCATCGACTAATACTGACTCGTATTCTTCGTCCCAAACATCTGGTCGAGGCGGAAGCTCTGCAGCGTCAGGCTCGGCAGATGCTGCTGCTAGCAATAGAGGAGGCTCCTCATCGTCTCATTCTGCTACTCACACCAGGTCCGGTAGTTCAAGACATGGCGGTTACAATTTCGCCAGCGGTAATTCCAGAAGCTCTGCTGCAGCCTATCAGAGAGGAAGCTCTTCAAGGTCTAGCAGTGACTCAAATAGCTACGCACAAAGTTCTGGCCAAGAGGGAACCTCAGCCGCAGAGGGCTCATCCAGTGGAAGAGCTTCCTCGGGAGACCAAGGATCATCGACTAATACTGACTCGTATTCTTCGTCCCAAACATCTGGTCGAGGCGGAAGCTCTGCAGCGTCAGGCTCTGCAGATGCTGCTGCTAGCAATAGAGGAGGCTCCTCATCGTCTCATTCTGCTACTCACACCAGGTCCGGTAGTTCAAGACATGGCGGTCACAATTTCGCCAGCGGTAATTCCAGAAGCTCTGCTGCAGCCTATCAGAGAGGAAGCTCTTCAAGGTCTAGCAGTGACTCAAATAGCTACGCACAAAGTTCTGGCCAAGAGGGAACCTCAGCCGCAGAGGGCTCATCCAGTGGAAGAGCTTCCTCGGGAGACCAAGGTTCATCGACTAATACTGGCTCTTATTCTTCGTCCCAAACATCTGGTGGAGGCGGAAGCTCTACAGCGTCAGGCTCTGCAGATGCTGCTGCAAGTAATAATAGAGGCTCCTCATCGACTCATTCTAGCAGTGACTCAAACAGCAACGCACAAGCTACTGGACAAGGAGGAAGCTCTACCGCCTCAGCTGGTGGTGGAAGCAATGCCGCAACCTACAATGCAGGTGGCTCCTCAACTGCAAATAGTAGATCGAACAGCAACGCACAAACTACTGGACAAGAAGGAGGCTCTAACGCCTCAGCTGGTGGTGGAAGCAATGCCGCAACCTACAATGCAGGTGGCTCCTCAACTGCAAATAGTAGATCGAACAGCAACGCACAAACTACTGGACAAGGAGGAGGCTCTAACGCCTCAGCTGGTGCTGGAAACAATGCAGCTGCCAACACTGCAGGTGGCTCCTCAACTGCAAATAGTGGATCGAACAGCAACGCACAAACTACTGGACAAGACGGAAGCTCTACTGCCTCAGCTAGTGGTGGAAGCAATGCCGCAACCTACAATGCAGGTGGCTCCTCAACTGCAAATAGTGGATCGAACAGCAACGCACAAACTACTGGACAAGGAGGAGGCTCTAACGCCTCAGCTGGTGCTGGAAACAGTGCAGCTACCAACACTGCAGGAGGCTCTAATACTGCTAATAGTGGCTCAAGTAGCAACACGCAAACCTCGGGCCAAGAAGACGCATTAGCGGCAAGCACGGCTCTAAGTAATACTGTAAGCTCTGGAAGAAGAGATTACACATTAGCCAATACAGACGCTGACGCTTACTCACAAAGTTCGAGTCAAGGAAGTCACGCCTTTGCCAGAAGCAGCGCCAGAAGCCGCGTCAGAACCCACAGAAGGCGAGGATATCGTTCAGCTCGTAGCCGCGCCAACTCTCGGGCTGTGTCTTCTAGCCGAGGTGGAAGGTCATACGCGTTTGCTAATTCCCGTGCAAGCGCTAGATACAGTGGCAGGAGAAGGGCATCCGCACGCAGTCGCGCCTACAGTGCCGCAAGGACCTATGGTCGACGAGGCAGGTCTTTTGCTGTCAGCGAAGCCAGGGCCTATAGTCAAGCTAGACCGATCAGAAAAATACGCTATTATATCCATCCCTTCTATGGAAGATACTTCATCAGCCAGCCAGACAGCAGTGAGGAATATGACAGTGACGACATTGATTCTGACGAGTTTGGCTACTACGATGACTCTGACTTAGTTGACGATAGCTATGAAGATGATGACTTCATCTATGGAGACAATTCAGCAACCAGTTCGAGCGACGCAAATACCGTCGCACAAACTTTCGGCCAAGGAGGTTCAACAACCACGGCCAGTGGCAATTCTGCAACTGGTACAGCAGGACGCTCCTCAACTGCAAATAGTGGATCAAACAGCAACGCACAAGCTACTGGACAAGGAGGAAGCTCTACCGCCTCAGCTGGTGGTGGAAGCAATGCCGCAACCTACAATGCAGGTGGCTCCTCAACTGCAAATAGTAGATCGAACAGCAACGCACAAACTACTGGACAAGGAGGAGGCTCTAACGCCTCAGCTGGTGCTGGAAACAATGCAGCTGCCAACACTGCAGGTGGCTCCTCAACTGCAAATAGTAGATCGAACAGCAACGCACAAACTACTGGACAAGGAGGAGGCTCTAACGCCTCAGCTGGTGCTGGAAACAATGCAGCTACCAACACTGCAGGTGGCTCCTCAACTGCAAATAGTGTAGCGAACAGCAACGTACAAACTACTGGACAAGGAGGAAGCTCTTCAAGGTCTAGCAGTGACTCAAATAGCTACGCACAAAGTTCTGGCCAAGAGGGAACCTCAGCCGCAGAGGGCTCATCCAGTGGAAGAGCTTCCTCGGGAGACCAAGGATCATCGACTAATACTGACTCGTATTCTTCGTCCCAAACATCTGGTCGAGGCGGAAGCTCTGCAGCGTCAGGCTCTGCAGATGCTGCTGCTAGCAATAGAGGAGGCTCCTCATCGACTCATTCTAGCAGTGACTCAAACAGCAACGCACAAGCTACTGGACAAGGAGGAAGCTCTATCGCCTCAGCTGGTGGTGGAAGCAATGCCGCAACCTACAATGCAGGTGGCTCCTCAACTGCAAATAGTAGATCGAACAGCAACGTACAAACTACTGGACAAGGAGGAAGCTCTATCGCCTCAGCTGGTGGTGGAAGCAATGCCGCAACCTACAATGCAGGTGGCTCCTCAACTGCAAATAGTAGATCGAACAGCAACGCACAAACTACTGGACAAGGAGGAGGCTCTAACGCCTCAGCTGGTGCTGGAAACAATGCAGCTGCCAACACTGCAGGTGGCTCCTCAACTGCAAATAGTGGATCGAACAGCAACATACAAACTACTGGACAAGGAGGAAGCTCTACTGCCTCAGCTGGTGGTGGAAGCAATGCCGCAACCTACAATGCAGGTGGCTCCTCAACTGCAAATAGTGGATCGAACAGCAACGTACAAACTACTGGACAAGGAGGAAGCTCTTCAAGGTCTAGCAGTGACTCAAATAGCTACGCACAAAGTTCTGGCCAAGAGGGAACCTCAGCCGCAGAGGGCTCATCCAGTGGAAGAGCTTCCTCGGGAGACCAAGGTTCATCGACTAATACTGGCTCTTATTCTTCGTCCCAAACATCTGGTCGAGGCGGAAGCTCTACAGCGTCAGGCTCTGCAGATGCTGCTGCAAGTAATAATAGAGGCTCCTCATCGACTCATTCTAGCAGTGACTCAAACAGCAACGCACAAGCTACTGGACAAGGAGGAAGCTCTACCGCCTCAGCTGGTGGTGGAAGCAATGCCGCAACCTACAATGCAGGTGGCTCCTCAACTGCAAATAGTAGATCGAACAGCAACGCACAAACTACTGGACAAGAAGGAGGCTCTAACGCCTCAGCTGGTGGTGGAAGCAATGCCGCAACCTACAATGCAGGTGGCTCCTCAACTGCAAATAGTAGATCTAACAGCAACGCACAAACTACTGGACAAGAAGGAGGCTCTAACGCCTCAGCTGGTGGTGGAAGCAATGCCGCAACCTACAATGCAGGTGGCTCCTCAACTGCAAATAGTAGATCGAACAGCAACGCACAAACTACTGGACAAGGAGGAGGCTCTAACGCCTCAGCTGGTGCTGGAAACAATGCAGCTGCCAACACTGCAGGTGGCTCCTCAACTGCAAATAGTGGATCGAACAGCAACATACAAACTACTGGACAAGGAGGAAGCTCTACTGCCTCAGCTGGTGGTGGAAGCAATGCCGCAACCTACAATGCAGGTGGCTCCTCAACTGCAAATAGTGAATCGAACAGTAACGCACAAACTACTGGACAAGGGGGAGTCTCCAGAGCGAATGCATCCGGTGGGAGCTCAGCGAACCAAGTATCAACAAGAACAGTTACAAACGCAAATACCTACTCCGCAACATCTAGCCAAGGAAGATCCATAAACTCCGCTTACTCTAGTGGCAGCGCAGCAGCCACAACACAAGGAAACAGAGCCACCGCTGCTAGCCGATCCCAGGCCCACGCAATATCGGCCCCTAACTACTATATCGCCAATCCCCACCCGATACCCGTGTTCCTGATAGCAGATGATCAGTTCAGGCCCGTTGACAGCTATCCAACCATAACTACCATCCCTGTCAATTCATACTCTTCTTCAAGCAGTAGTGCAGTAAGCCAGACAAGTGGGGGATACGCCAGTAGCTCAGCCAGCTCGCAGGCCGAAGCTAGGGCAACTGCGGCTAGAAGGTTGGCGTCAAGTCAAGCCACTGCAAGAAGCGTCGCCGCCGCAAATTCTGGAAACGGCAATGCTGTCGCAAATAGCGCAAGTTCAGCAACCAGCAGTAGTAACTCAAACGGTGGAGGATCAGCTCACAGCGCTGCATATTCCCGAACTACCTCAACCGGCGGAGGACTAGCTCAAAGCGATGCGTATTCCCAAGCTGACTCACACGGTGGAGGATCAGCTCACAGCGTTGCATATTCCCGAACTACCTCAACCAGCGGAGGATCAGCTCAAAGCGCTGCATATACCCAAGCTACCTCAACCAGCGGAGAACTAGCTCAAAGCGATGCGTATTCTGGAGCTTCTTCAACCGGCGGAGGATTAGCTCAAAGCGATGCGTATTCTGGAGCTTCTTCAACCGGCGGAGGACTAGCTCAAAGCGATGCGTATTCTGGAGCTTTTTCAACCGGCGGAGGACTAGCTCAAAGCGATGCGTATTCCCAAGCTACCTCAACCAGCGGAGGATCAGCTCAAAGCGCTGCGTATACCCAAGCTACCTCAACCAGCGGAGGACTAGCTCAAAGCGATGCGTATTCTGGAGCTTCCTCAACCGGCGGAGGATTAGCTAACAGCTATGCGTATTCTGGAGCTTCCTCAACCGGCGGAGGATTAGCTAACAGCTATGCGTTCTCCCAAGCTGCCTCAAACTGAGCCAATGCTGAGTCAAATAGCGGAACAACATACACTCCTGTTCCTTATTCGGAAGCCTTTGATAATTAACTATAACTAATTTATATCATGAAGTACTAAAGGCACTGGTCGTATTAACGATTGAAAGATCAAACATGAATGTGCAATTTTCGTAGTCTTGATATGGTCGCAAATCTATGCTAAAGGAACTCGGGATCTGTTAAATAACTGACATGACTTGATCAAACGTAATTTCATTATCATTTTCAAGCTTGGTTATAGAGCAACAAAGATCTTTTGGCACGTGGATGACATTAACATGAGGACACTGGTGTGCATATTCGCAACAAGAATCAATTTAACTGTCTGTCAAAAGTGATACTTTTTCATAAACGACGGCGTTAGTTCCGATTTCGGTCACGTGTCTAATGATTCTTGAAGCTCTGTATTATATCATTGCAAGTATATCTTTTGCAGTATCTCCTTAAAAATCCTTTTAGCGGCGTCTATATTATACGACTTGCTACTTAAACGATTGAAAAATGAACGAATATAAACGAATCAGGGCCTATCTTCATATTAAAAAACGAATTATTTTTTACTGCAAACGACTTTTGTCTAGTGACAAATTGACATCTCTTTTAATTATAATTTATTTTTAAGTTTCAAAATTGTAATATTTGGACATGTTTATTTTGTTTTTTTTTTCATCAAATTTGTTTTTCGATTTTAATAAATGTTATGAGCATCTCAATATTGTTTTTCCTTTTTTTGCTTATCTATATATATAAAACTCTTCCGTTACTGACTGACTGACTGACTGACTGACTGACTGACTGATCGACAACGCACAGCCGAAACTACTGATCGTAGAAAGCTGAAATTTGGCATGTAGGTTCCTTGAGATATGTAGGGGTGCACTAAGAAAGGATTTTTGGAAATTCAACCCCTAAGGGGGTAAAAAGGGGTCATAACGTTTCTATGAAAAATCTTATTCCTTGGGTTTATAAACTTGAAACTTAGCACAAACACGTATATGGTCAAGTAAATAAGTTTGGCATTATAATTTTTTTCCAACTACCCTCCAATCGTGATTTAGGGGGTTGCGATTGGGTGACTGATTGACTTTCGCGCAGCCATAACCGCTCGGTGTAGGAGTCTAATATTTTTATCAAAGCTTCCTTTACTGACGAAAATGAGCATTAAAAAAAGATTTTTGAAAATTAAGGGGGCGAAAAGGGGTAAAAACGTTTCTATGAAAAATGTTATTCCTTAGGTTTATAAACTTGAAAATTGGCACGAAAACGTACATAGGCAATTACATAAGTTTGGTAATGTAAGTTTTTCCAAACTACCCTCCAATCCTGATTTCGCGGGTGTGATTTGGTGACTGATTGATTAACGCACAGCCGAAACCTCTCGATACAGAAGTCTGATATTTTGAACAAGGCTTCCTTTAGTAACACAATTGACCACTAAGAAGGGATTTTTGGAGTAGCAAGCCCTTAGGTAGCGGGGGGGGGAGGAGGAGATACTTTTACTGATACTTTTAATTTTTCTAGACGATGTTTTTGTCTCGCTTTACTTTTTGTTACATAACGTAATCGACAAACTCCAAAACTACTTATCGTTTTCAAATATTCACCATTAGAAAGCTACATTATCCATGAGTAACTCAAGCTGTATAATGTAATTCAAATTCTAACAATTTTTTAACCTATGAAAGAAAGTCCTGTCGAGATCATTAAAATACGCCACAATCCCAAATTACACGTGGGCGAAGCCGCGAGCGGAAAGCTAGTTTATTCATATAACCTGTACCTAAACGGGCGAATAAAAATGTTTTTTAACTTATATCAAAACCAACTCAAAGTTAAGAACATGAGATCTCTCTCCGGTCGTGTCGGATTGCCGTCACATCGCGCTATGAGAGTAAAGGAACAGAGAGTGCACCTGTGTTAGCACACGCTTGTGTACTTTAATATTATGCCCACTATAATAGCTGGCTGGTGTCATAGTAACACTAGCCGCCGTGGCCGAAAGAAATCCTATTTTAATTTATGTAAAATCAGACAAAAGTGCCTGAATTAACTGTCTAAAATCAAGTTTAAAAAAGAGCTACATTGTAACCTAACCTCAATAAATATTTTTTGATTTTATCTGACTAATTATATAGAAATTAAATTACTTCTCTATAAGTTTAGTTTGTGAGTTTGTGACGTCGCAGGGAGTAATTGTCTAGTGGTTAGTGGCTCTAACTGCTGTACCAGAGGTCGTGGGTTCGATTCCCACCCAGGACAAATATTGGTGTGATGAGTACGATCATTTCTTTCGTGTCTGGGTGTAATTTGTCTATTAGTTGTTTGGCACTGATATTAATCTCATATACATAATTTGGGACTAGATGGCGTTGTGGGAATATTGATACAAAATATTCTTCAACATTCCCACAACACCTTAGTACGAAAATTCCTTCCACGAAAAACAAAAAAAAAAGAGTTAGAATCGCGAATGTTTTTTTCGAATCGTGAGTTTTCGTTCCATTTGACCTTATTTTTTTTTACAAGTATGCATACTATTTTCTCAGTCGTGTATTTTATTTCTGTTTTTGTCAGTGTATATAAATAGATTGGGTGAGGTGTGTATTATGTGGAAGTTTATCTCGTATCCGCAGGGCCATGTGGCGTTACAAGCGCGTGCATGTAGGGTAAGCATATTGGCAACTATTTGTGGACAATCCACTAGCATTATTTAACTTGCGAAAAGCACGCGATAGTTTGGCAATTTTAAGGTTTATAAGCTATTCCATTGTTAGTTTTCTCGCGGGCGGTCAAAAATAAAATAAATTTATGAATTATTTTACACAAGTTGACAGAAAATGCTATGCAATAGGTTTACCGTAGAAAGCCCTAAGTGCCACATGTATTTTTTATTTGTTTCTGGTAAGATAGAAAAAATACAAAAAAAAACTACATAAGAAAATCTGAAATACATGCTTCCAAACAAAATACAGTTAAAGACATTTTAAAATGCTAGCTAAAACAAGGTTTTTATGCATAGGTAATACATCAATATTCCTCCCGTGCGAAGCTAGGACTAGTAGCTAATGTTTAATAAATTTTATTTTTTACCCTCTCCAGCACTGATCTACACAAAAATTGTTAAATGTCAGTCAAATCTCATGTCAAGCTCTGTGACTGGTTGTAAGTTTTATGGTCAACCAATCACAGTCGTGATGAGTTGATTTGACAGCAGATTCATTAGATCAGCCTTTCAAAAACCGGGGATAGGAATTAAGAACTAAAAGTAATATAGTATTAATAATATCAGCCTATAAACATCCCACTGCTGGGCACAGGCCTCTTCCCATATAGGGAAGGTTTGAGCATTGATATTATTTTTCAATACAATACATACATACATACATAAACGTCACGCCTCTTTCCCTTGGGGTTAGGCAGAGATCACATCTTTCCATTTGCTACGATCCTGGCATACCACTTTAGCTTCATCCACACTCATCAATCGCTTCATACACGCCCGTCGGTTTAGGGTACTCCTGACCTGACCCTTTTTTAGGACTTTCCCTATTTGGTCATGAAACGTCTGTCGTGGTCTTCCCCTCCCTGTGTTTTTCTTTATCCTTGGCAAAACGGACAGCGTTGTCATCCTAACACCAGAGATCCTAATTTGTTTTATAGATAAATTGAGATGCACGGTATCTTTGATGTTAGTGAGTCGATTAGCGAAAACAGATCCACTAAATATACTTTCTGATACATTAAACATCGGTTTGTGTTGTTAAAGAAGTATAAATTTGTGAGAAAAAAAAGTAAGTCTTTAGGCACACTCCCAGGCGACAATGATGCAGAGGAATTTTTAACAATTTTTAACGTTTTTATGCACTTATAGACCTACTGAATGCATGTACAAAATTTCAAGAGAATCGGTCCAGACGTTTCGGAGTATGTGCGGTTTTTTGTATGGATTTGTACGAACAAGGTGCTGGTTCGATCCGCAGCGCAGGGAAACTACAAATGTGACTTTTTCAAAATTATATTTTCTTAATTCTTCTAAGACACTACTGACAAACGGTGAAGAGAAACATCGTGAGGAAACCTGGATTTCAAATATTGGAATCTATAATCGCCAATCCGCAGTGAGCTAGCGTGGTGATTAATGCTCAAACCTTTCCTATATGGGAAGAGGCCTGTGCCCAGCAGTGGGACGTATATAGGCTGGTTTATTTATTTATTTTATTTATAGAATAAGTAAGCCTTTTGGGCACACTCCCGGCCGACAATTGAGGAATTATTTGATGCTACTTTTAAGCTTTTAAGCACTTAATTATAGATTTATGATGTTCTACTCTCCAAAAAGCGCGACCTATGTCACCACCGAATGGCACAACCTCTGTCGTCACCGGGAACACAATTTCTTTGTATACTTTGCGCCCGGCGTTGTCGCTCCCGTATAGGCCTTGTTAGCCACCAACGCAAGTGCCAAAATCAAATGAATTACCACGGCTGCTGTTTCAATCATCTGTCATAGATGTTAGAGGCCACTGATGATGAGATTTATAATAACAATATTCTTCAACATTCATTCATCATTCATTCTCAAGTATAAGTCTGTATAAGGTATGTTAAGTAACTTGTGTTATGAGAACTAGACAACTGATAAACATTACACCCAGACACTTAACAAATGATCGTGCTCATCATACAAACACTTGTCCTGGGTGGGAATCGAACCCACGACCTCCTGTACAGCAGTCAGGGCCACTAACCACTAGACCAACAGACCAGTCAAATATTACTTAAAGAACTGGCGATATGCTCTCAGGTTTTATACTTGGCCCAAGATATCTGTATTTTTTTAAACTTACCATACTAAAGAATTTAATCCTTGTATCGCGGGGGGTTTTACAGATATTCATTTCACATGCGCAAAGACACCCAGACTCAGAACAAGCATTTGTGGAACGCGCAATTCTTATCCTACGCGGGGATCGAACCCGCGACACGTCACGCACCGTAGTAATTGGCGTGGTGACCTATACCACTCGACTATCCGTGCAGTCAAATATTGGTATGTAGACAAATATAAGGATTAAAATAAAACAATAAAGTAATATTTACATTAATATAATATCTACAAAATGGATGAAATACGCTAAAAAGTGATATTCTATGTATTGAAAAAATATGGACTATTTGCTGCAAAATTGCTAGTCGGGGGTACGTAATTTCAAGAAAATGTATATTTTCAACCGATATATAGCAGTATTTGTTAAGATTCCATACTTCAGTGTAAAAATGGGACCTTATTAATTTAAGTACTAAGATCTTGTAGAAAGCTACAAGGATCTTTTGGCACGTGGATGACATTAACATGAGGGCGTTGGTGTGAGTTGACAAGAATCAACTCAACTGTCTGTCAAAAGTGATGGCTTTTCATATATGACGGCATTAGTTCCGATTTCGGCCACGTGACAAAAGATCCGTGTATCACTATATACTGAAATTTTCATAGATGATGTATTTTTGTAACAGCTATAACAAATGCATTTAATATATTTATTAACTATAAATCTACAGCTATACAATATTGAATATACTTAATAAATATTTGGCATAGTCTTTGGTACAATTTAATTAATTTAAGTACATTTATTTAAAATCTAATTAAAAATAAACAATATAATATAAATTATTTGGTAAAATATAATCTTTAACTACATAATAATATATTTCTATACATAATATAAAAAAGTAGTTTTTTTAATCTGCCCGTTTAATTGTCAACACCGACAACAAAATGTATGAAGTTGACATTTTTGACAGGTCACGTGACTTTGCCCTGTCATCTCCATCCATTAGAGCGTATTGCAATTGGCTGCAATAAAGATCTGACCAATTTCTGACATATTATAGTGCACTTGAAGCGTGTGCTAACACAGGTGCACTCTCTGTTCCTTTACTCTCATAGCCCAATGAGACGGCAATCCGACACGACCGCAGAGAGATCAGAGGCAGGACACACATTTTTACGTGACTTCCAAAACATGGAAACTGTGATATTTATTTCTAAAACGCACAGGACATTCGTAAAGTCGGTGCGCGCCTGGGAATCGAACTAGACTATCACAGCTTCAGTAGCCATTCACGAAGTTTACATGCACACATATTGTAATTATTAACCGCACGACTCAACTTGACACAGTTTTTACAAACAGAGATATTGATAAATAACCTTGTATTTAATATTTATTTAGCTGAAATTAATACAAACATTCTTTACCTATACAAATAATATCATAAAGCGGTAAAGTATATGAATTTGTGACGTTGTAGGGGGTAATCTCAAGATCTACTGAACCGATTTCGAAAATACTTTTACGAGAAGACTACGTTATTTGTGAGTGTCGTAGGTTATACATTAACCTAAAAACGACTCCTGGCTTGAAAACGACTGGTGCGTTAAGCTGTCTGAGGTTTGTTGCCTGTTAACCATTTTTTCTTACTGCAACTAGCTTTTTCTTTTAATTTTTTTCTCCCGTTTGCAATAGGGGGGAGTGACATATATTTTTTCTACTCATATTTACTATTTCTGATTAATTTCGTTACAGGTTCCAAGACAAATAATTATAATCATTTCCCTGCGACACGTCAAGCTTAAGTGCTAGGTAATATTCGTTGGTTTCATGGTAGATCCTGGCTTATAGGAATGTCAGAACAAAAAAGAAACATTAAGTCATTACAATTCTGGCGCGCAGTCTTACTATGGGTGAGTTACCCAGTAACATGGGTTGTGGAGGTCAGATAGGCAGTCGCGCTAACATAGGCTGCCCGGACATTGGAGTCAAGATTGTTTTAAGACAGACTATTGCTATACAAAACATATGAAGGTGCGCATACTTCAAACAAAACGTCTCATAGACAAAATTGTCCAAATCGCACCACACGTCTGACTAACGTTTGTCGGCTACCCTTTTTTATTTATGAGGGCGCGCACATCAACGACAAAACAGTCTAGTCAACGCAGGTATAAGGTAGACTTGTCTATGTGAGGCAAGTCTGTCTTAAAACTGTCGTGACTCCAATGTGCGGTCAGCCATACGGTGTTCAGCTGTCGGTGAGACTGGGAGCCGTCACCAATTATAATGGTTAGGATGTACCTTGGTTTACGTTTGAAGATTCTGTTCACTCTTAAGTTCTAAAGCCCACACGTGCTGAGGCCATCCTGTGCGACCCTTACTTCTCTTCTCTGCTGCATTTTGCTAGAACAATGGAAAGGGGTTTTTAATAATATGATTTACGATATTCAACATTGTGTTTTAAGAGATATATAACGGTTTACTCACGCGTATTTATCGGGATAGCCCGACTAGTTTCGGACCCAACCGGAGTCCTTAATCATGAGCTGACGCGGCGGCGACGCGGCTAAACCGTTATATATCTCTTAAAATATGAATCATTCTCACGAAAGTTATTATTCAATATTGTGGTCTGGTAATAAACTAATACAAGTGGATAGTTCAAAAATGCCTCAAATCATTCAACAAGTGAATAGATCAAATATTAAACATGTTTTTATCATAAAATCGCTCTATAAGAATATTTATCCACCCCAGCTTCGCACTCCTCTTGAAACATTCTAGATACTAAAAAAGTGCATCAAAATCCATTGCGTAGTTATAAAGATCTATTATAATAAGCATACATAGGGACAGACAGCGGGAAGCGACTTTGTGTCGACAGCAGCCATATTTGAAGTAATTTCGCAAAATCTAATTACTCGAAAAAAGTAACAATAAACCACACATTAAAACCTATTTAATTAAAAAACTGCAGTATAATAAACTACCTCACAACACACGATCATAAAACCATAACACACATTTTTAGCAGTCGAGTAAAAGTCGAAAGACAAAAAAAACATCAAAGATTAGATACTTTTTATGAATATTTTTATGAACAGACTTGACGGGCATGTGTTTCTAGTTTCAGATTATCATGATTTATGTCAGTTTAAAAGTTATAGTTTTTTGTAGAAAAACGGTTCACGGTAGCCATTTTTTTTGCTGCTACTTGAAAATGATATTTTTGAAGTTGTGTAAAAAATGTGTCTTGCAAGTGAACTTTAAACTTGTGATTGTATTTGTTTTTTTAACTGGTGTATTTTGTAGTTAGTTTTTGTTAATTGTTTTGAATGTAGCTATTAAGTTATATAGTAGTTAATATAAGGATAGTTAAATTTAAGGATATTTTGGATTTGTTCTACATATTTAATTCAGATATTATAATTTATGATAGAAAATACGAGTATATCCATACATCTATAAATATAAACGTACATATTACGTTCCTTCCGAAACACGGAAGCTGTAATATTTATTTCTAAAACGCACACAACATTCGAAAAGTCTGTGCGCGCCGTGGGGATTTTTTTTTCCTGGGAAATCATCAAATGACCCCGCCCGCTGTGGGCGCAGCGGGAGGGAGTGTCAGACTGTTACTGACTAAAACCCACTATGTTCCTCCTGGAGCCCTTTGAGCGCCGGGCGAGCGGTAACTCTCACGAACATCCCGCAGCCCCGACAGGGCGCCGTGGAGATCTAATTCTGACTTTGCAGTCCTACAGTCTTACCACTTATTATCGCTTATTAAACTACACAAAGTGTGTCATACCTAATCATATAATATGTCATAAAGACAGCGTGCTGCTGGGGAGTTTGTTGCGCCGTTTCTTCTCCCGTAGCGAAAGCACAGGAAGCGGTGAAGGGTGGGCGATGGGGTGCTGTCCAAACTGTTAATTTGACGTTAGAAAAGTGCTACATTGTAGCCTAATTTGAATAAATGACTTTTGATTTTGATTGATAAAATTAAATAATCTAAATAATATTCCGTGTGGTGTCCGGATATAAAGAATAGCACCACCCCATATCCTCCACTGGGTGTCGTAAAAGGCGACTAATGGACCTTAAGACCCAGTGCACTGTACCAAGCACCTTGGGTCACCCGAATGGTGGCGGGTAAACAACCAACAATCGCATTCCCAAAGAGTGTTAGTGTCAGGCAGGCGGTCGACTATAAAACCATAGCCAAAACTTTAAGCAACATGTCTAGAAGACGTGTTGCGCCGACCCCAAGTAAAATTGGGATAAGGGCAGGGGAATGATGATTGATAAAATTAAATACGTTAATATACTGGTACAAATTCGTTTCGTTATATCTTTACAGAACCCTAAGACTTCCTTTACCTGTGTCTGCATACTGTTACCGACTTTAAACTGTTTACGTTACGTTTTAACAACTTCCACAGTATCTGTTTATTCTTACACCGGATGATTAAAACAACAAATATTGTTTATGCTAATACTCGACCTGGTTTTAAAAGTAGTCAAGAGTTTATGGTCTGTCTGGATATGTAGTTTATAAAATTTAGGTAGAAAGAAAGAGTTTACTTTTATAAATTACTAGCGACCCGTCGCAACTTCGCACGGGTGCTATACTGATGTATTATACATGTAAATGTTCCTCTTAAAAAATCAAAATCAAAAGGTTTTTATTTCAAGTAGGCATTCTCAGGCACTATCAAAATGTTACTGACTCTAGTTGTGCGGTTCCAAAATGTCATTCTTACGGAGAAGAACCGGCAAGAAACTTTATACAACATTTTGTCTATTAACAAAAAGGCATGGAAATACATTGCGTAGTTTTAAAGATCTAAGCATGCATAGGTGCAGACAGATAGCGGGTAACGACAATGTTTTAGAAGTATTTAATAAGCAAATTAATTATATTTTCTTTGATAACTACATAAATTCAATTACCTACAATTTTTTTAGTTACATAAGTTTAGTTATAAATGTAGATATTTCTTGTTTAATATTGTTTCAATTCAATTGAAACCAATATTTCGATTGCAATAGTATATTTAATACTGTAATCTACCAACCAGATGGCTGGTTATCAAATATTATACGGTCGGTATAATCTCGTTGAAATATTCCCGCCAAAATCCAAGATGGCTGCCGTAGAAAATCCTCGAAATTTTTGACGTATATAGGTATATTGATATTGACAATTTGTTCCTCGCGTTTAAACTATAGAGCTACAAGGACCTTTTGGCACGTGGCCGGAATCGGAACTAATGTCGTCGTGTATGAAAACCATCACTTTTGACAGACAGTTGAGTTGATTCTTGTTGCGAACATTCACACCGATGTCCTCATGTTATTGTCATCCACGTGCAAAAAAATCCTTGTGGCTCTATATTCGTTTATTAATACTGAATTTCACTATTTTCTGCTTGCTGTGAGCTTTCAATCACTATTTTTTATTAAAATGGTTTCCAAATCAGCTCTGCTGTTTAAAGGCTAGTTTAATTTAAAATGAACGGACAGATCAAATAGTCGCCACATAATATAAAACAAAGTCGCTTCCCGCTGTCTGTCCCTATGTATGCTTAGATCTTTAAAACTACGTAATGGATTTTGCTGCGGTTTTTAATAGATAGAATGTTTCAAGAGGAAGGTTTATACTTATGTATAATACATCAATACTACCCGTGCGAAGTTGGGGCGGGTCGCTCGTTTAATATAAAAATGTTCAATGCACGTGTTACATACGTATCCAATATCCACATGTGTATAAAAAACTTGTAATTTGATAATCAACAGACAATCAAATATAAATCTAAATTGATTGTCAGAATCTAAATATTTATTGCAAACATATTCGGTACTTATCAGTAAAACACCACTTCAAAAATAATATAATATGGCAAACATATTTGTAATATCGCTAGCTGCCTGCGATTTTGCACGAACAAAAGTCAGTTATAACTGCAAAAGTATTACCCTCCTCAGACGCAGTCGGTTAAAAGCTAGCCTATATATTATTCTAAGTTGTCAGTTAACTCCATACTAAATTTTATCAAAATTCATCAAACCGTTTGAGCGTGAAAGAGTAACAAACATCCATGTATTTATGTACCATTACAAACTTTCGCGTTTATAATATTATTACTAGCTTTTGCCCGCGACTAAGTTCGCGAAAAAGAAATATAGTAGGGATAAAAAATAGATACTTAGTAGCCGATTCTCAGACCTACTGAATGCATATACAAAATTTCAAGAGAATCGGTCCAGCCGTTTCAGAAGAGTACAGTAACTAACATTGTGACACGGGAATTTTGTGTATAAGATTAGTATTAACTACAAATCGAAATCAGTGTATTAAGAGATAAAACCAGATGAATAACGTTGGGATTCATGTGAAACGGACCGGCAATTCTGTGTATTGTATCTCGGAATAATTTGATAGCGGCCGACTGGGCCATGTGGTGGAATGTAATTTGTACAAAACACTGTCTGAGGTACAAGCGAAAGCGGGGTTATAAAGTTGTATTAATATTACGACTCGAACAACGTAAAAGAGAAAATACTTGGTTATGTTTAAAGTACCTTTTTTTCGTGGGATATCATCAAATGACCCCGCCCGCTGTGTGTGCAGCGGGAGGCAGTGTCAGACTGTTACTGACTAACACCCACTATGTTGCTCCTTTGAGTGCTAGGGTCGCGGTTACTCTCACGAACATACCGCAACATGTTTAAAATACCTTCTTTGATTATGAAATTGGACAACTTTTCCATGAATGTTTGTAATAATAAGCTAGCCTGTATACGTCCTACTGCTGGGCACAGGCCTCTTCCTATATTAAATAAGGTTTGAGCATTGATCACCACGCTTGCGCACTGCAAGCGATATCAGATTCCAATATTAGGTATCCAGGTTTCCTTGACACCTAATATTGGACGACGATTAGATGTTTCCTTTCAAAACTGTCCGTCAAAAGTGATGGTTTGTCATATATGACGGCATTAGTTCCGAATTCGGCCGCGTACCCAAAAGATCCTTTTAGCCCTTCATTTAATATGTAAAACTATCACTTTTGACAGACAGTTGAGTTGATTCCTATTGCGAATATGCACACCAACGCCCTCATGTTAATGTCATCCTCGTGCCAAAAGATCCTTGTAGCTGTATAGCAGCTTGTAACTTGCACCACAACCAGACACGCGCCGCGCAGTAATTACTCGTGCTTTATATAAACTGTATACTTTTATAGAGTATACCTGGTCTGTGTCTTGTGACGCACTTCCTTTTGATATGGTGCAATAGGGAAGATTAGTTTGAGTCTGGATTTGTATGCACGGGGTGCAGATTCGATCCCAACGTAAGTACTAATGTCGTGTCGGATTGCCGTCCCATCGGGCTATGAGAGTAAAGGAACAGAGAGTACCTGAGTTAGCACACGCTTGTGCACTATATATTTGGCTGGTGTCATAGTAACACTAGCCGCCGTGGCCGAAATCGGTCAGGAGACATTATTAAGTACTAATGTCACTTTTTCAAAGTTATTCTAGTTTCTTTATTATTCTAAGCCACCGACAAACAATGAAAGAAATCATCGTGAGGAAATCTTAATTCCTAATATTGTAATCTGAAATCGTCCGCAATGAGCTAGCGTGATGACCAATGCTCACACGTTCCCTACATGGGAAGAGGCCTGTGCCCAGCTGTGAGACGTATATAGGCTGATTTATATTATATACGTAGTTCATAATTAAATAGTAAGAGCACAAAACTATTTACTATTTATATTAATTCCTAATAATGCATTTATTTAAACACTAGCGACCAGCCCCAGCTTTGCAATATTGAAAATGCATAAAACCTTCCTCTTGTAGCATTTTCAGATTTACAGTGAACCACCACCTTAAACTGACTTTATTTCAATACATCCCACGATAATTCATTAAAAATACTTGTGTATGGAACAAAAGTGTAACTTTATCTTTACTACAAACCAGGCGGTATGCATGCCGTCACAGCCGGCGCCACAGTGCACTCGACATGTGCCGATAACAGCGGCTCCCGAGGGAACCATGCACTTGACGAGTATTTATGTATTTGTTACTAATTTTTACAACTAAATCTGTAGCGTATGTGCATAGTTTATTTAGATAAAAACATTGTCTGATTCTGATAATGTCAATGCGAAAGTTTGTAAGCATATGTAAGGTAGATACCAAATAACATAGATGGATGGATGTTTGTTACTCTTTTCAATTCAGCACCTTTTCATCATCTACGTATTTTGTTTTAAATTCATTCTAAAGCATTTTTTATAACGAATTTAAAGCAAAATACATTTAGGTCTCCAATATGTTTGAAAATCTTTCGGATGGACTATTCATTAATCTAAAACCCAATTGTGATAAAATTTTGTATGGAGTTACTTTTTAACCGACAACATCTTCGACATCGACGACAGCGAAATCGCGAGAAATAGTGTTTAAAGAATTGACAACTAAATACTCATCTTTGGTTTGACCATGGCTTTTGTTCAGATTGGATTGACTTGACAGATTGATTGATAGAATAAAGCCTAATTTTCACTAAAAGGCATTAGTCCCGCGACTCACCCGCCACGAATTTCACGACTGCCCCTACTATTGCTGTGCCCATCAGGATCCATAATTGTGACAATACTTTATATTCTCCACCAAATGTACATTGTGGAATGCAATAAATGATATGAATATGATATCGCCCGATGTCGTTCGGACATTTACTGGTCGAATAACTCATCATTGATGTATGTGTAATGAGTCGTGTATCGCGGGATATTGTCCCACAACTATGGTAGAGATCAAGTACTTGTTGTCTAGTGATAAATATGCAGTTGCAGAATGCGGTTTAATTATTAATTAAATGTCGTTAAAGTCAAGTAAATGTTTGTTTGCACAAATGTGAAAAATATGTTACCTAAGTTTTAAATATTTATGGAATTCATTATCACACGTGAACATACATAAAAAACAAAACATAAAAGATGACATATTGAGAACCTCCTCCTTAAAGAGAGTTAAAGTTGGTTAAAAAGACTATCTATCTATCCATTGCCTAGTTGCCTATTATTACTTACCTTGTAGCAGTTCTTCCGACCACCCAGAGTACTAGCACAGTACTAGGCTCTTATGAACCACCAGCAGAATCAAAATCACACACAACAGGCCTGATAGACAGTTTAAAAACCTTCAGCTCACACTAGGTCCCAGGCTAGCATAACATGAAGGAGTTACCTGGCTATTGTCTGCAGTCACTTTAGGTCTGCCCGGAACCCCCCCGCCGACTCCCCGTCCGTCTCCAGCACCTTCAGCAGGTAGGATATGTAGGGTCGCCAGGAAGCTAAGGAACCCAGGGTTTTACAGAGTAATAAGGATTACCTACCTGAAAATTCGCTCTAATGAAATTACTCACGAACGCAGAAAGTACCAGGCTTGCAGAGCCTGTAGGAGTCAGTCCCTCAATCGACATGGCTTCGTAATACTTACCTTGCCAGTTTCTCAGAGGGCTGCAAAAGTACTAGGCTCTCATAAATCACAAGAGGAATCCACACTCAACAAAAACTGGTCACAGTAAATAAAGGAAGGAAGAAAAGGAAGGTTTCGGAAGCAAAAGTACCAGGCTATTAGAGCCTGTAGGAGTTACCTGACTAGTCTCCACGGTCCGTCGTCTGGGCGGCGTGTGGTGCAGGTCTGCCCGGAACCCCCCCGCCGGCTCCCCGTCCGTCTCCAGCACCTTCAGCAGGTAGGATATGTAGGAGGTCGCCAGGTAGCTAAAGAATCCAAGGACTTACAGAGTAGTACCTACCTGATGATCCCAGTTCGATGAATGGACGCTAGAGAAATTACTCGCGAACGAAGAAAGTACCAGGCTAGCAGAGCCTGTAGGAGTCAGTCCCTCAATCGACATACATGGCTTCATAAAACACACCTTGCCAGTTTCTCAGCAGGCTGCAAAAGTACTAGGCTCTCATAAATCTCAAGAGGAATCCATCACATGTCATACACAACACAAATACTCTGGCAGCTTTAGGAAAATAGGAAGCAAAAGTACCAGGCTAGCAGAGCCTGTAGGAGTCAGTCCCTCAATCGACATGGCTTCATAAAACTCACCTTGCCAGTCTGTAAAAGTACTAGGCTCTCATAAATCTCAAGAGGAATCCACACTCAAAAGGAAGTAAAGGAAGGTTTCGGAAGCAAAAGTACCAGGCTAGCAGACCCTGTAAGAGTTACCTGGCTAGTATCCACGGTCCGTCGCCTGGGCGGCGTGTGGTGCAGGTCTGCCCGGAACCCCCCCGCCGGCTCCCCGTCCGTCTCCAGCACCTTCAGCAGGTAGGATATGTAGGGTCGCCAGGAAGCTAAGGAACCTAGGGTTTTACAGAGTAATAAGGATACCTACCTGAAGATCCCAGTCCGATGAATGACGCTAGAGAAATTACTCGCGTACGAAGAAAGTACCAGGCTAGCAGAGCCTGTAGGAGACAGTCCCTCAAACGACATGGCCTCATAAAATTTACCTTGCCAGTTTCTCAGAAGGCTGTAAAAGTACTAGGCTCTCATAAATCTCAAGAGGAATCCATCAAATGTCACACAAAACCAAAACAAATTAGGAAGCTTTCTTAAGCAACAGTACCAGGTTATCAGGGCATGAAGGAGTCAGTCCCTCAATCGACATGGCTTCAGAAAACTTACCTTGCCAGTTCGTTAGAGACCTGCAAAAGTACTAGGCTCTCATAAATCACAAGAGGATTCCATCACGTTCCACACAAAAACACTCAGTGAGGTAGAGGAAATGTCTAAAAGATGGCACACACACAACAAAAACACTCAGTATGGTAGCTACGAGTAGCTAGCTATAGGAAAATAGGAAGCAAGAGTACCAGGCTAGCAGATCATGTAGGAGTTACCTGGCTAGTGTCCACGGTCCGTCGCCTGGGCGGCGTGTGGTGCAGGTCTGCCCGGAACCCCCCCGCCGGCTCCCCGTCCGTCTCCAGCACCTTCAGCAGGTAGGATATGTAGGGTCGCCAGGCTATAGCCACACTATAGCTAAGGAACCTAGGGTTTTACAAAGTCGTATCTACCTGATGATCCCAGTCCGATGAAGGGTCTAGAGAAATTACTCGCAAACGAAGAAAGTACCAGGCTAGCAGAGCCTGTAGGAGTCAGTCCCTCAAACGACATGGCTTCATAAAACTCACCTTGTCAGTTCTTCAGACCTGTTAAAGTACTAGGCTCCCATAAATCTCAAGAGGAATCCATCACATGTCACACACAACAAAAACAAGTTAGGAGGCTTTGGGAAGCAAAAGTACTAGGTTATCAGAGCATGAAGGAGTCAGTTCCTCAATCGACATGGCTTCATAAAACTTACCTTGCCAGTTAGTTAGAGACCTGTTAAAGTACTAGGCTCTCATAAATCTCAAGAGAAATCCATCACATGTCACACACAACACAAACACTTAGTATGGTAGCTAGCTAGCTAGAGGAAGATAGGAAGTAAAAGTACCAGGCTAGCAGATCATGTAGGAGTTACCTGGCTAGTGTCCACGGTCCGTCGCCTGGGAGGCGTGTGGTGCAGGTCTGCCCGGAACCCCCCCGCCGGCTCCCCGTCCGTCTCCAGCACCTTCAGCAGGTAGGATATGTAGGAGGTCGCCAGGCGCAGGGTTTTGATCTAACAGGAGAAGAAACGTTAATGTCTGATTAAAATTTGGGAATTTTATCGTGACCTCTGGTGGTTGGAGTTGTACTGGCAATTTCTTGTACGATTGAGGAATGGAAGGATAAGAGGGAGGCCTTTGCCCAGCAGTGGAACAAAGGATTTATAATCATCATCATCATCATTGGCCTCTAGAATCTATGACAGATGATTGAAACGGCAGCCGTGTTAATTTATTTGATTTTGGCATTTGCGCTGGTGGCTAACAAGGATTTATAATAATAGCATATCTCATCTTTAATAGAGCAGGGGTGTATGACCCTTAATGCGTATCCGGATCGATTTCGGCCACAACGGCTAGTATAACTATGACACCAGCCAGCTACGCAGGACATATACACAAGCGCTTGCACAGACACAGGTGCACTCTCTGTTTCTTTACTCTCATAGCCCGATGGGACGGTAATCCGACACGACCGGAGAGAGATTAGGTGCAGGACCCACATTTTTACGTGCCTTCCGAAACATGGAAAATACCCCTGTATGACCCTTAGACATTTTAGATTAAAGCTCTCAACAAGGCCTCTGCATTAGACCTGTGTCTTAATAAGCCTTTAAAAAGGACCGGGTTTCTTCCCTTGAAGTTATTTAACTAAAAGAGATACAAATATTAATTGCCAGTACAATCCACTCGCCCCAAAGGTCTTACTAACCTTAGTCATCTTAGTGTCAGGTAGAACATTGGGTATATGCTGCCTCAGACTCGAGAACGCGCTATTGATGCTCTGCGATCTCTTTCGCACCATCTGGCGATGTTACGGCGTTAGAGTGAGACCGCAGTATGTTGTGTGGAGGAAGATGTGTATTTGGGAAGTTAGGTATGCTTTATTTCGCATTGGCTTAAAAACTGTTTCTTTTTTTTTTAGGTGAGTTTCTTTTGTTTTCAAATTGTAAATTTTTATATCAATCAATCAATTTAGCCGTAGAAATCCACTGTCGAACAATGGTTCGACCAATATAATTATTTTTGTATTTCTTTTAAAACTCACTCACGCACTAAGTAATTTAATGTATCGTGTATGAGTTTGATAGACTTTCAAAACATGTGAATTTTTGAGGATGTGCTCAAAAATACCTAGACTCAGAACAAGCATTTGTGGATCGTACAAATTCTTGTCCTACGCGAGGATCGAACCAACACGTCACGCACAGTGGTAATTGGCGTGGTGAACTATACCACTCAGCCATCCGTGCAGTATATAAATATTCCTCAACATTCCCAAATCGCCATTTAGTCTCAAATTAAGTATACGAGAATAAATTGTGATATAACTACTAGCCAACTGATAAACATACTTATACATTTCTAAATCCAACATATTATAGACATATCACACCCAGACACAAACCAAATGATCGTGCTCACACAAACATTTATCCTGGGTGGGGATCGAACCCACGACCTCTAGTAAGCAGTCAGGGCCACTGTTTCTATATCCAACATATTATAGATAAATCACACCCAGACACAACAAATGATCATGCTCATCACACAAACATTTATCCTGGGTGGGGATCGAACCCACAACCTCTGGCATAGCAGTCAGGGCCACTAACCACTAGACCAATAAATCACCAAATGTAATAACAAATTTCTTTCTTACCTTTGATAGTTTAGTATCTGGCGGCACATTAGGTATGCATTCCCTTAGATCTGAGAATGCCGTGTTGATACTCTGAGTCCTTCTACGTTCCTTCTTATTGGCTGTGGTCCTCCTCTTGGCTACCCTCACGAAAGAGGGGGCGGCGGGGCGGTCGTAGCGGAGTGGGAGGGATTGGAGGTCGCATTCTAGAGCTAGGAGGAGGACAGAAAATGTAGAAGATGTATCTTGCAAAGTTTAATAAAATAAAATCTCGACTGCAAAAAACAAAAGGTAAAAACAAGCTGTATAATTTAGTGTAAAGAGTATACAGTGCACCGTACACCATTTTTATTCGATACTTACATAAACAACAGATATATTTTAATGTATTAAAAATGGAATTTATACGTTAAAAATTAATGCTGACAGGACAAACCAATTACTCAATTATCGTCAGTACTAGATTTCTACAAAATGGTTTATAGGACATTATTATTGTTTATTATGTCAAGTTAAAAAAGCGTGATGGTAGATGCCCCATCACATATTCGATTAAAGTTCTCAAAAAGGCCTCTGCATGTTGGACCTGTGTCCCCATGTAAACCTAAAAAACACCGAGTTTCTTCCCTTGAAGTTAGCCCGTGAATTGAAAGAGATACAAATAATAATAATAATGTCTCCTGACCGTTTGCGGCCACGGCGGCTAGTGTTACTATGACACCAGCCAGCTATGCGGGTCATATTATAGTGCACAAGCGTGTGCTAACACAGGTGCACTCCCTGTTCCCGCACTCTCATAGCATCGGCATGTTGGGACACCTCACAACATTCGAAAAGTCAATACGACCCGTAGGGATCGAACTCGAGACCTTTGACTTGGCAGTCCTATGGTCTTACAACTAGGCTATTACGGCTTCAATAACATAAAATACATACCCGGATTGCTCTGCACGTAGCCGTGTGCCATCGTATGGTGGTAGCTGTCGTACGGTTCGTTTCCAGACATCTGCATTTCTTCATAGCCTGTGACAAATAAATCAAAATTAATAAATACGTATAAAAAAATAAGGCGTTGTGTGACAGTCGTGGAATATTTACTTATTTATATCTGGACTCCAGCGAGTTCCAGCTTGTTACAAGAAATTATGAAAAAAATTAGGTTGTTTTTTTTTTGTTACTTTAGGACCTAAACTCAAAAACTACTGCACCAATTTTCATGTTGTTTTTACCAATATATGTTTTTGTATACTTTGACTACATAATAAATATAACGATAGTTGTTGGAATGTTATAATAATTGCGTTCGATATACTCGTAGAGGAATAACCGACATTCGCGCGGGTGAAGTCGCGGGCAACAGCTAGTAAGTAAATAAAACATCCTTACCATATCCTCTTCCTATGTAATGTGTGGTATCGTGATACACGTCCTGGGTATCGAACTCGTGGCCCTCGCCGTTGGTGGCCGGCCAGTATACACCGCCGTCCATTGGGCTACCTGGGTGTAAATACGACAGTTAAAATATAATGCAAAGAAATTAGGATTGTGTAAATGCACGGCTTTATATAGTAGACACAAAGTCGCTTTCCGCTGTCTTTCCCTATGTATGCTTAATAGTTTGATGTAAACAATATGAATATTAGTCTATTAAATAAATAATTAACAAATATTAGACACATGTTACTTTTAGGTTTATTTATTTATTCATTTTTTAACGACTCCCGCACTTAGGTATTTAATCCTTGTATCACGGGGGGTTTCACAGACAAAGACACCCAGACTCAGAACAAGCGTTTGTGGATCGCACAAATTCTTGTCCTACGCGGGGATCGAACCCACGACACGTCGCTCATAACGGTATTTGGCGTAGTGACCTTACCACCTTGGTTACCACGCGGCTATCCGTGCAGTCTAGATGATAAGTTATGATCTACTTAAAACCGCATCAAAATCCATTGCTGAGCTGTAAAAATCTAAGCATACATAGGGACATATACAGGGTGACTTCGAAGTCGTGGGCAATATTTTAAAGTAAGACACTATTAATGACACTAATTGCGTTAGGGCTACTATTACGCAAAAAAAAGTAAGTAGTATCTCTAAGTTCCGCGCGGCCGTGGATGATGCGACGGCCGCGTTTAAATATTTTGATACTTTAGATCATTGGCATTAGCATCTGATTAGTTTTGTTTTTTTTTTTCAATAGTAATTTATTACGGTAGTATGTTACTTATTATTTAAGTATACATTAGATTTTTAATAACTAGGTAACTACCTACGTTATGACTTTTTTTTTAGGTAAAAATAGCCCTAACGCAATTAGTATCATTAATAGTGTCTTAGTTTAAAATATTGCCCACGACTTCGAAGTCACCCTGTAGATAGCAGAGAGCGACTTTGTTTTATACTATGTAGTGACACTAATTCTTACCTTGGTGTGAAGGCTGGCAGTAGTAAGGCGGCTCATATCTGTCGAAACCCTCGTCCGAAGGAGACATGCTGCCGTAACTTGACATTTAGACGGACCTGGTGACAAAACAACATCTTTGTTTTTAAATTTTCGACGACTTTAAGACGACAAACGGGTCTTATTCGCGGTATAATTCGATATACTAAGTAGCTTGTGTTATGATTACTAGACAACCAATAAACTTACTTATTATATATTTCTAAATAAATACATTTTATAGCTATACTACACCCGAACACATAATAAATGATCGTGCTCTTGGCACAAACATTTGTCCTAGGGGAGATCAAACTTACAAGCTCCGGTATAGCAGACAGAGTCACTAACCACTAGACCAACAGGCCAGTCGAGAAAATATGTTTACCATGATCATAATTAAGCAAAGATCTGTGAAAGATGATATGGCTGCAAAGAGTGTGACTTGCGAGATGACGTCAGATAGGAACGTGTGGAAGAAGAAGAAACCACCGACCCCAAATAATAAATGAGATAAGGGCAGGGGAATGATGATCAAAATTAAGCTTTCAAAATGCCTTCTATAAATACGAAAGTTACATTCAAAGCTCCGTCATCAACCGAGCATCGAACTTGAGACATATGCTCCACGAACAACAGTGGCACTATCTCTCAAGTGCCACTTGACATGGTCTGACGTAGTCATTATGGCTGTGTCTGCCTGTTTGTGAAATGTTAGCTGAGATTTTGTTTAAGGAAGAATTGAATATGTGTAAAGTAATTTAATATCATCCACAAACGACAAGCCACAGATTCACACGGGTGCAATACGTAAAAAGTTGGCTATAGCTGCAAAAACATTAACATTATTATATGCAGTCGAGTAAAATGTATATAAATTGTTAATCTAGAGTTTCAACTTATTCTTAAAAAATCTGTGAGGAAGTTATACTTTAAAATAGTCGGTTATAAAGTAGCCTGTTTTAATCTAGGGTGTTAGATAAATCCGTTTAAAATTTCATAAAAATTTCGAGCGTGAAAGAGTAACAAACAAATATTCATCCATTTATACTTATAAACTTTCGCGATTATAATATTAGCAGGACTTACTGTTGCCCACCCGCGCGAATGTAGAATATAAATACAAAAACATTACCCTTCTTTTCGCAATCGGTTGTAAAGTAGCCTATGTGTTAATGTACACTTGTCATCGTACCAAATTTCATCAAAGTTTCACCAGCCGTTTAAGCGTGAAAGTGTAACAAACATCCGTCCATCCATACTTATAAGCTGTCGCGTTTATAATATTATTAGTAGTCATCATCATCATCTTCCTGTAGGCGCAACACGTTTTTTTCTTCCATACTCCCCTATCAGACGTCACACTATGATTTACTCCTTTTCATTCATATCGTTCCTTATACAATTCATCCACCTTTTCTTTGGCCTTTCCCTTCCTCTCCATCCATCAACATTCATACTCAATCTCTTAGTCACATGATTATTAGTAGTATAGTATTATATTTGAATTACTTAATTCAATCTAACACTTTATCCTTATATGCAAGTAATTAAAAACGGAAGTAAATTTATGATAATATTAAGGTCAAACATTCTGGTAATGTTTACATTATAACATTTTGTTACCAAATGTTGTGTGTTGGATACACGTGCGTGTTTAATAGCCACCGTATCCGGGTCCGTGGAATATTAACGGTTTATTTTTAGATATAATAATAATTAATTAATAATAAACTATCAGGTATTGTCCTACTGGTGAGTAACTACTGCTATCATATAGATAACTAGCTGTCTGCTCGCGGCTTTGCCCGTGTGTATATTTGGAAAAATCCAAATATCTTACGGAACCCTATTTTTTTCCAAAATAAAATATAGTCTATGTTACTCGTGGATAATGTAGCTTTCGAATGGTGAAAGAATTTTTAAAATCGGTCCAGTAGTTTTTGAGCTTATTCATTACAAACAAACAAACAAAGTTTTCCTCTTTATAATATTAGTGTAGAAGATAGAGAAAGCATAGATAATAATGTCCGACATCGGTCCAGACATTATTATTATTATAATATACAGGTGACCGCGACATATGCAACTTCAAGCAATTCCATACAAATGCGTGTTGCGCGATAATTTCTCGTTTTGGTTTTTATTAAAAGCGAAATGCTACTCACTGGTTAATCACAAAATTTGAGAGAATTTAACACCTTAAAACTTGAAATTTAGCAAGTAGGTTCCTTATTGGGTGTAGACTTTTTTTCTAAGGGGGTAAAACGGTGATCGAAAGTTTATTTAAATAAGCATACATAGGGACAGACAGCGGGAAGCAACGTTGATTTATACTATGTAGTGATTTACGTAGGTGTGTGAATAAATGCGAATACGTAATTCCGTGTGGTGTCCGGATATAAAGAATAGCACCACCCCATATCCTCCACTGGGTGTCGTAAAAGGCGACTAATGGACCTTAAGACCCAGTGCACTGTACCAAGCACCTTGGGTCACCCGAATGGTGGCGGGTAAACAACCAACAATCGCATTCCCAAAGAGGGTTAGTGTCAGGCAGGTGGCCGACTATAAAACCATAGCCAAAACTTTAAGCAACATGTCTAGAAGACGTGTCGCGCCGACCCCAAGTGAAATGGGATAAGGGCAGGAAGATGATGAGTGATTTACGTAGGTAGGTACCCAGTAGCTTTTACGCGCAATACTGCAGGAAAGGTAATCCCAGAGTGGGTTTCAGGAATTCAACCCATGGTATGTACTTTTGACAATGAATATTCTATCTATTTTACTTCTGTTAATAAAGAATCTATTTTATACTTGGTAGGTACGTACTTATCGCAGAAACGAATAATCCTCAAAAAAAATAAACTGATTCCTAGAAGTTAATTAATGAGTATAAGTATTTTTTTTCTTGTCGTGATTTTTGAATTTATCTGTTATTTCCAATTTTAAGGCGACTTCAAAAAGAAGGAGGTTTCTCGATTCGACCTATTTTTTTTATGTTGGTTCGCGAATAGCTTCGTCGTTTATGAACCGATTTAAATATTTTTTTTTTCGTTCTTTTGTTATTTTACGGAGTATATAAAAAATAGTGTAGACATTTTTCTAGCTTTTGATATTTATCATTACATTATATAACTTTTTTTAGTAATTTAAATTAATAGGTAAATAAATGTTTAGTACCTGATGGAAAATAATTATCTATTTTTTTCCTTACCTTAAAAATTGTCTAAATAAACAACACTAATAATTATCACGACACATCACTTCAACACGAATAAAAAATAAAAAATGAACACCACACAAAAGTAAACAAAAATAATTTTTCACAAACACAAAAAAAATATTAAAAAAAGCACTAATTATATTTACTTAATAAACAATAACACTTCGTTATTATTAAAATATTTATATTTAATTAATTCGTCAACGACTGTCAAATAAATTGACAGTTGTATGACAGCGGGTTGGCGCGCTTTTCGGTACTGAATATACTTGAGTTTAGAACGGGATGAGGAGGCGTGGCTTGGAAGCCATGTTGTGCACAGGAATAAAGGCATAAGTCCTGATAAAATTTTAAGAGGAATTTTAGCCTTTGTGTATTTGCTTGCGGGGTTTCTTCGATAAATCTGTGTATTTAATAGCTTAATTTTGATTTTTGAAAGGTTTTTATGAATTGGAACTAAATTGGACTCAGTAATAAAATCGCTCCCCACGTCTGTTTAAGTAATAGACGCAGGAAGCAACTATGCCTATGTAAGCTTAGATCTTTAAAACTACTCTGGAACTACAAAGGATTTTGATGCGGTTTTTTTAGTAGAAATTCTATTTACCTATTCAAGTTTCAAAAGGAAGGTTTTTAATATAATACAATGCGAAGATAGAACGGGCTCCCGTTCTAAATAAATTTGATACTAAGTAAGTACGTAAGCTGGCTGGCTAAGTAAAAAACACTACCCGTCTCGAAAAAAAACAGTGTAGGTAGAACTGTAGGGTAAAAAAGAAAACTCGAACACATCTTTATTATTCCGTTATTCCTGTATATTTTATACCCTTAAAAACCAGCCAATTCACTTAACAAGAATACCAACCTCATTTATTTCTATTACAAAAAAGGAATTTAACGTTCAATTTTCACTTGTAACCTTTTCTAATACAGTCTCCTATTGGTCAGTCAAAACCGGAAGCATTTTACCCGCCCATAATAGTAGGAGCTTTCTAATCTACAGCTGTCTCTTTTTTACATTAGCATTTGTGATATTGCTGTCTCTTTTCTATACTGCAATATTAATTGGATATTATATAAGTCATTTTAATAAACTTCCGGACATTTTTATTGACTTGTAGTTAATATTAGCTTTGTAGCTAGTAAGTGTCTACAGGATAAGTACCGCGACTTTACTTGTGGAGTTCCCGTTTTCAAATACCGATTAAGACCAAAAAATGATCTCTTGAAACCTACTTAGATGTTACTTTGTGCCAAATTTAAATATTCTAAGTGTTCATAATTCTAAGTACCCTGTAGGTTTTGAAATCCTTTCGGATATCGAAACTGCGGTGATTTTTGTAATAATAGGCTGTATCTTTTGATTTCGTTGCCTTAAAAATTTCATCTTTACATGACAAAAAAAATAAGCACGAAAACCAATATATTTTTAAAACTATCTGACGGACTAATTCGGGTATTTTTTAACCGACTTCAAAAAGGTCTCCTCCTTTTTGAAGTCGGTTCTCAATTCGACGGTATGTTATTTTTTTGGTTTGTTACGCGATTACTCCGCCAATTGTTGACAGCAATATTCCTGTCACTTTGCAAAACAAATGTACAATCGAATTATCGGCAATACTCGACATCGGTTCTAAATATAGATTCTAATCAGAGGGCTGATTGAAGTGAGAAGAAACAATTATCAACACCGCGATTATATCTATTGTAAGCATAATATAGTACTGGGTTCCGTATTAAAAGTTCACGTTAAAAAAACAGTGTCTATGAAACCCCCTGCGATACGAGGATTAAATTCCTTAGTGCGGGAAACGTTTTTTTTTTTTCAAATCGCCGCGATGATGTGAACGTACACTGCGAGAACTGGAAAAACTTGGAAGTATTTGTGGGAGGCCTTTGCTTAGTAGTGAGATTTAATAGGCTAGGAAAAATAAAATCATCGCGTATGAATTTGCTAGCCTGGAGACTTAAAAAAAAAAACAAAAAGAGTCAAATTCGATTCTGCAACCTCCTAGCTTGTAATACTTTTTCCCTGCTCTCTAAAGCAACACAAAAAAGATTCCCATCTTATACACAGAACCCAAATAATAACATCATAATTAAATTACAATCCACAAACCGCCCCTTTATATCTTCATAATGACATTAACATCTATATTATCTATGGAACACAACATTGCAATCGCTATAATGACATAGACTATAGAGTGGCAGTTTATGGTCTAATATTTTGACATTTGTAATGTAATTACGCGGTAATTTGATTGTAGGTTAATATTAAGGAAGGGTGAGAAAATAAAAGGAATAATTTAGTAGTTACTTGCTTCAACTCCGCACGGCAATACTGATGTATTATACATATAAACCTTCTTCTTTAAACATTATTTCTATTAAAAACCGCATCAAAATCTATTACGTAACTTAAAACTCTGACGGGCCTGTTGGTCTATTCTTAGAAACAGCACACTTAAGATGGTGAAGATCAGACTCTCATCCACCACACAGGTGTATCGATGATCTTAAATATAGAAATCTACACAATATGGACTGTGTGTTAGGTAAGGTATAGTTTCTAAAAATGTCTGGACCGATTTCGGCCTTGGCACTCATAGTCCGATGGGATGGCAATCCGACACAACCGGAAAGAGATCATAGAAAGGATACTCATTCATTTTTACGTGCCTCTCAAAACACGGAAGCTGTGATATTTAAAACGCACTGAAACAATACAACGAAATGTTGATGAGCGCTATGGGAATCGAACTCGAGACCTTTTACTTGGCAGTCCTGCAGTCTTACCACTTGGCTATGTATGGACAATAGGAATCATCTCAACTGTCTGTGACGTTCTCTTTTTTTAAACGAGTTTAAATATCAGCCACGTGCCAAATAATTTTTGCAGTACAATAACTTGGTATTTAATGCAAGATGTGTTTTTTTTTTCACAAGCCGAAAAACCAAATCCTTAAAAAAAAGTCACGAAACTGTCAATATTTACACAAATAAACTCGTAAACAGCTAATGTCTCTTATTTCCGTTTTAAAAGAGCCGCAAGCAGGCGAAACAATAATTATAATAGTTCTCGCACGCGTCAACGCCCCAGGGTGCAATACGCCCATGCCTTGTTAATTAGAAAAAAAAAACATTTGACACGGCTCGCGTCGAATGACATGCTCAGCTGTCAGTTTTGCCGCGTTTTTTGTGATTGTTAAGTTTGTGGTATACTTAGATTTGTCGCTAGTTTGATTTCGAACTTATGTTTTATTTTTTGAGTTAATTTAGTCGAAGCCCGTGTTATTGTAGTCGTTTTGTTCTTTGTTACATATTTTTTTTACTTTTTAATAGGTAGCATAAGTTGTTCTACATGTAACCAGCCACCTTTTAGTAAAATTTTCAACCATCTCGGACAAAACTTTAAACTTATTTCAAGATATATGTATCAAGCAAATACGTATACAAGCTACAAAAAATATTTCTTAGACATGGCAAACATACATTCAATTTATATTGACCAAATCTCAGTGTACCACTCGCTGTAAATAATTTGACACTTCCTAATGTCAAAGTTCCGCATCTTTTTTACCACAGATAATTGATTGCAACTAATCCGTGTAAAGAGTCCAAATTATGTGTTACTTTGTCTAAAAATAAACATGTTTAGATAAATGTTTACTGGGTGTAGTAAAATTATTACGGCTGTGGTTTTGCGAGTTTATTTTTAAACTGATTTATGATTTTAAAGATATTTATTAAAAATGTTATTTTAGAAGCTTTGGTATCGGTATGCCCTTTATACTATTGCTACTGAGTAAATAGACTCTTTTATCTAGTGTTTGCATTAACTTTCGTGGAAGGCACGTATTTAAACTTGAAAGTATAATTAGATGTCAAATGCTTGCGAGTATTAGGTACGCAGTTTATTGTAATTCCCTGCCCATAATACGTGATCTATTTGCTATCTATATGCATAGTCCTAAAGTTATACGTAAAAAAGCTGTGACAGCCTAGTTAAGCCTAGTGGTAAGATCGCAGTACCACCAAGTCAAAGGTCTCGAGTACGATCCACAGGCGAGAACGGATTTTCAAATCTTTCGTGTGTTTTAGAAATAAAATTCACAGCTTCCGAGTTTAAGAAGGCACGTAAAAATGTGTGTCCTACATGTGATCTCTCTCCGGTCGCGTCGATTTGTCCTATCAGTACTATCGCGCTATGTGAGTAAAGGAACAGAGAGTGCACCTGTGTTAGCACACGCTTGTGCACTATAATATGTCCCGCGTAGCTGGCTGGCGTCTTAGTAACACTAGCCGTCGTGAAATCGTTCCGGACATTATTATTACGTTATGCGTAATCGCTAACACTAAACACCACAATATGATTCTAATAGTATCAATTCTTGGGCCAGTTTCAATAGCTGTCTAAATCTTAGATGTTTACACGGCCTACATTCATTTAGAAAATCATGTTTAGAAACATATACCGCCAGTGTCCGGAAGGCTGATCAATAGAATCTGCTGTCAAATCAACTGATCACGGCTGTGATTAGTTGACCATAAAACTTACAACCAATCACAGAGCTTAACATAAGATTTGATGGACGATTAACAAATATTGGTGTAGGGCTGCGTTTGAGAATCCAGGGGATAGTAGAGAAAACAAAACAACAATTATAAATCATTTATTATATTATTACATCAAATGAAATTAATTCGTTAAAACATTTACATAGAAAGTTACAAAAGTATTTTCATGACTTTATTCTTGAAGAACAATCAATTAAAAAAAACAATCATGATGCATCTATATTCACTCTAAACTTGAAAACGTTTTTCTACATTTGATAAAAGAACGGCGAAATACAGCTACAAGGATCTTTTGTCACGTGGATGACATTAACATGAGGGCGTTGGTGTGTTACCGCAACAAGCATCAACTCAACTGTCTGTCAAAAGTGATGGTTTTCATATATGACTGCATTAGTTCCGATTTCGGCCACGTGACAAAAGACCCTTGTAGCACTATACATGACAACTAGAAACCAGTTAATGCCTCAAACATCGTTCCTTTAAGTAAAATATTTGTTTATTTTAATTTGATAGCCCTAATTTCAATTTAATTTGGTCTTTTCTAAATAACTACAAATGAAAGAGATATACATAGTCTATACATACAAATGAAATTGGAGTGTATGTATATGTAGTGAGCTGATGTAATAAGGAATAACTTACATTACCTACTTTTATTTTAGAATAAATCTTTTTATTTCAGAAAATAATCCACGCGACAAAGTCTAAAGTGAATTTCGCATTATTTTCGCTGTTTTTATTGAAGTATCCCGTTTATACTAATAATAATTGCTTTCATCTTGAAAATCCTCTTCGAGGATAGATTCATCTTTGCTTTCTTTCGATTCTTTACGTTCTTCAGAAATTTCACGTTTTATTCTTTTTCTAGATCCATATATTTCATCCTGTGTTTCATCGCTTTCGGATATTTTTGCATCGTCACAATCGTTTCCTTCAATTTCTTCTTCAACATCAAGCTCGTTCTTTATAGATTTACTTTCGATATCTTTAGACCTAGACTTTTTAGGTTTTTTGAATTCTGTCTTAGATTCAATTTCTGCATCTTCTTCATAAGATTTCCTTGATTTTTTCAATTCACTTTTAGATTTTATTTCGGTGTTTTCATTATTTTTAGAAATCTTGCCTTTGTTTTTAAGACTTAGTCTTGCGCGATGTTTTTTTAATTTAGCTTTCTCTTCATCGACTAAATCTGTCTGTTCATCGTCGCTAATTTCATCTTTCTCAACTAATTTAGATTTAGATCCTTTAATATTCAATTTTTCATCAATTTCATCGATTTCGGCTTCATCAACCAACTTTTTTACTTTGTTCTTGGTTACTCTAGTTGATTTTTCTTTTTCAGAGTCAGTTTCAGCTATTTTGGTTAATATACGACGTTTAGGATAAGGTACTTTATAATGTCTGGTAAGTTTCCTAATTACTTTAGCTTTGGATAGATCTCTATTTTCTCCATCATCTGTACCTTCTGATTTAATATCTTTAGTTTTCAATCCATCTTTTACATCACTGCTTTCATCACCACTGTCAGTTTCTTCATCATTTCCTTTACCTGCAACGTTATTTGTTGTTAATTTCGTTTTATTTTTATTTGTTTTTTTCTTAATAGTTATTATAACTGCTAACTTACTTGGCTTTTTCTTTCCGGTGACCTTTTTTACTGATTCTTCAGCCACATCACTAGTTTCTTCAATGGCATCTTTAACTTTCTCAGTTTTTTCTTCAACATCGACAGTTTTTTCTTTGTTTTGATTACTCGCATCACTATTTACGGCTTTAATGTCATCTACAGCTTTTATATTTTCAGTTTTTTCACTAATGGATGAATCTTGACCTTTGACTGACGTCTTAATTTCTTCTTGAACAGATTCTTCTTCTATTTGCTCAGTCACATCAATATTTTGTTTATTCTTATGTTTTCTTGACTTTTTATCTTTCTTCTGTATCTTGTCAATAGTTTCTTCTGTGATCAATGAATCTGATTTATTATCTTCAGTTTCTAGTCCTACAGTTTCACTGATTTCTTCTTTACCTTTCTTTCCATGTTTCTTTTTGCCTTTATTAACTTTACCGTCTACTTTAGTTAGAAGATCTGTTTCTTCTTCATCTTTTGACAAAATTTCAGTAACCTTTAATTCATCTTTTTCATTTAAAACTTCAGTTTTATCAGATTTAATTTCAGTTACACTTTTTATAACATCATCTTTCTTGCTGCCACTATCGCTGTTTATGTCAGTATCTATTTTCTTACCCTTGTTCTTTTTAGAGCGCTTCTTTTTAATTTTACCGTCTTCGGAGTTTTTCGAACGTTTCGATTTGCGTTTTTTAGTTTTGACAGTTTCTAGGAGATCAGAATCTTTGGTGATCTTAAGATCTTCAGTCACTTTAACATCATCTATAGTTTTTTCAGAACCATCGACCACATCAGTAGCTTTTGAATGTTTACCACCTTTTCTATGTTTCTTCTTTTCTTTCTTGAGTTTCTTCGAAATCTTCTCTTTTACAGTTCCATCTACAAGATCAGTTTTAGATGCTTCAACATTTTCGATAGTTTTCTCATCCAATTTGGATTCATTTATTCCATTCTCGTCATCAGTAATTTTAGATACATCACTTACAATACCAGTTCCTTTGTTATTCTTCTTGTGTTTGCGTGATTTCTTATGTTTCCTTTTTGTTTTGCCTTCAGTTTCACCTTCTACAATGATGTTGTCTGATGATTCTTTTGTTAAAATTGTATCAACATTCTTTTCTACAGTTTCCTTATCTAGTTTATCAGTTCCAACTGGTACAGAGTTAGTAACTTTTTCAACATTTGGTTGTTTACTGCCATTCACTTGATCAACATTTGTAGAATCTATATTTTCTTTTACGTCTTGTGTTGAAGGTAAAACTTGCTTTTCACCTTTTTCATTGATTGTGGGTTTTTTCTTTCCTTTACTGAATTTTCGTTTAAGTATCTCATGTAGACTACCTTTATTAATTGGAGTTTCATCATCTTCTATTGATGGAACTTTGTTTTCATTAGCCGGTACTAAAGAACCATCAGGCTGAACTATAACATCTACAAATTCAGGAGAAATATCAGGAACTTCGAAATCTGTAGTTGGTTTGTTATCAGTTGGTGCATTATCTTTTCCATTTTTAGGTTTATTTATGTAAGTACCATCAGGAAGTTGTGTGACATCAGCAAACGCTGGAGAAATGTCAGGGACTTCGGAACCAGTGACTGTTGAACTCTCCTCAGGAACAGTAGAGGGTCTTGCTTTAGTAACTTCGTTTTCTGCAGGTTGTGAAGGCTCGCCTTTTTGTAAACCATCCGCAATTATAGCACCTGGAGCAAGCTTTTCCTTTACAGGAGAAACAATATCACTATCTCCATTTTTCGGTTTATCAACATACGTACCATCGGGCAAAGCAATGACATCGGCAAAAACCGGAGAAATGTCAGGTTTTTGGTAATCGGTAGATTTTGGACCCCCAATAATGGTTGGAACTTCATTGGTTGCAGGTCCATTCTTATCTGACCCTACTTTATTAGGTGTTACAACTGAAGCAGGGTTCTGATCTAGTTTACCGTCAACCACATTTGTTGGTTTTGGACTGTCAGGACCATTAGAAGGTCCTTTCTCTACGCCATTTACACCTGTGGGTACAATTTCTTGCAGATTTCCGTCAACAGGTTTAACTTTATTGTCTTCGGCTTTATCAACAGGTTTATCTACATACGTGCCATCTGGCAGAGCTATAACGTCAGCAAAAACAGGAGATATATCAGGTCTTTGGAAACCAGTTACAGGTCCTCCAATTATAGTAGTTGGACCATTCACGACTTGATTCGGCAAGAAATTCTGTGGGTGTCTAAAATATTTATTACTTACTGGCAATGTTTTATAAGATTTCTCGTAAGGTCTATACGGCCTAAAGCCAGTATGTCTTGGCCTAGATTTGTAAGCGTTTTGCACTGTATCAGGGTTCTCTGAATCCTGGTCTATATTGGATGGTGATGTCATGAATCCGGGTGCTCCATCAGAATCAGTATTGACAGTTTCTTGAACTTTCCTTACATGTACGGGATACTCAACATTAGGTTTACCTCCATTGGGATTTAAATCTTTATATCTTGGATTATTTAAGAATTTTTGATTAATAACGTTAGGTCTTTGATTACCTTGCTTATCATTTTTATCATTTTCATTAGGAAGCTTAGTATCTACTGGTTTCGCTTCAGTATCACGCAATAATTGCGAATGATCAGGTTTAGGACCCCAATTACCCGGTCTATTATTAGCTGTATTTGATCCGTCTGTATTGTCAACAAAATTAACATTTCCTCCTTCATTATTATCGACAATATTTACTTTATCTTGTTCTGTATTTTCAGCGTTATCTACGACATTAACTTGAGAAGGTTCCTTCGGTATATCTTTGTTGGGATAAAGGTCTTTATATCTTGGGTTGTTACCGAACTTTTCATAAGGGAAGTTATTCTGCGGTTGATTATCTTGTGCATTTCTAAGTAAATGTGAATTTGGTCCCTGATACCACTTATTAGGTCTATTTGGATGGTTGACAGCTGATTCAACGACATTCACTTGATTATTTGGTTTACTGCTTGGATTATTATCGACAAATGTCACTTTATCGCCATTATCTGGCTTTTGAGCGTTATTCGGAAGATCAACAACTTTGACTTTATCATTGTCGTTATTATTAACAGCATTTTCAACAACCTTTACTGCATCAGGACTTTCATTGACGCTTGGGATATTTTGCGAATTATCAGCAACATCAACAACATTCACTTTGTCAACACCTGTATTGACCGGCCTTTTGACGTTTTGTGTGTTATCTCCATCATTTACAACGATAACATTGCTTTCAACTCGACGTGGGATATAACCTTTTCTTACATGGATAGGGTAATCAGGAACGGGCCCATAACTGGGCTTAACGCTGGGATAAATGTCTTTGTAACGTGGGTTATTCGAGAATTTACCATTAGGTAAGTAATATATAGGTACCTGATAAGAAGATTCAGCAGGACCATTACCCTGTTGGCTATCTCTTAGTAGATGAGAATTTGGTCCTTGATTCCAATAACCTGGTCTATTTTGGTTATTGACAGCTGTTTCTACAACATTCACTCCATTGTTCGTTTGACTATTATCAACAAATGTCACTTTGTCTCCGTTATCTTGGTTTTGAGCAACATCCACAACTTTGAATGTATCTTGTTCATTATTGTTAACTGCGTTTTCAACTACAGTTACTTTACTTCCGTTTTCATTAACATTTTGGTTATTATTAGAATTTACTATAACTTTCTCATTGTTAGAAGTACCAGTATTAGTTGGGTTGCTTACTCTTCTTGGTATATATCCTTTCCTTACATGCACAGGGTAATCAGGAACTTGGCCATAATTAGGTTTAGTATTAACATTAGGATAGTAATCTTTGTATCTAGGGTTGTTAGCGAATTTCTCATACGGTAAGTAATAAGGCTCTTGATAAACTGGCGCATCATCATTAGCTCTTAGCAAATGTGAATTATCAGACCCTTGATACCAATTTCCTGGTCCACTTGGATTGGCAGGCGATTCAACAACATTAACTCCAGAGTTGCCATTATTTACAAATGTAACCTTACTTCCATCTTGATTTTGTGAATTATTTGCTTGTTCTACAACTTTTACTTTGTCTCCTTCATTATTATTGACTGCATTCTCTACAACACTTACTTTGTCTTGAGAATTATCAGCAGTTTCAACGACTTTAACTTGGCCATCTTTATTATTATTGCTTGGTGTATTACCATTCTCAACTACTTGAACATTGCTTGCTACTCGTCGCGGAATATAACCTTTTCTTACATGGACTGGATATTCAACAGGATAGCTAGGTTTGGCAACACTAGGATATACTACATCTCTGTATCGCGGATTATTCGCGAATTTAACATTAGGAGAGTAGTAAACTGGTGTTTGATAGACAGGAGCATCATTTATATCATGAACATTACTAGGTATATTAGTATTAGCGTTAGCATCTTCTACGTTGACTATACCTTGGTCATTGGAAGGCGCGAAAGTTGGTGATACATCTGGCGAAACAATACCATGAATAGAACTTGTGTATTCTTTGGCGTATCTTTCAACATCACTTACTTGTTTCAAAGCCTTATTTATATATTCCTGAGCATTCCTTTCGAATTCTCTGATTTGATCACTATGTGTAAGTCCATCTTTAGGTTTATTTCTGTTTCTTGGTTGACTTGGGCTAACATTTCTGCTTACAGCTATTTGTTTTCTCTCTCTGATATATGTTGCTGGTTCGTTTTCCATGTATTCGGGTCCGTTACTTTTGCTTCCTCTTAGCAAAGGATTGTCAAATTCTTTCGGTCTTTGGTAGGCAGATGGGCCGATTGGTTTTGGTTTGTAGTAAACTGGTCTAGGCTTTTTATAGTACTTTGGCACTTGGTAGCCGTTGTTTATAACGTCACCTGAAAGAAAAGTAATGATACAGTAATGTAGATAGAGATAAAAGGATCTTTTGGCACGTGGATGACATAAACATGAGATCAGTGTCCATATTGGTAACAAGAATCAACTCAACTGTCTGTCAAATGTGATGGTTTTTCATATATGACGGAACTGCAAAAACCTTGTAGCACAATATAGAGATAGGGTATGTTAAAATTACAGACATTTAATTCACAGGCACAAACACACCCAGACTTAGAACAAGTATTTGTGGATCGCACAAATTCTTGTCCTACGCGGGGATCGAACCCGCGACCCGTGGGTTTGACTTAGTCAGTGGCCATCCGTCCATTCTGTGTGACTTGCCTTTTGGATCAATCCTATTTTAGCTACTTTGCTTGCTTTTGAAATCGTCCACTTACATTTTGCCATCCAGCCCCTGGTTTCTAGAATCTGCTGTCAAACCAACTGATCACGACTGTGATTGGTTGACCATAAAACATAAAAATCGTTTTGGCTACCGTATTTGTATCTGGCTGGTTTTGGTATAATTGAAAGTTAAAACTTTAAAGAACATAATTCCAAATTCTAATTTTATTAGAGAGAGAAAGATTTTATTACAAGTTCATACATACTATAATGCGAAAAGACTTTTTCCCCGACCTATTTTTTTTTTTTGTGCATAATGTGATCTCCTATAATTAAGAAAGCGTAGGATATAGTATATTGTGCTATTCATATAAGTATGCTCGTATTGTGTTATTCTTGTTGGAAATCCAAATAAATAATGAAATAAATAAATATTTCACAACATTCACACAACGCCATCTAGTCTCAAATTAAGTATACTATAGTAACTTGTATTATGAGTACTAGACAACTGATAAACTTACATATTTACGTAAATTCATGTATTTCTAACAACGTAAATTCATACATTATTACAGATAAATTACACACAGACACAAATGTTACTCCTTCAGTACCAAATCCATCCCAAAATTGTATGTAAGAGATCGCTCTTAGCGATAAGACCGCCCATTGTGGCACCATGTAACATTTATGTTTGTCAAATCTTTTTTTTCATGTGGTGTGCAATAAAGAATATTCAATCTATCTCATAACACAAACATTAAAGAGATAAATCGCTGCGCCCCGCTCCGTTGGACGACTGGCTGCTAGACTAGTTGGTGGATTTCGAGCAATCTACCAACCAGTCTAGCAGCCGGACGCCCCAGTAGTGCGTTCACGCCGCAACAGATGGCGCTGTCCCGTGAGTCCTGAATCGCGCTATGGTTGTGTTACGCGCGCTCACCCACCCCGCGACGCTCTTTCCCTTTATTCACTCTCACCTCCCTGGATTTTAGTAATCATTGAAATGAAATTTTTGAAAAAATCTCGGTTTCGAGATTTTGTAATACTATATAAATCTACCTACATCAAGAATTGATTCGTGATATGTGAAAACGATGAGCTGATTATATTATTGATTGATGACGATATTTTCCCGAAACTTGGCGAAATTTATTACATAACTTATAAATAGCTAAGATTATTTATTTGATTTTATATGTTATATTAATTACCTATATTGTAGAAATGTCAAATATTATTGTTTTTGTTATTTTTGTATATGTATTTAAGGTTTAAGAAATGTTGTTATTGTTGGTGTATTAACTGTGTTTTAAATTGTTCTTTTTTTATTATTAGATTAGTAGATAAGATTCGCATAGCATCGCATTAGTTTTAAGTTACTGTAATGATGTTAAAATGATGATAAATAAAAATAAAATATAATTTTCACCGTTTTCTGAATTTGGCTAAAAAAATCTAATTAGTTCGTCAGGTAGATTTCAAAAAAATATTGTATACGTGTTTTTTATTTTCTTAAATCAATAAAAAATACAAAGATAAAACACAACAAAGGTGGTGAAAAGTGTGGAAGTGGAGGCTACCGACGTCACTTGACAGTAAAAGTGACTTGTATGTGACGTCACACGAAATTTCGTCATACGGTATCATCTTAGTTTTTTTAACGTGATAAAAGAAAAAATACGTATCCAATATTTTTTGAAAATCTACCTGACGGACGAATTATATTTTTTTAGTCAAATACCCAATACTGTTATAAGTTAGTATACTTTTGTCCCTTTGAACTCCTTCCTGGTTTCCAATTGGTTTAAAATAGGGTTCGATTCCCACCCAGGACTAATGTTTGTGTGATGAGCACGATCATTTGTTCTGTGTCTGGGTGTAATTTATCTATAGTATGTATGTATTTAGAAATATGTAAGTATGTTTATCGGTTGTCTAGTACTCATAACACAAGCTACTAAGTATGCTTAACTTGAGACTAGATGGCGTTGTGTGAATGTCGAAAAAACAAAACTTACTATGTACAAAAGCATGATCAATTTCCTCAGCATCTTCGCTGTGTGAGCTATAAGCTGTGCTATGAGCTGACTCCTGATAGTCCAGACCTTTGATAGCTGAACTATCTCTAAAGGCTGGGCTTATGCCGTGTTGTAAAAACTCTGAAAAGTTAGAAATGTCAAGAGTTGACTAGATATACAGAGCTATGCGTAAACTGTAAACATGAAATTATGAAGGTCAATTGAAAGTGGTCATAATATAAAAAATACTTGCTGTTACCCGCGACTTCGTATTCATTAGGAATAATCCGGTGAAAAAAAGATTTATGCTAAATTAAAGAATTTAGAAATAGAAACTACCTAGATGTTGGCCGATTCTCAGATCACACGGATATGCACACAAAATTTCAAAAAAGTCGGTCGAACCGTTTCTGAGGAGTTTAAGCACAAGCGAATGTGATACTTGTTTTGTTTTTTTTTTTGTAACAAAAAACGACTCCCGCGCTAAGGAACTTAATCTTTATATCGCGGGAGGTCAACAGACATTCAATTCACATTTAGTCACTAAGACAAGCATTTGTGGGACGCACAATTTCTTGTCCTACGCGGGAATCGAACCGACACGTCGCGTACAGTGATAATTGGCATGTTGACCACTCAGCTACCCGTGCAGTCGAAAAAACACATCAGCTATGATATTATTTTGAAAAGTTACGCGCCGTGGGGATCGAACTCCAGATCTTTGTCTTGGCAGTCCTATGGTCTTACCACTAGGCTATCACCGCTGACAAATTTGAATATACTCACGTCCATCCCCATGCTGTCCATAGTCCCCTCTCTTGGCAGGGTACCCAGCAGACTGCACCACATCCCCTTCACTCCTGGAGCTAGACTGACTCTCGGAGTAACTTCGTCAGTCTGGCCTCCTCGCTCTAGTTGGAGCTTCCTTGTAAATCCTGATGGTGTTTGAACTACTGTATTTACAATATACTCACGTCCATCCCCATGCTGTCCGTAGTCACCTCTCTTAGCAGGGTACCCAGCAGACGGCACCACATCCCCTTCACTCCTGGAGCTAGACTGACTCTCGGAGTAACTTCGTCTGTCTGACCTTCTCGCTCTAGTTGAAGGTTCCTTGTATATCCTGATAGTGTTTGAACTACTGTCAAATTTGAATATACTCACGTCCATCCCCATGCTGTCCGTAGTCCCCTCTCTTGGCAGGGTACCCAGCAGACTGCACCACATCCCCTTCACTCCTGGAGCTAGACTGACTCTCGGAGTAACTTCGTCTGTCTGACCTTCTTGAGTTTTGCTCTAGTGCGAGGTTTCGCGTATATCCTGATGGTGTTTGGATTTGATCTAGGGAAGAGGAGTTTTTGGGTGAATGTGAAATATGTTTAATATTGGGGAGGGGGGTCGTGAGCCTCGGTTCGGGCCCGAGATGAAAAGGGGGGGGGTAGGCCTCGATTACGTCCATGCGAAAGAGGAGGGTTTTTAATACTTTTAAAACGCAAAATCCGCTGTGAATAGGATAATTGGGCATTTGACAAAAAATCTAATAAGCCCATCAGACAGATTTCAAAAAAATGTATGGGGTTACGTTTGTAGCTTTTGACACCGACTTCAGTCAGTACCTAGGTGATACGATGATATCTTTTGTCATTAAGATTATTTTTAAGTTTTAGGTGCCGCTGTTTTTGAAGTCGCTTTTTATCTTTTGTTAAAATTAATTTATAGAACTACAAGAATCTTTTGTCACATGGATGACATTAACATGAGGGCATTCGTGTGTATATTCGCAACAAGAATCAACTCAACTGTCTGTCAAAAGTGATGGTTTTATATGACGGCATTAGTTCCGATTTCGGCCACGTGACAAAAGATCCTTGTAGCACTACACAGATCTACATTGATCAAGACAAGTTAATGGTCCTCTTTAAAAGTGCACTAGAAAAGCAGCAGTCCGAGACGAGTGGCGACGGATAGTGACGCGAGCTACCAACCTCAACTGACGACCACGACCACTTTCTCAAGAGTGTAGCGACCAAGAAGAACACTACACTATCTTTGAAAAACAAATCACATACTAGGTATCTTGAAAATTTCCGTGTGGTGTCCGGATATAAAGAATAGCACCACCCCATATCCTCCACTGGGTGTAGTAAAAGGCGACTAATGGACCTTAAGACCCAGTGCACTGTACCAAGCACCTTGGGTCACCCGAATGGTGGCGGGTAAACAATCAACAATCGCATTCCCAAAGAGGGTTAGTGTCAGGCAGGCGGCCGACTATAAAACCATAGCCAAAACCATTAGCAACATGTTTAGAAAAAAAACATGTTGCGCCGACCCCAAGTAAAATGGGATAAGGGCAGGAAGATGATGATGATCTTGAGAAAACATGTAATAATATGCACATACCTTGATGGAAGCTCTGTCTAAACCCATCATTCTGTTCATCTCTTGATGTGTATCTCGCCTGCTGTGAGTTAACAGACCTAGGCCCAGACACAAATCTAGCATTCTGAAAGTTGTCTGAACTCTGCCGGCGATGAGAACTTGCTTCTTGTGCGTATAACTCTGAATGGTCAACTGAAAAAAAACAATTAATTAGTGAAGACTTTCGCGACTTGTGCTTACACATATTTTACACAACAAATGAGTATTATTCGAGATTTTTTTTTATCTCCATGTATTTTTAGCTTATTTATACCAAACCCTCAGTGTCGCATCAGACTCGCACTTGACAGGTTTTTTAACGGCACGACAGCACGGATAGCCGAGTGGTCACCACGCCAATTACGACTGTGCGCGACGTGCCACGAGTTCGAACCCCGCGTAGGACAAGAATTCGTGCGATCGACAAATACTTGTTCTGAGTCTGGGTGTCTTTTCATGCGAATTGAATGTCTGTGAAACACCACTCAATACAAGGATCAAGGACTCCTTAGGGTGGGAGTCGTTAATAATAATTAACTTTTACGTTAACTAATACTCACTGTAGTCGTTCCCTCCGACTGAATATTCCAAGTCCTTGTAGTGCTCGCTCTGGCCTGTTGGCCTGTAACCCGAGGACAGGCCTTTCCTAGGCCTCAGGACTTCCACTGGACCTTCGAGATCTTCATCAGCTACGGAGTGAAAGACGTTGTTAGACATTAAATAAAAAAATAATAATAACGGTGGGAAAATGTATTAGGAATTAAGATAACTCCATTCGAAAAACTTTTCTAGGACAAATGCGGGCATAACCCACGCTGGCAACCCAGGTGACATATTTACATATTTTGCTAGTCTCTGTGCAAAATTAATGTATTTGTATGCACGCCTAAAACAAGCTTTTTATGCTGTATCTGATCCAGTTTGACAAGTAGGTATAAAGTTCAAAGAAAATCTTAAGTAAAGCTTTATATTTTTGAAAAGAAGAATGTGATATAGTAATAGTATTTTAACTTAACTTACTTGGCCAACCGTTGATGGTGCTTACCACCTGAAAACATCATCAAAGAATTAAAACATTCAATCATAAACACGTAATAATACTTTTTAATTTTGTCTGGAAAGATTTTACGAGACATCCAAAACACGGAAGCTGATATATTTATTTTTGAATCGCACCCAACATTCGAATGTTGGTTCGCGCCTAAGGATCAAACTCGAGACCTTTGACTTGGCAGTCCTGTGGTCTTACCATTAGGCTATCATAGGCTATCTTGGACTGGCTTTAGAAGGTAAATACTGATCGAGTCCCTAAAAAATCCTCTTATTAACCAACTTCAAAACAAAAGAAGTAGATTCTCAATTCATCGGAATCCACGGAAATTGACATAGGTCACCACACCAATTACCACTGTGCGTGACATGCCGCGGATTCGATCCCCGCGTAGGACAAGAATTTGTACGATCCATAAATGCTTGTTTCTGTCGGATGGTGTCTTTGTGCATGTGGATTTAATGTTTGTTAAACGCTCCGCGTCACAAGGTATAAATTTCTTTCTGCTGTAGTCGTATATGTAAGAAAACAAACTTTTTTTTTTTCTTAAATTAAACATTATCTAACTTTCTAATTCCTCCTTACGCAGGTCTGCTGGAAGAGATTTTTTTTAAGATATAAGCAGTATCTTTGAACACCTCTTTTCAATTTCGTGCTTCTATTAAGTTATTTGTGTAGATGACTTATTAAATAAAAAAAAAAACTATGTATATCTTACTCACCATCAACAAAGCTAACCCCACACACCTCATTTTGAAATGATTTGAAGAACATCGCTTCCGCACTGTTTTATATCAGAAGCAACGAAAATCTGTTTGGCAAGTCTCAAGCTGAACAAACATTATAACTTACTATACCTACTTACGGCTAATATTTGGCTGTAGTTTTGAATATTTATTTGGTATTCTAAATTCCAATGGTACTATATAAATAATAGCATAAAAGTAACTATCCTACTGCAGGCCTCTCATACAGAGAACGAGCATTGATCACCACGCTTGTGAGCTGCCCCACGATGGGGCGCCATTACCGAAGCTGTTAATAACACCAGCCTGTAACTGTCCCACTGCAGGCCTCTCATACAGAGATCGAGCATTGATCACCACGCTTGTGAGCTGCCCCACGGTGGGGCGCCATTACCGAAGCTGTTAATAACACCAGCCTGTAACTGTCCCACTGCAGGCCTCTCATACAGAGAACGAGCATTGATCACCACGCTTGTGAGCTGTCCCACGGTGGGGCGCCATTACCGAAGCTGTTAATAACACCAGCCTGTAACTGTCCCACTGCAGGCCTCTCATACAGAGAACGAGCATTGATCACCACGCTTGTGAGCTGCCCCACGGTGAGGCGCCATTACCGAAGCTGTTAATAACACCAGCCTGTAACTGTCCCACAGCAGGCCTCTCATACAGAGAACGAGCATTGATCACCACGCTTGTGAGCTGCCCCACGGTGGGGCGCCATTACCGAAGCTGTTAATAACACCAGCCTGTAACTGTCCCACTGCAGGCCTCTCATACAGAGAACGAGCATTGATCACCACGCTTGTGAGCTGCCCCACGGTGGGGCGCCATTACCGAAGCTGTTAATAACACCAGCCTGTAACTGTCCCGCTGCAGGTCTCTCATACATAGAACGAGCATTGATCACCACGCTTGTGAGCTGCCCCACGGTGGGGCGCCATTACCGAAGCTGTTAATAACACCAGCCTGTAACTGTCCCGCTGCAGGTCTCTCATACATAGAACGAGCATTGATCACCACGCTTGTGAGCTGCCCCACGGTGGGGCGCCATTACCGAAGCTGTTAATAACACCAGCCTGTAACTGTCCCACTGCAGGCCTCTCATACAGAGAACGAGCATTGATCACCACGCTTGTGAGCTGCCCCACGGTGGGGCGCCATTACCGAAGCTGTTAATAACACCAGCCTGTAACTGTCCCGCTGCAGGTCTCTCATACATAGAACGAGCATTGATCACCACGCTTGTGAGCTGCCCCACGGTGGGGCGCCATTACCGAAGCTGTTAATAACACCAGCCTGTAACTGTCCCACTGCAGGCCTCTCATACAGAGAACGAGCATTGATCACCACGCTTGTGAGCTGCCCCACGGTGGGGCGCCATTACCGAAGCTGTTAATAACACCAGCCTGTAACTGTCCCGCTGCAGGTCTCTCATACATAGAACGAGCATTGATCACCACGCTTGTGAGCTGCCCCACGGTGGGGCGCCATTACCGAAGCTGTTAATAACACCAGCCTGTAACTGTCCCACTGCAGGCCTCTCATACAGAGAACGAGCATTGATCACCACGCTTGTGAGCTGCCCCACGGTGGGGCGCCATTACCGAAGCTGTTAATAACACCAGCCTGTAACTGTCCCGCTGCAGGTCTCTCATACATAGAACGAGCATTGATCACCACGCTTGTGAGCTGCCCCACGGTGGGGCGCCATTACCGAAGCTGTTAATAACACCAGCCTGTAACTGTCCCACTGCAGGCCTCTCATACATAGAACGAGCATTGATCACCACGCTTGTGAGCTGCCCCACGGTGGGGCGCCATTACCGAAGCTGTTAATAACACCAGCCTGTAACTGTCCCGCTGCAGGTCTCTCATACATAGAACGAGCATTGATCACCACGCTTGTGAGCTGCCCCACGGTGGGGCGCCATTACCGAAGCTGTTAATAACACCAGCCTGTAACTGTCCCGCTGCAGGTCTCTCATACATAGAACGAGCATTGATCACCACGCTTGTGAGCTGCCCCACGGTGGGGCGCCATTACCGAAGCTGTTAATAACACCAGCCTGTAACTGTCCCGCTGCAGGTCTCTCATACATAGAACGAGCATTGATCACCACGCTTGTGATTACAGAAGCTGTCTTATCTAAAAAACAGCGTTTAATACTTCATACCTTAGTGTAACTCCCTAGTTAAGAAGTTAGGAGTTGTTTACACACCTGTGCCTTAGATAGAATTGACACTATTCACAAGAGAGAGAGTGCCCCGAGAATAGTTGAGGGCCAACTCTAAAGCAACTTAGATAGATAGGCCAGGAGACGTTAGACTACAGGCTACGGGCCCTGAAATGTCGCTCTGGTTAACCTTGAGTAGATTAAACTCTGCTTCTTAAACATCATCGGGTGACTTGATCACCTTCTTTTTCGGGGTAAAGAGCTAATAATTTCAATTCACACCGTGGTACAGCGTGGGGATATATTAGATACCCACTGACTAAAAACACCCCAGCCCTTTCTACTGCTTAATCCAAAGTAAGAGGACAGCTATGGCCGGCCAGTCCTGAAGGATTCCTCCTCCTTATCCTTGACTTATCTCGCTTACTTAATTCTTAACTTATGAATTATTTTCGTGTCCATATCATGAGTTTTTCGTGCATAAATGCATGCATATAATTACAAGCGTATTACCTACACCTAAAATGTTGCATGTAATCCGGTCTCTAGTTATCACTACAATTTCGTGGTGACCTTGCTGTTCTTAATGGATTTGTATGCACGAGGAGATGGTCGCACTCCAGCGCAGGCAAAGACCAATGTGACTTTTTCTAAGTTATAGTTATGTACTTTCTTAGACACTTCTGACTTGAAACGGTAACAGAAAACATCGTAAAGAAACCTGGATGTTGGAATCTGAAATCGCCCACAGTGAGCTAGCGTAGAGATCAATGTTCAAACCTTTTCTATATGGAAAGAGGCCTGTGCCCAGCAGTGGGAAGTTTATAGACTGTTTTTTTTTATTAGTTATCACTTATCAACTGGTTCTGCTTACCTCTTCAAGCTATTAACAAAACCTGATCAAAACACCTGAACAACTATTTTGTTTTTCACGAAAAACGATAAATCAATGAATTATTGACTTAAATAAATCTATGTCGTTGAATGACCAAATATAATAAATTAATTGTGAAACTAAAACAGACTGTATTTGTTTAAAAGTCATTAAAAACTTCACAGTTATAAAACTTCTTTGTAGTTTAAATTGTACACTCTGTTTGCTTAAGTTAATATAATGAATGTTAAATTATTGGGATATTTAAACACACTAAATCTGCACGTGACCGAAATCGGTTTTAACGCCGTCATATATTTTAAACCATCACTTTTGACAGGCAGTTGAGTTGATTCTTGTTGCGAATATGCACACTGGCCTCATGTTTATGTCATCCACGTGCCAAGATCCTTGTAGCTATTAGATATTATTATTATTCCTATTTTGTTATTGATTTCCGGAAATAGCAAATTTCCTTTTACCACAACTATTGGCCTTGTTAAACTGTGACTTACACTGATTTTGACAATAATTCTTATCACATTTGTTCTAGTAAAATCACGTGCCAAAAGATCCTTGCAGCTCTACATGTGAAACTTAGTCTGTACTTTACTTTGAAATTTAACTTTATTTAACCTATGTATTGTTTTGTTCTTTTTTATCTTGTGTGATCACCTACCAGCCTTCGGAGCTAACCACAGCCACTAGCTATAAAACAAAAGAGTTGCAACTGCGGAAGAGATAGTGAGTTTGAATCTGTGACAACCTAGTGGCAAGACTATAGGACTGCCAAGTCAAAGGTCTCGATTTCGATCCCCACGGGACGTACTGCCTTTCGAATGATGTGTGCGGCTTAAAAATAAATATCACAGCTTCCGTGTTTCGGAAGGCACGTAAAAATGTGGGTCCTGCGACCGATCTCTCTCCGGTCGTGTCGGATTGTCGCCCCATCGGGCTATGAGAGTGCGGGAATAGAGAGTGCACCTGTGTTAGCACACGCTTCTGCTGTATAATATGTCCTGCGTAGCTGGCTGGTGTCATAGTAACACTGGCCGCCGCGCGCCGCCGCCTTGGCCGAAATCGGTCCGGAAACATTATTACCCCGAGTTGATGGTACGCATGTTGTAAAAGGCTTGTTTGACTTAATCAATATCTGTGAAACCACGCAACTAATACTTCAAATGGTTTACGAAGCCCCAGAAAAATGTTTGCACAGTTTGTCTTGTTTTTGAAAGGTAAGGAATGGGAACACATGATATGATATGCTCCAACTTATGATGTTATGTGCATCATCAATACATAGTATTATATTTAACTATACTACTAGCTTTTGCCCGCGGCTTCGCACGCGTTAAGAAGTATTATTGTTTAGCAAATTACTGTAAAAAATTAGGGCCTACCAAACTTCCTTGTACACAATATTCTTAACTAATTTGTCATATGGCGCTAAACCTATCAAGCTACTGGGAGAACTAACTCGTGAGCAAGCAACATAGAACTGCCCATGAGAGAAGCAATGTTCTCTCAAGTCAATACCCGCAAATTTGAGAGTTCGCCCCTGTGACTTGTTTATAGTCATGGCTAGTCAAAAATCTAAGAAGATTTCTACAAACATCCCCTATTTCATCCCCTTATGTGTGGAATTTATCAAAATCTTTCTTAGCGGATGCCTACGTTATAGTACCTATGTGCATGTAAAGTCTCAGCCCGATCGGTTTAATTTTGACAAAGTTTTAATAAATAAATATTTCATCCCCTATTTTATCCCCTTGAGGGTAGAATTTATCAAAATCCTTTCTTAGCGGAAACCTACGTCATAACATGTACCTGCATGCCAAATTTTAGCCCGATCCGTCCAGTAGTTTGGGCTGTGCGTTGATGCATTAATTTCGATCGAATTTGATTACCATAAAAACGGTTCTAGTGAGTTAATCTTGAAAGATAGACATATACTGTCGTGGACATTTTTTTAGATCATTTTAATAGAAATAATTCTTACATACATATATTGTGTGTATCTTGAACCGTTTTCGCAGCGCACGCAACGGAAGCCCTCAAGGATGAACAATTTTCCCCGTTTTTTTCACATTTTCCATTATTTCTTCGTTCCTAATAATTGCAACGTGATATTATATAGCCTAAAGCCTTCCTCGATAAATGATCTATTCAACACAAAGATAATTTTTCGATTCGAACCAGTAGTTCCTGAGATTAGCGCGTTCAAACAAACAAACAAACGAACTCTTCAGCTTTATAATATTAGTATAGATACGTAAGCAGTATAAAACTAAATCGCTTACCGCTGCATTTTTATCCCTACGTATGCTTAGATCTGTAAAACTACCAGGATTTCTATGTATTTATTTGTGTGCACGTGGTGCAAGTTCGATCCCAAGCGCAGGCAAGTAGCAATGTGACTCCTTCAAAGTATTGCATACTTTCTTAATTATTTTAAGACAGTACTGATAAAGGGTGAAGGAAAACATCGTCAGGAAACATGGATTTCAAATAATGGAATCTGAAATCGCCAATCCGCATGTGAGCTAGCGTGTTGCTCAAACTTTTCCTATGTGGGAATAGACCTGTGCTCAGCAGTGCGACGTGTATCTATGCTGGTTGATTATTATTATATATTTATTTTCTAGGTACCTGATGAAAATTAAAATGGGTACCTATTACGTACCATTCGTCTCTTTTGTACGCACTTACTTTATTTTCTTTTCATTTAATGTTTATTCTTTAGCATTTTTTAATTGTTACCTACTTAGTAGCTCATACTAACGGGTGACGTACCTATCTTAATTACTAATATTTGTACAACATTACACAAATGCGCGCAAACGCCTTTGTGATGCTAACAAAAACACATTTTTCACGGTAATTATAAAGTGACGTCAGTCCTATATCAATAAAAATAATAAAAACTGTTTATAACTTATTATTATACCTAATTGTTTATAGTTTTAATAAACAAAATAAAGTGAATTTATAGATGACTTATATTTTTGTTACTACTGGCGCCATCTTGTATTTCAAATTAGATTTATTTGTTGACTAAACTGAAATGACTAAAGACGCATGCATACTGCCTATGTACGGACCTTTTTTATTTGTTTTAAGCAATCAGAAATTCTTTTATTAATTCTTATGACCCAATGTTGGGCATAGTTGATGCTGTCTGCTTTCTCAGTTAGACAAATATATTATTATGATTTAGATATCAAATTATCATGGAATTGATTGGCCAATAAACCATAAAAGTAGTGCATTGTATTGCTAATGAAATTTTCCTGCTTTTATCAATGTCATTTACGCATAAAGAATTACCTGGTGTTTACGTCGCATGCATAAGTAGTATGTCGTTAAACCAAAGCAATAGTTTTAACACAGCTGTACCTACAACTTTCGTCATTTCCAATTCCTGCTAAAAAATATTGTTGCAAAATTCTCAGTATTTGCTCAATTAATGAACACGCGATATGGTGACAAAAGCAAGGCCTTATTATTCTTTAAATAAGTCCTTGAAAAAATGTTCCATGTCTGCTCACGCATGGACTGAAAGGCTATAGTCCAACAAATCTAAGAAGTACCGTTTGACAGTTATGACAAATAGGATAATAGGGTTGGGAGTAAAAAAATCGATTACTATAATATCCGATTTTTATGAGATCGATTACTATAACATCCGAATTTTAAGAGATTGAATTGTCATAATGAAATAAAAGTTATGTTTAGGATATTTTATTTATACACTACTAGTACTAGAATCGTCATTGTCTTCGTCATCATCGTCATTTAAATTAATGACTAGTTGATTATCTATGAAATTATCAAAGTGTACGTCTCTGTCGAAGTCGTAATTTATTTTAGGGTACCTATGTATTAACTGCATAATGCGGTCGCGCAGTAACGTGTCGTCAATTAATAATTTGAAAGTAATACATTCGATTTTTCATATATGTAATCGATTTTTTCGCATACAAGTGTATCTGAAGAGTCACAACACTACAAGCAGTGACCTAACTACGTGACTTTGCAATGAGGTCAAAAATAGAACTATTAGAAATTATTTACTGTGTAAATATGTGTTATTTTGCTTTGTTTGAAAGTTTTTAATTAAATTAGGATATTAAAAATTGTAATTTTTTAGATACAATAATAAAATCTTTCTAAATTCATGGTTTTATGACAAAGGTTGTCGAAACTGAGTATTGTACGCATGAACAAAGTTGTTTCGGTTTGAAAATGATGAAACGTCAAACGGTACTTCTTAGATTTGTTGGACTATAACGTCAAATTGATGTTAAGTTAAACCTTATGCACTTTTAATTGGAAAAGTAAATACTATACCGTATTATGATAAATAAAATATGCTTAAGAATACTAAGGAAGGGTAATATGTGGTTTAAAAAATAAAATCTACGCCTCGTTTAACGTTTCATATTATCTTCAAACGCAAGTGCTGATAGCGCCAACTGTCAAACTGACAAGACCTAAACCGAACACACCTATTTGAGGAAGAAAACATTTCATCTAAAAGCGCAATTTATTTAAAAATGAGTGACCCTACGCCTGGTATTTCGCCCTGTGTTTTCTGTAATATAGTTAACAAAGTCGAGAACACAGAAATATTGTTTGAAGATGAAGAGATTTGTGTTTTTCGTGATATTAAACCTGCAAGCAAGTTACACGTTTTAGTGATACCAAAACGGCATATTGAAGACGTAAAATGCCTTACACCGGAAGATAAGGAGCTAAGTAAGTCGTTTTTATCATGGAATAGATAAATAATAAGTCAAAAAGTGATAAAGTGTCTTTCTAAATTCTATGCACAGATTTTGGGAGGGGTGGCAATAAACGTGATTTAAACTTCACCATATAATTAACTATTACTTATAAATGATTAATGTTTTTTATTTATACCTATAAATCTGTATAGTTTTACGCTTTGTTTCTCCTTGGAGTAAATAAAATATAGGCAATATTTTAACTTACTACATAATATTTTATGAATCTTATTTACTTATAGCTTACCTACTTGTGCTATCCCACTACTGGGCAAAGGTCATATTACTTACTAAGTAATAATTGTATGTAAATTAAACTTTTATTATTCACTCAGTAAGCATGTTTAGAAAAAACCAATACTTCATGGAACACCATATGAATTTCAATTTGTTTAACAAATTAATTATATGCCAATGTGGATGACTCCATAAAATATTCTGGTTTTAAAGACCCTGAATGACAACCAGTTAAACTAAATTATCTAAAAACGTCTATATTCTGTTTCCAGTTGCAAAAATGCTGAACGTAGCTCGTGATCTAATAACAAAGAACAACCTATCCCTTGAGGATGCACGTCTCGGCTACCACTGGCCGCCGTTCCGTAGTGTCAGACATCTGCATCTGCATGCTATAGCACCGGCCTCCGACATGGGATTTATCTCCCGGCTTATATTCAAAAAGGACTCCTATTGGTTTGTTTCTGTAAGTATTACATTCTGAACAATTTATTATTTCTAATTGCGCGGATAGCCAAGTGGTATAATGTCACCATTGTTGTACACAACATGTTGCGGCGATGATAGGACAAGAATTTGTACACCACAAAGGCTTTTACTGAGTCTGGGTGTCTTTGTGCATATGAATTATGTAATTGACAGGCCTATCGGTCTAGTGGTTAGTGGCCCTGTCTGCTATACCAGAGGTTGGGGGTTTGATCCCTACCCAAGACAAATATTTGTGTGATGAGCACAACCATTTCTTTGCCTGGTTGTAATTTCTCTATAATATGTATGTATTTAGAAGTATAAATCAGTTGTCTAGCACTCATAACACAAGCCCTGCTTAGTTTGAGTCTAGATGGCGTTGTGTGTAAATTGTGGAATATTTATAAAAACTTATCATATATTTTTTTCTCCTTTTTTCAGCCAGAATATGTGGAATCAATGCTTGGATGACTCCCACCTTCGAAGTTGTAGTTTAAATAATTATGGGTAGGTTAGAATCTTTCAATACGTCTTATACTTGGCTTCTAATATACTTTATTATTTATTAATAGGATTAGTGATGCCATAACTATTAGACACAAATGGGTACTGGACTAACTTGGGTATTTAAAAAACGAATTTGTCTGTCAGATAGATTTCCAAAAAATATTGGACTCGTATTTTTTCATTTATCACGTAAATAAAGTAAAGCCGTAGAGTACATTTTACCAAAGCTTTTCACTGACAAGTGACGTTACTAGGCTCCACCATCGTCGATGCATAATATCTTCGAATCTTGTTATTGATTTAAATTGATTAAATCTTACGATGGCGTACTTTATTAGACGTCGCATTCAGCCACAACAGTTAAAAACTGTTACGCAAAAATCGACCGTATGCCATCGCAATAAAGATACTTAAGTATATAAATACATACAGTAGTTTAAGTCGGTCGTATCTAAAAAACAAATGCCTACAGCCGCGCGGTACGTAACAGGATAGGGCTGCCCACCTGCATTTTAATTACATCAACAACACGCCGTCCGTTCGTCACTGCGACACGCTCGTGACTGTATCATGCCACGATCCGATAGCGTAGGCATAACTCGCGTTGCGGTCGTTTATTTAAAGACTTCATACTGTATATATTATTGTACCTATCCTAGACCGTATTCGTGGTACTATGTTTGAATATTAACGTATAGAATTGTTCTTTTAGCAATAAAATTGTATTGTGATGTGTAAATTTGTATTGTATATATTTGTTTGTATTAGTTAGTTTAATTGAACAACGTAATAAAGGAGTTTGTGATGGATGTGCCTAATTTATTTTGTTTGAAGCTGAGATAGCCTAGTGGTAAGACAACAGGACTGCCAAGCCAAGGTCTCGAGTTCAATGCCAAGACTTGCACCAACTTTTCTGGGTACCGCAAGACAAGTTGGTGTACCTTTTATAAATAAATAAATTTATGTCGGATTACCGTCTCCTGCGCTATGAGAGTGCGGAAACAGAGAGTGCACCTGTGTTAGCACACGCTTGTGCACTATAATATTTTCAGCGTAGCTGGCTGATGCCTAGGAACACTAATCGTGGTTACTGGTATCTGAATTCGGTCAAAACACATTTATTTTTTCTTATAGCTGAATGACAAATTTAAAAGGAGACCTATGTCTGGCAATGGGTAATATAGAACTGAAAAGGTTTATATCTTATCATTAGGTAGGACTTTGATGATAAATCTAGCTTTTAAAAGACTTAACTTTACATTACATCATCTACATACAATGCCCCTAAACCGAATACACATCAAAATTAAAAAAACATGTTTTTTACTATATTTAGTCGATTTTTAGTAGCATGAAAACTAGATATTAGTATATATAGTCCGTGCGTTATAGCATGGTGCGGGTGACACTTGCCTGTTTGACGTTGACGTCTGTCAGTGCCACATGATTAGTGATGGGCATTAGAAAAATCTTTTTTTATTGTTGTCGATTTTCGTATATTATATAACAATCAGAACCAGGTTTATGATTCTTTTTTACTCTTCTTTTTTATTTTGTTTACTCGTGGCAGACAGTACGAGTGCTAGCGCCTTGTATGCGACACATATTTTGTTCTAATTCATTTTTGTTAAGTTGTCTTTGGTTTTAGTTTGTTTAGTTTTTTCCTTAGCAACTTTATAACCGATCCTACAATGTTGCGTTATTTCATCAATATAATTAAAAAAATTTTTTCAAATAAAGATTGAACTACGCACGATATTCGTTTTTTATTCCAAAATAACATCGACAACCTGTCCATCGTAGCAGTAAATCCCATCACTAAATACGTCTATGACGTTACGTTATACGCATAACACTTTACTTTATTTTTCACTTCATTAGATTTTATTTGAAGCCTAGAATATTCTGGTTGGCTTTAATTTAATCTACTACAGTTATAAACGATTTTGCATAATACGAATGTGATACAACTACAATAATAAGTCATAATTTTTACATCGCAGCAACTTTCAAGAGTGACACGAAACGTTACAGAAACTGTCACCCGCACCATGCTATAACGCACGGACTATAACTTGATTTAATAGTTTTTTTCTAAACAAATAGTACCAAAAAATCGTCTAAAGATTCGTGTGTATAGAAAAAAACCGTAAAATCGACTATACACATACGAACATCTCTCGAAAGTTATGTCAAATGCCGTCAAGTTGACATTTAATTGATAAAAAAGAAAACACGGCAGGTGCAGGTTATAATAAAATACAATTTTTGTGATAATAAAATATTAATTAATCCATATTTTTATAAATTTACTTATTAAGCAGGTTAGTGCATATTCGTTATCATTAGTATTGATTGAACCATTTATTTCAATACAAAACAGCATAACCTACACGAGGATTGGCAGTTCTAGTTTTTCTATTTTTCTTCTGAAAATACATAAAATATAGCAATAAATGGTTATTAATTAATAAAGTAGAGGGTTCAGTATCTACTACAATAACATCGACTACTGTTTACATAGTTTATACTGAAGTTTTAACACTACATCAAGAGCAATGATCTGTTGTAGATTTCCTACGCCTTGAACATTGATAAAGATTTTCATTGTTAACTAGCTGTACCGGCGGACTTCGTTCCGTTTTTTCTTCGTGTCGCGGACTTGAATTTTTAAAAGAGAACGTTTTTGTATTGCTACATAACACACTAAAGTGATCAGATCTGCTTGTATGAGTAGCTTTTTGATACAGATTAAGTATTTAATCAGTCAATTCCTAATTTCACTACCTACACAGAAAAATGGAAGACTCAGAGCTCGATCCCTCAGAACTTGGCACTCAACACTACTGGCAGAAAGCCTACACCAAAGAGATAGAGAACTTCGTGGAGCACGGAGACCCGGGCGACGTGTGGTTCGGCGAGGACAGCGCGGATAGAGTTATCAACTGGATCTGCAACTGTGGGCTCGATAAAGATGTCAAGATTGTTGATTTAGGTGAGAATAACCCTTTTTCTCAAATGCTGATCAACACAAAAATGATTTTTCTTTCATATCTCATGTTAAGCTCTGTGCTTGGTTGTAAGTTTTATGGTCAACAAATCACAGTTGTGATCAGTTGATTTGGCAGCAGATCAAACTGATCTGCTTTCCAGAAACCAGAACTGTTTTAAATTAGATTTTTCTCTCCAGTGCACATCCTATTGCTGAGATGATGATAATGAGGATGAAAAAAAATTAAGAGCAATCGTAAAACAAAATTATCTTGTGTTTCACTTGATATGTAATTTAGATACAAAAGGGAGGATATTTGTTTTTAGTTTAATGGATAATATTGGATAGATACCTATATTTTTTTTGTCCAACTATCTTAAATTGACCAAAAACATGGACTTCCAAGTCTAAGGTCTCGATAAGATCCACAAGCGCGCACCGGCTTTACGAATGCTGTGTGCGTTTCTGAAATAAATATCACAGCTTCGATATTTTGATATGACACATAAAAATGAGTCTCCTGCTGGTGATGTCTCTCCGTTCGTGTCCGATTGCTGTCCCCCCGCCCTATGAGAGTGCGGGAACAGAGCGTGCGCTTGTGCCCAAAACATGGCCCGCATAGCTGGCTGGTGTCATAGTAACACTAGCCGCCGTGGCCGACTTCGATTCGGACATTATTATTCATTATACATCATTACATTTCAGGTTGCGGCAATGGATACACACTCTCAGAGCTAGCGAGGGAAGGGTTCACCGACCTCCTCGGTATAGATTACTGTGAAGAAGCCATTACCCTTGCTGAAAAGGTGTCGAAATCTGAGTTCCCATTTATTAAATACAAGGTAAGTTTCAAAAAGTATCTAAGTTTAGTTTTAAATGTACATATTTTCATCATCATCTTCCTGCCCTTATCCCATTTTACTTGGGGTCGGCGCAACACGTTTTTTCCTTCCATTTTCCTCTATCAGACGTCACACTATCTATCATATACTCATATCTATCATCATATACTCCTTTTTCATTCATATAGTTCCTTACACAATCCATTCATCTTTTCTTTGGCCTTCCCCTTCCTCTCCAACCATCAATACATTGTAATATCTAAATAATTAAATTTTATTCATTATTATTTATGTCTTCGTATACATTTGACGAATTCAATATGTCACCAGCCCTTCTTCTAAATTATAAAGCAGCTCATCTTTGTCAATTTCTGTTGTTTTGATTAGGAGCATTAGCTGTCTATTATTTTTACTTTTCGTACCCTGACGTCATCGCCAAATCTTAATTATAAAATTCCCGTGTCACAATGTTAGATACCGTACTCCTTCGAAACAGCTGGACCGCTTCTCTTGTATATTATTATGTAAGCATTCATTAGGTCTGACAATCGGCTAACATCTATTTTTCATCCCTATTTGTATTTTTTTTCGCGAACGAAGTCGCGGGCAACAGCTTGTCATCATCATCATCATTCCCCTGCCCTTATCCCAATTTTTACATGGTGTCGGCGCAGCATGTCTTCTTCTTCCACACGTTCCTATCTGACATCATCTCGCAAGTGACACTCTTTGCAGCCATATCATCTTTCACACAAACCATCCATCGTTTCTTTGTTCGTCCTCTTCCCCTATATCCACTAATATCCAGCTTGTATCTTTATAAAAATACGTTCTTTTTCTAGGTATTTGATATAACACAGGATAATGCAGCTGAATTGGGAAAGTTCGGTATTATTCATGATAAAGGCACCTATGATGCTATAGGTTTAAATCCGGAAGACCCAAAGAAACACAGAGAGAAATATATAGACCAAGTAGCTGAAATGTTAAGTGAAGATGGTATGTATATTGTTATTAAAGCCACTTGAAAATATGAGACCGTTTTTAGATTATTGACAGGCGTGTTGGTCTAGTGGTTAGTGACCCTGACTGTTATACCGGTGGTCGTGAGTTCGATTCTCACCCAGGACAAATGTTAGTGTGTGCAAGACCAATTGTTCCGTGTCTAGGTGTAATTTATCTAAAAATGTTTAGTACTTATAACACAAGTAACTCTCGTATACCTAATTTGAAACTAGATGGCGTTGCGTGTATATTGAAGAATATTATATTATTTTGTCTACACGGATAGCCGAGTGGTATAGGTCACCACGCCAATCACCACTGCGCGACGTGTCGCGGATTCGATCCCTGCATAAGACAAGACAACAATTTATGCGTTTCACAAATTTATGTTTTTGATTATATTTTATGTTTTTTCAGGTCTTTTCATAATTACTTCGTGTAATTGGACCGATGAGGAATTAATAAAGCACTTTTCAGAGAAGTTAAAACTCAAGCGTGTGATACCAACGCCGCAGTTCAAGTTTGGCGGGAAAGTTGGTAGTGTCGTGTCTTCCGTAGTCTTTTCTAAGAAATAAATATTTTTACTGGATTTTTGGTTTTCTTTGAACAAACTTGAGATAGTGGCAGAAATGTCTTTAGGGTGTTAATTTTTTTAAATTAGCAAGACAGTGTTATAGTTGCTATAATATAAATAATAATATTATATTTATAAAGCAGCCTATACATGTACGTCCCACTGCTGGGCACAGGCCTCTTCCCATATAGGGAAGGTTTGAGCATTGATCACCACGCTAGCTCACTGCGGACGATTTCAGATTCACATATTTGAAAACTCAGTAGACAAGAATAAACTTGAAACGTATATGAATGATATTTCTTTTCTACAAGTGACTTCGTTTTCGAAGAAATGTAACTAGTCCAGATTGTCACATGAAATAAAACATAAAACTATAATAATCTTTCAATATATTTTCACATGATTATAAAACATACAAATTGTTATATATTTATAAACTTCATTGTTATACATTTATAATTATTTATTAAATATTTGACAGTTAACAGTTAGATTAATTAGTTTATACATTTGACCCCTAGGAACCACAAAGGTTAGTTGTGTAGGGTCATAGACACTAGCCATAGAGCTATAATAAAAGAATCAATGGTTTACCCCATTGTTTTTATAATACGATCAACGTAATAAAGTCAAATCACTTTTACAGCGCTACAAGGATCTTTTGTCACGCGGCCGAAATCGGAACTAATGCCGTCATATATGATAAACCATCACTTTTGACAGACAGTTGAGTTGATGCTTGTGAATATGCACACTGGCCTCATGTTAATGTCATCCACGTGCCAAAAGATCCTTGTAGCTCTATTCGTTTATTAAGACTGAACAGAGCTTGATATCAAACCAAAGTCTTACTATGTCCTTAAGAAATAATATAGCAGTTGTGAAAGAGGTAGTGCGCTGTCAACTTTCCGCAACTACAATATTACTTTGAAACGTAGCGATAGGTCACTTTCACATCTTTCCATTTGCTTCGATCCTGGCATACCACTTTAGCTTCATCCACACTCATGGAAAGATGTGATCTCTGCCTACCCCCAAGGGAAAGAGGCGTGACGTTTATGTATGTATGATAGGTCACTGGTTTAACAAGCTAATAATGATATTTAATGTTGATCGATATAAAAATCAATATATTTAACGTTACGCTATTTTGTGACATTTCAAAAACATATTTAGTCCATAGACATCTATATAAACTATGCATATATAACGGGTTTTAGTATGTTATAATAAAAATAGTGACATCCCTTTCTACCTTCAGAGTTTTAACATTTGAGTAAGTAAGACAGAGTATGTAATATTTTTGTGTAAATAATGAATATACTATTTTGTACATGACAATTTGCGCCTGTGTTTAGCACCTTTGGGTATAGAAATAATAAAAAACGAAGAAGACAAAAAATGTAGTATTTCCTTCAAGGACACTTTTTACTTTCTTCAAATAAAGATGTCAATTTCTTATCAGCTGAAGCAAGTTAATGTAATAGAGATGATGACTTCTTTTTTCATGTCCGTCATATAGTTTATTGCAGATTATTCGATTCGTTTTTCCTAACAAACAAAAAAAATTACCTAAGTACAGTCAACGAAACTTACGGTCACTTTTTCGTTTAATTTTGCGAATTCGTGACGTAACAAGCTCCCTCTCCTAAACTTTAAAGCAGCATAAATTTGACATTAGTTATTGTTTACATAAATGCAAAAATGTGTGTAATATTTTTTAATTATTTATCTGACGGACTAATTAGATTTTTACTTTTCGTACTTTGTCATCATCCCTATTGTAATAGAGAATGTATTTCAATAACAAATTTTTGAAAGCAATATGGCACTATATACATATTGTATAGATATCATTTTATAACAAATATTTGCGAGTTTTGCACATAAAACATATTGGTGTATGGTAAGAAAAATCTATTTAACTTGAAGTATATTATCAAAAATATTGAGCATGTATGATTTTTTGAAGAAACGTAGCTTTTACGATCGCCATTAAGAACAATAATATACTACAAGGATCTTTTGTCACGTGACCGAAATCGGAACTAACACCGTCTTATAAGAAAAACCATCACTTTTGACAGACTGTTGAGTTGATTCTTGTTGCGAATGCACACCAACGCCCCTCATGTTAATGTCATCCACGTGCCAAAAGATCCTTGTAGCTGTATACAAATTTTTGGTTTACTAGTTTCAAAGTTTTTGTAACACATTACTTCTACATATCTTAATTACCAATATAAATTGCAATTATGGCAACATGATTAATATTTAAGGTATAAAGAAAATACGTGGATATATTTATATGCCGCATCAAATATGATTGAGTGTCTTCAAGGAAACCTCATTTTCCAAAAAAATATTGAATTCAACATAAAAAATATGGTCAAAATTGGTATGGGAACAATATATATTTCGCTCGGTGTGAACTAGTGGTCTGCCCTAACTTCACACGGGTGCAATACTAATTTATTACACAAATAAACCTTCATCGCATTAAAATCCATTGCGTAGTTTTAAGATCTAAGCATACATAGGGACAGACTGAAAAGCGACTTTGTTTTATACGATGCGGTGATAATTCTTTCTTTAAAGGGTCATTTCTATAGGTAGAAACAGTTTTTATATGTCCACGCATATTCTTAATACCTTATCACAAAATTGATATGTCCACTATAAAATCTGTATAAACCTAATAATCTTTAATTAGCCATCAAATAGATATCAGATGTGTTCGGGAGATAAAAGTCCTGTAAATCGATGTAAGTGTGATAATAAGACACCGGATTATAATGCATGTATACTGACTGGCCTGTTGGTCTAGTGGTTAGTGGCCCTGACTGCTATACCGGAGATTGTGGGTTCGATTCCTACCCAGGAGAAATGTTTGTGCGATGAGCACGATCATTTGTTCTGTGTCTGAGTGTAATTTATCTAAAATATGTATTTCGTAATTTATGAGTATGTTTATCAGTTGTCTAGTACTCATAACACAAGTTACTCTCGCATACTTAATTTGACACTAGATGGCGTTGTGTGAATATTGAGGAATCTTTATTTATTTATCTTCAGTTTTTAGTTCAAAATCCAGTTTAACCAAACACGATACCATTTTATATTTACCGTTTAGTTAAAATCGCCTAGTAAGTATAAAATTACACCGACTTTACCTCCCAAACACATTTATATCTCCAATATAACAATTTACAGTTTAGCTTGTGGTAACAACCTATTCGCTTCCCTAAATCCGGTATCAGTGGCGCCATGGACAGTTGAGAAGTGAGTGTTATCTGTTGCTTCGCCGGCAAATAACACGCGTGGGGTCCCACTCTTGTCCAACAGTGGGCTAGCGAGCGTGGCCCTAGCCGTGGGATACTGTGGCGTTAGGACATTGTCGTAGCTGTAACTACCGCGGGTAAACGGGTTTGAATACCAGGTTGATCTGTTGAGGAAATACAGTTGAAAATATTACTTTCGTTTTTGTGGTAGTTGGGTAAAAATATGTTTTTTTAACGAGTTCCGTTTTTGAGGAATTTGATGCTAGTGTCGAGGGCGTTTTAGATGTTAAATCCACATGCACAAAGACACCGAGACGACGAGAGAGTAGTTGTTGATCGCACAAATTATTGTCCTACCCGGGGATCGAACCCGCGACACGTCGCGTACAGTGGATGCGAATTTATTATTTTATAGACCTTATGTCAACGTAGTAAGGTTTATATTAAATTGCTGTTTTTAATTGCTTTCTGCTGGGCTACCAGCGGTGTGCAATAGACTTAGTAGTAATATAATAATTTACTATTTAGTATGGAGTTAGCTGACACCTACGCTAAAAATACGCTACTTTCTAACCGACTGAGCTAGAAAGGGATAATGTTTTTACAGCTATAACCGACATTCGCGCGGGCGAACTCGCGGGCAAAAGCTAGACAGGTGCTAAGTATATTTTTTTATGTTACCTATATAAAATCTCACTGCTAGGCAAAAGGCTCTCCTTTTTTCTTCCAAACATCACTGTTTTTTGCAATTTCTGGCCACATAAGTATTTTTACTTACCTCAATATACCAATAGGTTCGGGTATAGTTCTATCCTTGCCCATGAACTTTCTCAAGAGTTCCATCACTTTCCTCTTAACCACATCTTCTGGCAGTGTTTCTACCTAAAATATGATACTTATAATTATAAAGCTGTATTGTTTTAGTTATAAGTAATGTTTTTGTAGTTTGTTGTAATTGTTATTGTGTTTTAAAATAGCTATCGCATTAGGTTTCTTAAACTGTAATGGTAGATTAAGAGTTTTTTAATAAATAAAACAAATACAGGGATGTAAATTTTTTGCCCAGCAGTGGGACATTAGAGGGTCAAATCCCCTGGTACCCATATCACAAGGTTAAATCTCACTTTGGGTACCAGTGGTCTACAGAAAAAAAGTACCGATACATGAAAATTATTGTACCGGTTTCAGTTATGGTATCAGAAAATAAATATTTTGGTTAAGGATATTAATTTCTTAAAGAATTTTATAGATATACAGAAGAAAAATAAGGATCGAGAAGATTAAGTGTCTTATTCTGCGTAAGTTCTTATCTGAAATTATCTGATACTTTTATTTCAGATTCGGATACAGATAATTTTTTTTTTTTGGATGCTTCTAAATATCCCTGGTATATGTATATGAACACGACATCATCAAGGTAACTCATGCAAGGCATTCAAAGCACCCACTGCAGGCATTTTCAATACTTAATTATAATAGAGATTGTGCAAATGTATGAAACAAAAATTTAATCGATGAATCCAGCCCTTAATGTCTTGAAAGCTGATCAATAGAATCTGCTGTCAAATCAACTGATCACGACTGTGATTGGTTGACCATAAAACTTACAACCAATCACAGAGCTTGACATGAGATTCGACTGACGATTAACAAATTTTTGTGCTGATATTAAGAAAGAAGGGGTAGTTTTTATACTAACTTTCGTGGGGATGATTTATATTTAATTGATATAAAGGTTTACGTCAGCTTATGATAAAGGACTCCGGTTAAGTCCGAAACTAGTCGGGCTATCCCGATACATACGCGTGTGTAAACCGTTATATCATTTAAGTAGGGGTAAGTGCAAATAAGTGTGGAATTGTGATAGCATGCTCAATGTCTTACTAACCAATTTAGCATGATCCCCACTGGTCCAAAGCGTTAAGCAGTTTTCCGACCCCATGGGGGTGCTAGCTCCAAATATTCTGGTCACCCAGTAATCCTCTTTGGAAATTTTAGCCTTCTCTGACCCCCTCCATATAAATCCAAAGAAAACAGCCGTGTCTGGCCACCACGGCTTGTTGAAGGACAACACTATTTTATCGACAACACCTATCGATAACTTCTCGATGGCTGTGATTTTCTCTTTGGGTAGTGATGGGGTGAATATCGATGAATGTCTGTAAATGTGAGGTTAGTTGTAGTATGATGTGAATTTTATACGTAGATATTTTCTATACAGAATATTGGATTTGATTATACAAGTCATTTTGTTATTTACTGTTTTTTTTTATTTAATAAGTAGTTACAGGTACAATGTTTCCATTATTCTGCTACTGAGTTCTTAAATAAATAAATTATAATAATAGCGATGGTAAATTAAAATATATCACATTCGTCGATTTGTTAATAAATGCTATAATAAAGCGTGGTGATCAATGCTTGTTCTTTCTCTATATGAAAACCCTAAGAAAATGTTGGATGATGTGTAAAGTATGTTTCAGCTAAAAAACAATTCATGTTTGAGAAAGAGTTTGTAACTCTCTATAAACGACTTAAAGAAAGTCCAATACCCGATAACTACTCTGGCTAGTGCTACTATGACACCAGCCAGCTACGCGGGACATATTATAGTGCACAAGCGTGTGCTAACACAGGTGCACTCTCTGTTCCCGCACTCTCATAGCGCGATGGGACGGCAACCCTACGAGACCGGAGAGAGATCACAAGCAGGACACACATTGTCTCTGCGTGCGTAGGGCTCGAACTCGAGACCTTTGACTTGGCAGTCCTGCGGTCTCACCAATAGGCTATCACAGCTTCAAACGTAACTATAATCTGCAAGCGACAGCCAAATGATTTTCGAATCATGCATTTCAAGACAGACTTCTATCTCTTTTACCCTTATTACTATTATGATCCATACAAGCCATGCACGCATTCCGTTCAAAAATATCAAACAATTGCCCCTAAGAACAAAAGTATACCCTTTCGAGGAAGTTTTAGAAGAAATTTCTATTCGAAATATATTAAATATCAAGCATCCAAGTGTACCCCACGCATTCTCAGTTTAAATAAACCATGCCAATGTATAATTATATGAAAACGGTTCTCTCACACGTATTTATAAGGATAGTTCATGATTAAGGACTCCGGTTGGGTCCCAAACTAGTCCCGCTATCCCGATACAAACGCGTGAGTAAACCGTTAACATATATTTCAGTAATAAACTAAAAATCTAATTAGTCCGTCAAATAGATTTCCAAAAAATATTGGATACTTAATTCTTCTTTTATCAAAGCCATAAAAAAATACTAAAAAGAATCAAAGTTTTTAAATCGTATGGAAGTGGGGGCTACTTAGGCTAATAACGTTACTTGTCAGTAAAAAATGCACTAAGACGTGACGTCACATGAGATTTCAAAACACATTTTCACGATAAAATAAAAAATACATATCCAATATTATTTAAAAATCTCTCTGACAGAATAATTAGTTTTTATATACCCAAGTCATTCAAATACCCAAATATAGTTGACCCATCAAATCATCATTCAAATTTAACCCCAAATTTTTTAGGGTAAAAAAAACATACCAATTTGGCAGCATCGCCGACACCCCAAAACGTCAAAACATTATCACAGCCCATTGGTGGAGAAACTCCATTAAACGTAGTTATCCACGTTTCATTCTCACTAATTTTTTGTCTATCTTCACCTTTCCATAAGAATGTGGTCCAAAACCCTTTTTGCCAGAATCGCTCTGGGAATTGTAAAGCTACTTTTCCTACGACTCCGATAGACATTTTCTCTATAGCAGTCTTTTTGTCTTCGGGCAAAGGCGGTGTAAATAGCTTTTCGTGTCTACAAAAAAAATATAAATTTTGTGGGGTATAGATATTCAAACTCTCGTACGATCAACATCAAAAGACAATTAACACATTTAGATTTTGAAATACACAATCGAATTCAATGAATTACTGTTGTGCTATTAGGTAACAAAATAGGCTTGACACCTGGTATAGTTAAAACATACTAAGGACCAATTCCTACATGTCATAGAAAAATAATGACACTTTGTAAATCAGTTTGTGGTAGTTTTGATAGCTTAGTTGGTAAAGCGACTGGCGAGTCAAGCCTTCGCTTTACCAACTAAGTTAGCGAGGTCGCTGTACGAGAGTTTGAATTTGTTCATCGTATCGTGTCGCGCCTTCAGGGACGTGCAAATTTATTCGTTTCACTATCCGTATTTAAATGCAAATGTTATCCGATCTGTAATAGTTTCTGCGTATCACTAAATAGTATATAACGTCACATCTATCGTCGCCGCCTGTCTGTGTGTCTCTATGTATGTTTGTTTAGATCTTCATTTCATTGCGTGGCAATCATATTTTATGTGTTTTCAATTAATATAACGTTCTAAGAGGAAGATTTATATGTACAATACGTGCGTGTTACACCCATGCGAAACTGGGACTTGTCGCTAGCTAAATAAAAAAAGACAAAAGCTATCCACAACATTCGGATGAGCTAATATATACTTCTAAACTACAAAAACTAAAAGGAACTCTCATATAGTAAAGAAACTAGCATTGATACACCACGCTTATAATTGTGTTTGCCGACAACAACCGTCATATCATAGGCCGGCATCAAACACTCTAGAATTCAGAATCTGAAAGTCTGTTCTTTATTCCAATCCAAACCACTTTTAAGTTACAGGTGAGTATTACTAATCAATTTCTTACATATTTGCAATAAAGAACCGACTCTCAGATTTTGAATTCCATATTGTGTGAGGCCGGCCTTAAAGTAATATTTTTTAAATAAATAAATCTCTTGGGACAATATCCACACACGGCCATCTGATCCCTATACTCCATTTGTTTAGGTAGTTAACTAAATGTAAACAATCTTGGCGTTACTTTTTAACCAAAAAAATAATTTTTAATTTGGATATTACTGCTTATAAATCAATTAACTATAGTTTTAGAAAATCTGAATGTATTTCAAATTGTAAAACGTATTTTACATTTTTAAAGATCACATTTTGTTTAAAAGACATACCAAAATTGTTTACATTTAGTTAATTACCTAAACAAATGGAGTATAGCTAAGCAGAGCTTGTGTTATGGTAATCAGACAGCTGATAAACATACTTATATATTTCTAAATACATACATATAGATAAATCACATCCAGACACAGAACAAATGATCGTGCTCATCACACAAACATTTGCTTTGGGTGGGAATCGAACCCACGACCTCCGGCTTAGCAGTCAGGGTCACTAACCACTAGACCAACAGGCCAGTATTATTGCAGTAATGTGCGAGAGACGCCGCGCTACGCCGTATAGTGCGCTGTCACGTGACACAACTACTAATAATATTACTTTAAGATGTGGTATTAGACTTTTGAAGTGAATATTTGACAAAAAACTTTAATTAGTCTATCAGATAGAATTCTAAAAACATTGGATAAGTATTTTTTTGGTATCAAACCAAATTTAGGTATTTTACAAAAAAATCTAATTCGTCTGTCAGATAGATTTCCGAAAAATATTGGATATGTTTTTTTACGTGTGACGTCACACGAGATTTGAACGCTACATCGTCTTAAATTTTTATTAACTTTAAATAAAAATTACTTATCAATCATAATAAACTTCGCAAGACGAACTAATGATTGTTAAATTAAACAGTTTATTCACGCGTATTTATCGGCAATGCACGACTAGTTTACTAATTTATTATCCATGTAAAATTATAATTGTCACGAGAAATTAATGTAGTTTTTTGCAGTTCATTGTTATAGCTCAATGTTATTTATGTTAGATAATGTTTAGTAATTTGGGGTTGTGTTTATTAAGTATTTAAGAAGATAAGTTTATATTTATTTAGGTATATGGATAGGGATATATACAACGTTGATAAAAGCGAGAGGCATTAAATGAAACCACATATTCTGTATATCATTATAAGGCTACACAACAAAAATCAAATCAATGTAAGCAATATTTTTATAATAACTTTCGTGAGGATGATTCATACTTAAAACGTTATAACGGTTTACTCACGCGTATTTATCGGGATAGCCCGACTAGTTTCGGACCCAACCGGAGCCAACTAGATAACTATGCCTATAAAACTTAGTCACCTAATCAGGAAGATACAGCATGTTCAAACTAAAAAAATATCCTGTGACTAAACTATTGCTTACATTGATTTGATTTTTGTTGTGTAGCCTTATAATGATATACACAATATGTGGTTTCATTTAATGCCGCTCGCTTTTATCAACGTTGTATAGTCCGCACTGATGACTACCATTATCAACCACTTCTTCTATCGCGGGTCTGCTGGGAGAGATTTCTTTAGAAATAAGCAGTACCCTTGTACATCTTGTTTATTATGTTGTGTTCTTTTTAACCTGTTTTGTTTGTGTATTAATTAATTATTAAATAAGGTGTATCCACAAGTAACTACCGATAAACTGTATACAGTTTGGCAAAACATCTTTGCTTATTAAGCGAGCGAGCGATGCTTTTACAGTCTACTTTTGTCTACTTTTGACCTCGATTTCAATTTTTTTTGGAACTTATAATGGATCCTTTCTCGTACAATTTTTTTTCGAAAAATTAAATGCAATTTTTTTTTCTAATAACGTTCTTTGTGTCGTCAACTAGTAAGCAGTGGCGAAAATACGCCTCGGTAACGGACCTAGTATTATAATGTATTTTCTAATAAGAGTAATGAATAAAAAAAAAAAAAAAGAGTTTCGAACCCAACCAACCAATACTTATCCAATATTTTCCACCTATCTGACTAGACTAATTTGGCCTTTTTTAAGCAAATACTTATTCAAATAACTACACCAGCACTTTCAAAACAATTTTACCTTTCTTTAAGCACTCCCAATGACACAGTGACTATGACATTCTTAGCTCTATACGTGGACCCGTCTTTGCACGTAACCACTACATCTTCAGCGGGGTCCTGAGGCCAGGATATACTGGTCACCTCCTTGTTCAGCTGAAGGTCCAGGGTAGGGAAACCCGGGCCGTTGTTGTATGTATTCTGAAAGAGAGGATAAAAATTAAAGTAAAGTTATTTTTTAAGTGACTTCAAAAAGGAGGTTTCTCAATTTGACCGTATATTATTATGGTTTTTTGTGCGATTTAATTTAAGTTTTTGATTTCAATATCAGGTACTATAATGATATTTTTTATAAAGTATATGTATCATACCTAATCACATTAAAGTAAATACGTTAATATATCTCTATTAAAACAAGGTAAAAAATAAATTACGCAACAAAAATCGAAGAAAGTAAAAAGAATTAAAACACCCATTTAAATAAGTCATCGACATGTGTTGTAGGAGCGGCAATGTCATCATTGACACCTACATATTTCTAAATCTCTGCTTTACACATGATGTTCTAAATTATGAAAACGAAAAATTATTCGTTTGGCTAAACCACTGAACGGATTTGTTTTATAGTGTAATATTAATACTCAAAACACAAGTTACACTTTTATAAAACTAGATGGCGCTGTAGGAACATTAAGGAATATTAACCTTTAGTACTAAGTCAACTCACCAATAGAATTTCAAACAGCGTCCTATACCCGTTCTTATGCCAGCTCATATGCTGGTGCCCCCCTAGCTCGTCGTATCTCGATTGCGTGGACACGTCGTTCCAGCTGTTCGACGACTCATAATTATTGATGACTAAGTCCATAAAGTGTAAGACTTCTGTGATGTAATCCTGGTCGGATTCCAGCTCTGGGTGGTTGGTTTTAATGTATTCTAGCATTCTGTAAAAGGGGATTTTGAATTAAGGGTTACGAAAAATTTGGTTATGTTTTTAAAGTTGGATTTATGAATCTAGCTTGATACAAATCTAACCTTTACGAAACTAGCCGTCACGAATATAGCCTGTTACAAATCTATCTAGCTACGAATCTGGCGTGAATCGAATCCAGGCATGCTACGAATTTAACCTGCTACGTATGTAGCAGTCATGAATCTAGCTTGCTACGAATCTAAGCCTACTAAGAATTTAGCCGTTATGAATCTAGGCTTGCTACACATATAGCCTGATACAAATGTAGCCGGTTACTAATCTAGCATTGGACAATCTAGCCTACTACGAATCTAGCCTGCTACGACTATCCAGCTACAAATCTAGGATACAAATCTAGCCTGCTACAAATCTAGTAGCCCTGACTGCTATACCAGAGGCCACAAAGTAACAATATCTTAATACAAATATCAATTAAGCAACTATACCGCAACATTTCCTTACACTCTACTTTTTTAGCTAAAATACCACCTACCTTCTCGTAATATACTGTCCTAGCGGTTCGGGAACTTCTGGCGGGTCTTCGACCACGCCCAGAGCGAAGGTCACGAGATCATTCAGCGTCTCATTGTTGGAGATAGAGCCGTCTGAACGGTAGACATCGAAGGACAGCTCTTGTGGCAACACAGATATATTGTTCTGTATCGCTAGGTCGTATATACGACTGTTCTCTTGGCCGTGCATCCTGGTGGAAAAAAGGTAAGTTTGCAGAAGGAAATCTTTTGGAGAAGTGAAAAAGGTAATTTGCTGTAGATCTGATTAGGATGTTTGTGATAGAGTGGCTATTTAAGCCACTTCCCGTTTCCGTGTGGTGTCCGGATATAAAGAATAGCACCACCCCATATCCTCCACTGGGTGTCGTAAAAGGCGACAATACAGTTTTTTATAATAACTTTCGTGAGAATGATTCATATTTAAGAGATATATAACGGTTTACTCACGCGTATTTACGCGTGAGTAAACCGTTATATATCTCTTAAATACAGTTTTTGACAGTTAAATAAGGCCTCAAAGACAATTATGCTTTTGAAATAGTGCGCTTTATGCAACAATAAAGTCCCACTCACCACTCAGCCCCCAATTCGATGACCCCGTTACTAAAAGGTACGGTATTCACCCTGCCCCCGACTCTGTTCATAGCCGCATCCCACCCTATCACTCGTTTGCCCATTTTACAAACTTCAAGTCGCCTTATAGCACTATACAGGGTGACTTCGAGGTCGTGGGCAATATTTTAAACTAAGACACTATTAAGACAGTAATTTTACTCACCACTCAGCCCCCAATTCGATGACCCCGTTACTAAAAGGCACGGTATTCACCCTGCCCCCGACTCTGTTCATAGCCGCATCCCACCCTGTCACTCGTTTGCCCATTTTACAAACTTCAAGTCGCCTTATAGCACTATACAGGGTGACTTCGAAGTCGTGGGCAATATTTTAGACTAAGACACTGTTAAGACAGTAATTTTACTCACCACTCAGCTCCCAATTCGATGACCCCGTTACTAAAAGGCACGGTGTTCACCCTGCCCCCGACTCTGTTCATAGCTTCCAGCCCCAGCACTTTCTTCCCCGCCTTGCAGAGAGTCGCGGCCGCCGTGCAGCCGGCTGCCCCCAAACCGACGATGATGGTGTCGTAAGACATCGTACTGGAGACAAAAAGATTATTTAAGACTTAAGGGGGTAAGTGTAAACAGCTAAACAACTCGCCAGATCTCACAAAAGTTGCAAATTGTGATGTCGTTCAATCGTATATCTATCTGGGAGCACTGGTAGCGAGCGCGAGGTAGTAAGTAGCAAGAAGAAGAAATAAACAGCTAATATTAAGGGGAAAGAGTAAAGGAGAAGAGAAAATGGGTACTCTTTTCGGCATGTAATGTGGCAAGGTATCGAAAGAGAGGAGAAATGCGCAGAAGTCATTTTACATACATAGTATACTTGTATTCTGCGCATCTCATCTCTCGATGAGACTCTTTATGTCTTGTCAAATGACGCTAAGAACTCATGGAGCGGTTTTCACCTGCACCCACCGCGTTTGCGGGCCCGCAGCTTCCGTAAAGTGCAGATATTGTATATGAAAAAAATTAAAGCACATTTCACGACGCGTTTTACGGTCGCGCTTTGCGCGTTTGTTTGCGGGGCCCGCAGCACTGGCGGGTAACTAGCAGAATCGCGCGGGCCGCGGTTACCCGCATCCTCGGCGGTTTGCGCCCGTAATAGGTACTTTATATGGGAATAATTATCGCACATAAAATAAGTTTTTAAAACTTGTGTAAACAGAAAGAAGGAATTTAACTAAACATTGACATAAGTGTCATAATTATTTTTTAAACAACTATCGTAGCCTCATTCGCCATGGATGTCTTAAACGCACTTTAAATTCTTATGTTTCTTGTAATAAATATTGAAATTTTTAACCAAAATCAAAAGGTTTTTATTTCGAGTAGGCCTTTTCAGGCACTTTCAAAACGTCACTGACTCTAGTTGCGCGGTTCCAAAATGTCATTCTTATGGAGAAGAACCGGCAAGAAACTCCATAAATTACTCTTATTAAAACAGAAAAATACAATTTATATACCTTACAATATGTTGAATGCAACAACAACGCAAACTAGCAAAAACGTAAAGTAGAAATTGCTAAGTCTAATAGACTAATAAGTAACGGACAAATACGTTACGAATTCGATTTTCAATCTTTTACTAGAGCAGTTTGCATTATGCATCGATTTCATTCTTATAAAATCGTAAGGCGCGTGAAAATTTATACATTTCAATACTATTTAGCTGTTGCCGGCGACTTTGTTCGCGAAAAAAAAATAGGGATGAAAAATAGATAGTAGCCGATTCTCAAACCTAAAACCTACTGAATACGCATATAAAATTTGGTTGTGGTTACGTGTAGGTACTGCCATTTTTATTATGTTTCTAATTCACTTATTTGCGAAGTAAATCTTGGTTTTTAGTTCGCCAAGTGTTCTTTAATATCCACTAATTTCGTTTTAACGTAAATTTCAACAATTCAGTTTTATTACTTACAATTAATACAATTTTAATCTTTTAAATTGGTACAACTCATAAAGAATTTGTAAAATCATTCGACTTTACGTCAATTATAATGACCTCTATTGCATTGCACACACATTTGATAAGACACAACATTTGCTTAGATAGAAGATATACAGAATAAACAGTGGTTTGATAACATTATTGATCCACCACTATCTCTTAATTGTATAAAACAAAGTCTGTCACTAAGTACGATTTGATCTTTAAAACTATGTAATGAACTTTGAAGCGGGGTTTGAATAGATAAAAAATGATTCAAAAGGAAGGCTTATATTTATCATACATCAGTGTGGCATCAAATTGGCTTGATAACATTATCATTTCATTAATAAATAATGAATAATGTTAACCATTTGTTATATTAACATGTTTGTTGAATGAAGATTAAAAAAGATATACTTAAATAGATAATAGAAATATTTAAATCAGTTGTGAAATAATTATCTGTTGTTTATATGATGAAATATTGTTATCAAGTTAATCTTTAGCAAATATATCGCGTGTTGTGGAAAACCCAACTGTATGTTAAAAATAGCTTCTATGTATTGTGACAAACATCTTTATTAGAGAAAGACTTAACATAATAATTTTAGGTGTCGCATATTTTCATTTCTTGGAGAAAGACTTATAGTAATATAATAATATAAATACAGCCCACAAATGCCCCACTGCTGGGCACAGATCTCTTCCCATGTAGGGAAGGTTCAAGTACCACACTACAGAGTATAAAACAAAGTCTCTTACTGTCTGTCCCTATTTATGCTTGGATCTTTAGAACTACGCAATGGATTTTGATGTGGTAGTTTATAAATGTTTTTTTTTTAAGAGAAAGGTTTATATGTATGACTAATGTACCCGTAACAACATTCTGGCAAACCTAACAAAAAAGTAGATCTCTTTATTACATTAGTGTCCTAGACAGGATTTTTACTGGCATATAGGCCAGTAAAAATCCTGTCTAGGACACTCAGTCCGGTCAAAATCACAGTCTAGATATTTCTCTAAATTAAAAAAAAAATGGTGCATGTACGGTATATTTATTCTTATGCATCATTTCATCATCATCATTCCCCTGCCCTTATCCCAATTTTTACTTGGGGTCGGCGCAACACGTCTTCTAGACATGTTGCTTAAAGTTTTGGCTATGGTTTTATAGTCGGCCGCCTGCCTGACACTAACCCTCTTTGGGAATGCGATTGTTGGTTGTTTACCCGCCACCATTTGGGTGACCCAAGGTGCTTGGTACAGTGCACTGGGCCTTAAGGTCCATTAGTCGCCTTTTACGACACCCAGTGGAGGATATGGGGTAGTGCTATTCTTTATATCCGGACACCACACGGACATATTTATTCTTATGCATGATGTATAAAACTGATATTGCAAACAGATACTCAATTTTTTTTATATTTACAACACTATAGTAGACATGCAAAGCTGGGGCAGAGAACTAGTATAATTAAAAATATTGATATGCTTTTATTAGTTATTATGCTGTTGACTGGCAAACAATTGCTTTATTTCGCCACACAATGTTATCTACATTCCATATAAGGATAATTTAATAAGTATTATAATATTACATATAGAAATATTTCAGTTATACTATGGTAATGCATAAATAATAAACCATATGTTCATTATTTTATAATCATAATTTTCTTGATAAAATTAAACTAATTTGTTGAAAAATTATTTGTGCTTATTAAAAAAAAAGTTTTAAGATTAATGTTTTTAAAACTATGTCTCACAAGTCACAACATCTTGTTCTAGAAATCATGAATTAAACCAAGATTTTTTTATTATATTGTAGATATTTTTAGTCTCATTGATATATTTTTTTAAATATTCATCAACTATAGACAGAATTAAATTACTTTTGTTTTATAAAAACAGGTCAAAAGTTATCTTTTTATGTAAAATGAAATGCAAACTTCAAAAGTGTAAACAAAAATAAAAAAAGGACCTTCTGTAAACAAATTCAAATTTATTCAAACTTACATTTTTTTTTTCACCGGTGATAGTTGTGAAACACGAGAAATCTATCGAATCACATTAAAACGATAATACGAAACTTTTACTGAGACACCTTTATACGAATAATGTAAACATTAGTTTAAACTGAATGTAAATAAACGGAACCCACGTATAACACGGCTACACAAATAACAATTATGTAACTCACCACTCGCGGTGTATTTTCTTATCAAGAAATATGTCTGTTTTTAAAATAATGCCGATTCAAGGAATTTCGTTTTGACGTTTAGCTACCACGATGTGTGGGACTGGGATGCTAGTGTAAGGATTTAAATTTACCAGACCCAATGTGAAATTGAAATTATAATGCAAGAGATGTGAACTACGAAAATTAATCTTAAATGCTAATGAATTAAACTTGGAAGAATTATTAAAGCAACAAATCAACCAAGAACGATATTCGTCAAATGAAGCATTATCTCTAATTTAAGCCACAAATAATATAGATTACAACGAGTTACACGGTGTTAGCTAACCACTATAAGCAACAAATCCCAATTCTGTGCTGGGTCCACTCGCCACACACTTCGATTACACAAACTGTTTCAAACATAATGTTTACGTAAACGAAGTTTTTGTCGAGTGGACTCCGCTTTAGTGGTAAATTTCCCCCAGAAGTTGGTCAGACCATTGCTTGGCAACACAGAACTGTCAATTCAATGGGCTGCGTTCCATACCAGAAAAAACAAGACTTTTGTGCATTAAGGATGCATTTCTTGAAATTGCATTAATTTCTAAAATATTATATTCCTATTATAGTTAAGTTTTAATATATTAGGTCTGTGATTATATCAATGAGTTGATAATTTTTATCAAAATTAGCTACCGCCGTTAGCTCTGCGCGTAGTAAATCCGCGGTGTTCTTAAGATTTAAGTTATTATACCAAAATTTATCTTTATCGTTTCCTTTGTAGTCATAAAAGTTGATAAAAATATGAAATTCACATCCTACTATAATATAATAAATGCGACAGTTTGTATGTATGGATCCATGAATTTTTGTTAAGTACTCTCTCACGGTTTAACCAATTTAGATAACATTTGGTATAGAGTTAGCTGACACTCTGGATTAACACATAGGTTATTTTTTACCCGATCGCGTATAAAAGGAGGTTAATGTTTTGCAGCTGTAACCGATATCCACGCAGTCGCGGGGAAAAAGCTAGTTTAAAAGTATAAATAAGACAGTGACCTAAACTACTGACTTACAAAAAAAAACTGATGTTGATGGCTGTGACAAACGGATGGACAGACAGACATGACGAATCTATGAGGGTTTCGTTTTTTGTCTTTTGGCTACGGAACCCTTAAAACGTCGTACAGTTTCTACTTACATGTTTGAAAAAATCACGCACCAAGGAGTCCGGCTGAATAATTCAAATAACCCGACGTTATCTCAACTAGTGATGCGAAAATCGATTAAAATTGAACCGTTAAATACCCGTCCCAACAAATATAAGGAAATGGGTATCAGATAATAACGATAACATCACTGCTATCATAATAAAAATGTTTATATTGTAATTGACGCACATAGCAACTAGATTCTACTAGAACGATGTGATAAGAATTATTGTCAAAAATAATGTAAGTCACAGTTTAACAAGGCCAATAGTTGTGGTAAAAGGAATTTTGCTGTTTCCGGTTATCGATCGGAAAATGGAAATATTAATATAGGTCGTGGAGTATGTCCGATCCAAAACCAACTGGACCTTGAGGGTGGAGAGGTTGGAGTCGCGCCACAACACGAACTTCAAGTCGTTCATGGTGCGAGCTCCAACTCACCACGTCGAGACCTTCCTCAAGAAAGAGTTTTGTCCGAAGGGTATCGTCTACCGAAAATACTTCTGATACTTCGTGTGCAATGCAATAGTTATTTTCATTCTTGTATTATAATTGTATGAATTAGTTTATAGGTATTGCTTTGTTAGATACTTGTATTGTATTTTCTATGGGCCCTAGTTGCCTGAATTAAAGGAATTAATAAAAATAATATAGAGCTATAGAGATCTATTGACACGTGGATAACGTTAACATGAGGGCGTTGGTGTGCATATTCGCAACAAGAATCCACTTAACTGTCTGTCTAAAGTGATGGTTTTCATATACGACGGCATTAGTTCCGATTTCGGCCGCGTGCCAAAAGATCCTTGTAGCATTATAATTTCATTAGCTGTGGATCCATGACTATTCAGACAGATTTTGGAGCAGTTAATAATTTATTTTCTCACCTTACTACGTCAGCCAATGTCATTATACTATCAACAATATTATAATCGCGCAATTAAAGTAGGTATGGTTCGATGATTATTAACTCTATCACGCTTTAACACCTGGATATTTTTTTTTATGAACTCTAGCCGGCATCACAAAATAATTGTTCGTGAATCACACAAATACTTGTCTTACGTGGGGATCGAACCCACAATATATGACACGGCTATCCGTGTAGATAGATAAAGAGTAAGACCGCAGGACTACCAAGTCGAAGGTCTCGTGTCGATTCCCACGGCAACGACTTATCGAATGTTGTGTGCTTTTTAGAAATAGCTTAGTAACTATCACATATTCCGTGTTTCGGAAGGCACGGAAATCTTGCTCGTGATCTCTCTGCGGTCATGTCGGATTGCCGTCCCATCGGGCTATGAGAGTAAAGGAACAGAGAGTGCACCTGTGTTAGCACACGCTTGTGCACTTGCACTATAACATATCCCGCGTAGCTGGCTGGTGTCAAGTAACACTAGCCGCCGTGGCCGAAACCGATTTCGGCCAGTCTAGTCAAAAGGTCAAATGTTTTCTTGGTCACGTTAAATGCTAAATTACCCTATTGGTACTTCAATTGCCTCGAATTTGCCAGAGTTATTAATGTATTAACTACTTACTTGAGGATATTACGTCGTACGATCCGAAGTCTTCAGAAAAATGGCGTTACAAAATTGTATCTTAAAGGCCGTCCATTCATCACGTGAATTTCGATGAAAATTCCATTTCTGTCATAGTCTATAATTTCAGAGTAAAGTTATATACTTTTTTCCTAGCCTATTGTGTCCCACTGCTGAGCAAAGCCTTCTCCCAAAACCTATAAGGTTATTCTTTATCATAATTATCTATATTTAAAAAATAATATTCTGGTTGGTAGACTACCCGTCTTAAACGTCACCACCACGTATGACTAAGGGTGGGGGGGTAACAAATGTCAAATAAAGATCAAGTGATTAATGGACGGCCCATTACTGTTTTGGAGTACAAGCTAAACTGTATAAAAGAGATCTTACTAATTCATAGTTAGGTAAGCTCAAAGTTGTCCACAATAAACTCTTTCAGCAAGCGAAAGACTGTTGCCGTCGAGGAAGCAGGACACCACTTTACGCCGTATAGAGCACTGTCTCACTTGCACAGAAGCTAAAGTCTTACTTAAAGAGCTAATAGTACATGGTCAGGAAATGGCTAGTTTTCTTTATAGGCTAATCGCTCGATCTATTGAGAACTATTCTCGCACAATTGATGTTAAATTATGCCTAATGTGACCAGACGTACCGTTTTAAACGGGATAATCCCTTTCGATAATTACAAGTTCCGGTGTACCGGAAATAATGACCTTGGGACACGAAATTGTCCCGTTTTCAGAAACCGCGCGAAAATTTGAACTAGATTTTTTGATGTTTTCCTCGATTTCCCTCGTCTTCCATCGTCAGACCCTGACTTCCTTATCACGAGACGACTTTGGATATGTCTACTTTCCAATATAAAAAAAATCGGTTCATAAACGACGAAGTTATCCGCAAAAAAACATAAAAAAGAAACATCTTCCTGTTTGAAGTTGCTTAAAAAGACATTTGTTTTCATTGACTACCTACCTTTTATTTGACCTAATAAACCAATATCCCGTTTTGAGTCAAAGATTAAAGAATAAATGGTCACGTTAGTTATGCTTAAGGTCAATTGCGCGAATGTAAATTGGGATAACCAAGTTTAAGGTGGTACTGTCCAGTTTCCAGTGGAAATTCCGTTTTGTTATTATCTGTCTATAGCGCTATAAGAATCTTTTGGCATTTGACCGAATAGGTGACTAATTTATTTATTTGGATTTCCAACAAAGGATACACAGATTACATGGCTGTATAAATAACATGTCATGACGGGTTTTGGTCCCTTAATTGCAAAAAACCACAGCGTGCAATTATTATAACTATTATAGATGAATATAAAATTAAAACTAAAATGGAAATTAATACCAAATAGTAACAAACATAATAAAAACTTAATTGTTGAATGGACCTTGAAAGCAAAAAATAGTAAAAATAGAACTTAATGCCTTCATATGTAATGAAAAACGATCACTTTTGACCTTTTGACAGACAGTTGAGTTGATTCTTGTTGCGAATATGCACACCAAAGCTCGTGTTAATGTCATCCACGTGCCAAAAGTTTCTTGTAGCTCTATAAAACTAGATATTAACTTAAGTACCTAATCTATTATTTTATCTTTAAAGTAGTTATTATTTTGACCCGACTGGCATTGAATTTATTATCTATTGAAAAGGTCGTATATTTATTTGTTTACATAGATACGTGTAACATAACTATCAAATAATAACAACAAATCTGACTACATTTATCGCGATATCAGCTTCTTTTATAAACATCTCATTTTAACAGACTTTTCACGAGAATTTAAATAAATGTTACCATTAATGGCTTCTATTAATTCTATTTTCCCAAGCTTTTTATTTATTAACATACATACATAAACGTCACGCCTCTTTCCCTTGTGGGTAGGCAGAGATCACATCTTGCCATTATTTATTTATTTATATTAAGGAACTCCAACAAAGATAACACAGGATACATTATTTGACAAAAGAGGATGGTATACATTTGGGTTGTGCGTCCTCAATTGAAAGAGAACACAGCATTCGCATCTAGACAATTAGGTGAAGAAGCTTACTAGAAGTTAACTAGCTTTAGATATTTACCTACAACTAGGATTGTTATTTTAAATGTCCAGTTACTTTTATAACTAGGTATGAATATACCCTTTCGTTTAAAATTTTGAAGTAGATCAGATCTACCCTTAAGCCCCCATCCCTCACAACTAAGAAAACTTGATTCACCGATAATTTGCATTAAACACCAATCCATAAATCACACATTTTTCCACTTATTAAAAAAATGATTTATCATTTATAAATCGGTTCAAGACGGTTTACCTACAACACTAGTAGACAATAATAGACAATTAAAAACTTACGGAGCAGGATTCCCGCGCGCAGGCGCGAGTATCGCTAACGTCAAAACTGCACTGAATAATAACATGGCCGATACTGAACGGAGTTTTGTTAAACCGCTCTTATTTATACAAATAGCATTGTATTGGAAAAATTATCACAACACATATTATTGTAAACATCCAAATCAGTTTATTTTAGGGTTCCGTATCAATGTTTTGGAATCATTTAGCCCGTCAAAATGTAACGTCAATTTTGTCATCTTTTCAAAATTAATTGTCTTTGGTAGATGTTTGGCCTTTTGGCACGTGCTCGAAAGGGGGAAAAGAAAAATCGTAGAAAACTTGTGTCTGTACTGTTACAGAATTCGAGTTGATTCTTGTTGCGAATATGCACACCACTTAATGTCATCCACGAGTCTAACGATCTTTATAGCCCGGTGTAACCGCTCGTAGCTCTATACACTTTCCGGTATTTTAAAACGATCAACTCCGACGACAGTTATACATATATTAATAGCTTTTATGTATATATACCTAATACCTATCTACGTATTTAGAAATAGATAAACTTATGTTTATCCGTTGTCTAGTATTCATAACACAAGTTACTCTTGTATAACTAATTAGAGACTAGGTGACGCCATGAGAATCTTCTTCTTCCTGCCCTTATCCCATTTCACTTGGGGTCGGCGCAACACGTCTTCTAGACATGTTGCTTAAAGTTTTGGCTATGGTTTTATAGTCGGCCGCCTGCCTGACACTAACCCTCTTTGGGAATGCGATTGTTGGTTGTTTACCCGCCACCATTCGGGTGACCCAAGGTGCTTGGTACAGTGCACTGGGTCTTTCCATTTGTCGCCTTTTACGACACCCAGTGGAGGATATAAGGTGGTGCTATTCTTTATATCCGGACACCACACGGAAAAAGATGATGAGAGCAAAGATGACGCTATGAGAATATTGAGGAATATATTAATTTTAATAAAAAACATATTTAACAGCATCTTAACTTTTCTAAGATTAGGTATAAAGGTTATCAAATGTTTGCTTCGAGCTTCCACGTGTGGTTTAGGATACTAAACCACAACAAAAGTGGCATGATAGATATTATTATATCATGTCACTTTTAGGTAAAGGAAACATAATTATTATTTGTTAAAAACGATCATGAAACCAGCACACCTGAGATTTTGTTCATGGGTGCCTTTACTAACGTCAAGGACCTAGGGCCGGTTAAAACTCAGACTCTGGGTTAAACATCAACTATTCGAATAGAAGATCAACAAGAAAAATAACTGAACTAGAATGGAGCTGGACATGACACTTAGCCAGGAATGGTGGATTAGAGCCGTAACCGAATGCAGGCAGACTTGGGCCCGGGGTGTTTTTAGTCGGCGGAAGTCCGAAAAAACCCCCACGCCTTATTCATTTAGTGAATAAGTCGAATATAAAAGCCTTAATAAGTGATAATAATTATTATCTTTGAATACATTAGAAAACACCGCAATGTCACAGGTCACCGAGAACACTCTCTTGAGGTTATTGTAATAAAAGATAACGGGTTTACAAATTATCTCTCGTTATCCTAACAACAAAAATAATGTCGTAATACTTAGTAACTTAAAATTTATTGTCTTTGGTAGATGTTTGGTATTTTGGCACGTGGTCGAAAGGGGGAAAAGAAAAATCGTAGAAAACGTGTGTCTGTACTTTTTATAGAGTTCGAGTTGATTCTTGTTGCAAATATGCACACCACTTAATGTCATCCACGAGTCTTAAGATCTTTATAGCCCGGTGTAACCGCTCGTAGCTCTATCACTTTCCGGTATTTTGAAACGATCAACTCCGGTTGTGGCGACATTTATACATATACTAGCTGTTGCCCGCGACTTCGTTCGCGAAAACAAAAAAATAATAGGGATAAAAAATAGATGTTGGCCGATTCTCAGACCTACTGAATGCATATACAAAATTTCAAGAGAATCGGTCAAGCCGTTTCGGAGGAGTATGGCAACGAAAACTGTGACACGAGAATTTTATATATTAGATTAATAGCTTTTATGTATATACATATACCTAATACCTATCTACGTATTTAGAAATAGATAAACTTATGTTTATCCGTTGTCTAGTATTCATAACACTAGTTACTCTTGTATAACTAATTTGAGACTAGATGACGCTATGAGAATCTTCTTCTTCCTGCCCTTATCCCATTTCACTTGGGGTCGGCGCAACACGTCTTCTAGACATGTTGCTTAAAGTTTTGGCTATGGTTTTATAGTCGGCCGCCTGCCTGACACTAACCCTCTTTGGGAATGCGATTGTTGGTTGTTTACCCGCCACCATTCGGGTGACCCAAGGTGCTTGGTACAGTGCACTGGGTCTTTCCATTTGTCGCCTTTTACGACACCCAGTGGAGGATATGAGGTGGTGCTATTCTTTATATCCGGACACCACACGGAAAAAGATGATGAGAGCAAAGATGACGCTATGAGAATATTGAGGAATATATTAATTTTAATAAAAAACATGTTTAACAGCATCTTAACTTTTCTAAGATTAGGTATAAAGGTTATCAAATGTTTGCTTCGAGCTTCCACGTGTGGTTTAGGATACTAAACCACAACAAAAGTGGCATGATAGATATATCATGTTACTTTTAGGTATAGGAAACATAATTATTATTTGTTAAAAACGATCATGAAACCAGCACACCTGAGATTTTGTTCATGGGTGCCTTTACTAACGTCAAGGACCTAGGGCCGGTTAAAACTCAGACTCTGGGTTAAACATCAACTATTCGAATAGAAGATCAACAAGAAAAATAACGGAACTAGAATGGAGCTGGACATGACACTTAGCCAGGAATAGTGGATTAGAGCCGTAACCGAATGCAGGCAGACTTGGGCCCGGGGTGTTTTTAGTCGGCGGAAGTCCGAAAAAACCCCCACGCCGTATTCATTTAGTGAATAAGTCGAATATAAAAGCCTTAATAAGTGATAATAATTATTATCTTTGAATACATTAGAAAACACCGGAATGTGACAGGTCATCGAGAACACTCTCTTGAGGTTATTGTAATAAAAGATAACGGGTTTACAAATTATCTTTCGTTATCCTAACAACAAAAATAATGTCGTAATACTTAGTAACTTGAAATTTTCGTGAGGCCCGGACGTACGTTTTCGTATTAGAATTCGTTTGATTGAGATATAGTGTTACTAGGATTGTCTAAGATACTTTGGCACGTGGCCGTAATCTGAACTAATGCTATAGTCAAAAAGTAACCTAAGTAACTCTCTATCCATTCAAATATCTCCACATGAAAAATTTACGTCAATTCTTCGCTCCGTTTTGCCGTGAAAGACCTCACCTATAAAGGTTTTTTTTTGGCAGGAATGTGGATATCAAATGAACATTATACCTTTTGATCATTCATCATCAGCGCAAATGTTGTTATAGCAAACGAATATTCGACAAACTGAAAAATTATGTCAAACGATATTATACAAAGTGATGATTTTCTTAAACGTTGTTTTCGATGAAACGTTGTTCGACCAAACAAGAGTGAACCAAATAAAACAACAGATTTTAAATCATAATTCTATATTACAGGAAAATCACATTTACTTAACATAATAAATTGATACTATTATATACAAAAAATGTCTTGTTTAATATACCTTCCAACTGCTAATAAATACTGAAACACAAATTAAATACTATTTCAAATATACATGTATTTGGTCTTATACCTGAGGCCATATTAAAACCAAAGTATAGTTATGACAAAAAGATTCAGTAGTTTTAGTATCATTCTAAAATGTGTGTACCTTCTACTATTATAAAATATTGTATGGTGTAACTAACTTGATATAAATGCTGTGAGATAAGCAAGTGGTTTTATACTACTTTGACTATATTTGGGTTATGTACTTAATCCTGGTTTCTGAAAATCTGGTCAACTGTTGGCCAATCAACTGATCACGACTCATCATTCCCCTGCCCTTATCCCAATTATTATTTGGTGTCGGCGCAGCATGTCCTCTTCTTCCACACGTTCCTATCTGACGTGATCTCGCAAGTCACACTCTTTGCAGCCATATCATCTTTCACACAACGACGATGTGATCACGTCTGTAAGAATAAACAAAACCTAGCGTTGAATTTGAGATCAATAAATTTTAACCAACAATTATGACCAGATGATAAGACAACAGCTACAATTTGTCTTTCCAGAAATTAAGGGTAATATTAATTGGATAAGGCGAGTAATATCTTGCCAGTTGCAATACAATTAGGAGCCGCGCAGCGTTATCAATAGTGAAAAAATAGCAATGAATGCCGCCGCCGACTGGCCTGTTGGTCTAGTGGTTAGTGGCCCTGACTGCTATACCGGAGGTCGTGGGTGCGATTCCCATCCAGAACAAATGTTTGTGTGATGAGCACGATCATATGTTCTGTGTCGGGATGTAATTTATCTATAATGTGTGTATTAAGAAATACATATGTTTATCAGTTGTCTAGTACTCATAATACAAGCTCTGTTTAGTTTGAGACTAGATGGCGTTGTGTGAAAGTCATGGAATAATATTAATTGCAACTCGCACGATATTCCTCTTCTCACATTGAGCCAAAATTAGGCCTTCTTAAAACCTACGCATCTGCAGGTGGTTGCCAAGTTACTGCAGATATTTTTCTATTTATTTCTTCTAATATAAGGCGACATCTAGCTAGTTGTGGGGGTCGTAATTGCGGAGTGGGGTCTCGAGTGCGTTCCCCACTGTTATTGCCCGGCGGAGGCCTTTGGGCGCGGCGAAGGGCGCGGCGACGGCGAGCGCGGGCTGTAATAAAACCATACGTAATAACATAATCTAGTAAAGCCACTAAGTAGATTTAAGTGGAAACCCACTAGTTTCTATGGGTTTGGGCTGTGTTACCACGACCTGATTACGCAGAGCACTGTCATATCTAAAATACCGCATCTGTGCTTCGAGATTGACGTTAAAGTTTGTCCAAAATAATTTTGAAAAAGAAAAACACGTCTTTCTCCTTCAATTACTACTTAGTATAGTGCTACAAGGATCTTTTTGTCAAGTGAGAGATATCGGAAGATATGCCGTCACATGTAGAAGAACCATGACTTTTGACTACAGTTGATTCTTGTTGTCTTCTATGAGCCAAAGATCGTTGTAGCACTTTAAGAGTAACGTCTCTTGCTATGCGCCATTTTAGGAAAAGGTTGTTCTATTCTCGCTTAGTGAACAGAAGCGATATTTAATATGGAAGGCCTGTTTAAACAAGTCGTATAATATTTTAGCTTACGGCAATCGTCCGGTGAGGACTTCCGTACAGCTCTTCTTTTTCTTTCTGTAAATTTAAATTCGATGAAACAGTGGTAGACATTCAAATCGTACGTATGATGATAGTAGGATTATATGTTAACTAAACTTAAGTCTTAAGTTTCCTGAGGATGTTGAGATGTATGTGAGTTTATAAGGGGAGTTTGAAAGAGGACCTGTTGCAGAAAAAATGAGAGAAATTCGTCGGTATTGGTATGGGCATGTGATGAGGGATGAGACTCGTGTGACTAAGAGAGTGGTGAGTATGAATGTTGATGGATGGAGAGGAAAGGGGAAGGCCAAAAAAAAGATGGATGAATTGTATTAGGAATATGAATGAAAAAGGAGTAAATGATATTGTGTCATCTGACATGGGGGGAATGGAAGAAAACAGCTTATTGCGCCGACCTCAAGTAAAATGGGATTAGGGCAGAAGATGATAATTAAAAAAAAAATTCCGACCCAAAATTTGTTCCAATTGTGTAGTGCAGCTTCCAAACTTTAAATAAATAGGTCATAGTGTAGCCTGTGCTCACTGCCTACTTACCGCTTTCATTTTTGTCTTTTGGTTTGATATCTTCATCCATAGATCTTGATAGCGACCTCTTCTTTGGTGACTGAAATAACAGAAATAGGATATTTAAGAAACAAATAAATGTGTATAATATAATGTTATACGACTTTCTCACAACGCCATCTAGTCTCAAACTAAGCTGAACTTGTATAATAAGTAATAGACAACTGATAAATACATTATACCTTGTAAAATATAGCTTGATACCTGTGACATTTCCGAACGCTTTATGAAGACAGCTACAACCCAAATTTTCTTGTTAAAAGTTAAAATTTTTTAACATAAAAACGACGTTTGTGTATAAAAATAAAACGCATTTTTAAAAACAATCATGTAACTATAAAGATACCAGTAAAAATATGAGTAATTTAAATAATATTTAATATTTCTTAAATAATTTTTGGTTCTTAGCTTACTTTATAAATGCACTTTGAAGAGCTCTAGTGACGTGCAAGTGACTGACAGATGATTATCGATAAAATAATACTATGAAAATTTCACTAGTATAAAATGTAGTTATTTAGTTTGGTAACAATGGTTTCGCGTGCTGGAAACAAGCGGGCGCCGTCGTTTTTGAGTCAGTACGAGTGCTGACGCGATGCAGACGCCTTGTATTCACTACCATTGTTTTGTTGATATTTGTGTTACTTTGTGTTACTATGGTGTTATTTGTGTTACTTTGTTTGGTGTTACCTTTTTTTTGTTTGCCAAAATGCCGAAAATACAAAAAAAAAATGTTTTGAATAGTGAGTGTCGCGAATTTGTAATCCATTTGCGCGATTATTATGAATTATTTTTGTTTTATTTCATTTAAGTCAACTACAAATACATTTATTTTTAATTTACATCTTTACAATGACAATGACTACAGTGTCACTTTTAATAAAACTCATGACGTCACAGACATCGATAAGCTACAAAACACGCCTCCATCCCTAGTAATGTCATTCCGACAAACGTCACAGGTATCAAGCTATATTTTACAAGGTATAATATTTTAGATAAATTACACCAAGACAGAACAAATAATCATGCTCATTTCTCAAATACTTATCCTGGGTGGGAATCGAACCGACCTCAAATCGACCTCAGGTATAGCAGTATGGACACTAACAACTAGACCAACAGGACCATTCTACTAACCCGCCGTTTGATCTGCTTCTGGTAATGCTGTGCGTCATAAAACTGCGGCTGCGAGCGCCGCACCCTGCCAGTCCTTCGTCTAATATCCTCCACAGCGGGAAGACAGTCCGCCGCTCTCCTGGCCGCGAAGAACGTGTGCCCGCACTTGCACGACTTACTGGCGACCGCTACCTGAGGTGAATACATCTTACAAGGGACGTTTAGTGTGTGATTGTGAGTTAGCCGTGATGAGTAGTGAAAAAAACTGAACGGGAAAGGCCTTATTAGAACCAATAAACAGATAAGCGGAAAGAACTGCATAAAGGCCTTATTAAAACCAATGAACAGAAAAGTTGGAAAACGTCAAACAGAAAGGCTTTATTAAAGCTATGGAAAAGTGCTTTAAGAGTAATCAATGTAGGTATTGTGTATATATTTTTTTATGAGTACTTGTATCTATCAGCCCAACATAGAAAGATAAAAGCAGTAATTGACAATGACAATGAAATACTATCAATGTCCTTTGAGTTTCTGTTATATATGAAGGATTAGAAGAGACATTAGAAGGAGGAGGACCATGAAATATATCATCATGCCTACCACATATATCCCTATATCAATAAAACCATATACAATTAACTGACAAATGAATTAATATACCCCAAAAAGTAATTGATCATGCAACCTTGTGCCGTAGCAGGTGTGGAAGTAAAACAGATAACTACATGGCATAAAGAACTGTTTAACTTTTTTGCCAGCCAGAGTCAACCACAGGATGGGCAAGTGATCCCGTGACTTTTGCTGAGGTAACAGAAGGGGCCCCGGGTGTTTTTAGTTAGTGAAAGAATGAAACAATGAAGCAATGATTTAGTTAGACGACTTATGACCATCATTTGTTAATTATACTGTTATTTGATAACTTGCTATGCTTTGTAGTGTAAGTAAGAATTGTTTAATTGACAAAAATATATACAAAGAGAATTAATAACAACTTAGTCATTACATACATAGTATAAAACAAAGTCACTTCCAATTAATGCCATCTGTCTGTCTGTTCCTGAGTTTCCTTAGATGTTTTAGGAGGAAGGTTATATGTATAATGCATCAGTATAGCACCCGTGCGAAGCTGGGGCGGGTCGCTAGTAATCAATAATTGCTAACTTACCTGCAGTTCGCATTTCGGACAACTTTTAGCTATCATTTTGTGTTTACCCATTGTATTAATCTAAAAACTCATATTTAATGTAACAGTTTACGGGAGATAATTAATAATAACAAATGAATACAATGTTTTAGAAATTAGAATGAGGTTGACGTTTTTTACTTTTTTAGTTTGACAGCATATTAAATTTCTGCTGGTTTCGGACTCGAGTCTATTAATCAAGTGTATCTCTCTCAACATTTTAGGTATAGTGTTATTATTATAAATATGTATTTTATTACCTACTTATTAACTTCATCCTCAACTTATTCATTGCAATTTTAAACAATCAAATTCACTATGCTGATCGGTTTGGTTTGATTGGACATTTTTGATTGGACAGCATCATGACAATCATGATACAAATATTATAATCTGTATTATCTGTGCAGTATTGTAACTCCTGAATCTTTATTTGTAAATGTAAATAGTAGTCAGCACAGTGCTGAAATACAAATATAGTTATTTATTTTCATACAAGAAACCTCATTTATTATGTCTTCATCGGATTCCGATACAAGCTATCCACGAGTCGTATGTGCATATTGTAAGAAAACATATGCGAATAAAAAACAGCTTTCAAAACACTTGAAAACTCACGTAAAAACACCAATATTTTTTCATTGTTATTTGTGTAACATAGGTTTTAAAAGTAAAGACCTATTAGAATGTCACTTGTCGAAGAAGCATGATATTCACACTATCCCAAAAATGACACATAAAAAAGTTCCAGAGCCCAGAAAAAGAAAAGGGTAAGTATAAAATTAAATTAAAATAATTGTTTAAAAAGATTTTTTTCGTTGCTCATAATAATCCCGATAAGTCGGTTATTTTTTTTCTGTACAGCATCTTTATAAAACTTTTTTTTCATTAATCATAAAAAAATATTTCTAAGGTTTTTTTTTAATTTAAACTTGCGCATCATATAATTTGTTTGTTAATGCTTCTCATCGCACTAACAGCTAAACCAATTCTTTTAGTACTTGTAATAAAGCTAGCCAAAATTCTAGATTAATCATTCAATTAACATGTTTACAAAAAAAAATATAGGGGCTAATAGTTTAGTATATGTTTAACCTTTAACACAATATTAATAATCACACAACAGTTTCAGATACAAAGACAAAAAGGTGTGTGATGGATGCAAAAAAATGTTTCGGTACACCTACCAACTAGAATACCACATACGAAAAGTACACTTCAATTTAATATCAAGGCCTCCTTACTGCACCCTCCTTGATATCAACGAGACATGGTATGAAACAGTCTTGAACACAAACTTCCACGCGGAGCTGAGGAAATACAACGCCAACACTTTATACATTCGTAGAGTTAACGATGCTAACGTAAAACCATTTGACACTCCTCGTGATTTAACAGACTTACGTTTGGTGTATAATACAAGTACTAAATCATTCCCATGTGTGGTTTGCTCTGAATTATTCCACGGTAAAGACTTGACTAACCATGTTATGGAAAATCACGAAGGTGTAGTGAAGAAATGGTGCGCTAAATGTAATAGCAACTACTTGATGCTATCAACACGCTTGGGGCATATCTGTCCTGTATAGTTAGGAAGATTGTGATATTATGAAAAATGGATAATGAGGGTTCCATGACAACATTCCATTAGGTTACATAAATGGCTTAGGCAGTTTTAGTGGTCCGGGGTGTTTTTAGTCGGTGGGAGTCAGAAACTAAAAACACCCCGGACCACTACAACCCTCGGCGTCCAAAAACACCCTGGGCCCCTTCTTTTGTCAAAGCCAGAATTGCGATATCACCTTTATCTATACCGGAGCTTGTGGGCTAGGTTCCCACTTAGGATAAATGTTTGTGTGCTGAGCATGATCATTTGCTCTTTGTCTAAAAATAATTTATCTGTAATATGCATGTATTTAGAAATATATAAGTATGTTTATCAGTAGTCTATTCTTACTTCAAGCTATTAGTTTGCTTAACTTGAGACTAGATGGCGTTGTATGTATGTTGAGGAAAATTATACTTACCTTTAGATACCATATTTATGTGACTTATTGATATTTATTCAATTCAAATGGAGTATAGACTTCTTTAAATGTAAGTAGTGTTAGCGATTTTACAATTAACTTTTTTATGGATTAGATCTTAAATTATTGACGTAGCTAGTCATTTGCGTAGTTAAGTATAAGGTACATAATCTAAGAGCTTTAGGGATCTTTTGGCACGTGGATGACATTAACATGAGGGCGTTGGTGTGCATTTGCAACAAAAATCAGCTCAACTGTCTGTCAAAAGGGATGGCTTTTTGTACATGACGGCATTAGTTCCGATTTCGGCCGCGTGACAAAAGATCCTTGTTGCTCTTTACAATAGTTTTAGACATACTTTTTGTAACTTGACATGTGATGTTGGTAGAAGTCTTAAACGTTACCACATATCACGAATGGAGAAGGGGGCGTTAGAAATGTCAAACAAAAGACCACAATATGATTAATGAATGGGCCCCAACGTAATGATAAAGAATCAGATAGTTTGTAATAAATATTTAATTGTACTATGGCTTACCATCACCAATAAAATCATTACAACCTCTTTGATGCGAATCGGGTGAATATAATGTCTTCGTTAAGACGAAAACATACTACTGAGCCGTGGCGTGTTGTGACGTGATAAACCAATCGTAGCGCACCGTTGTCGACGTGACACGACCTACAAATCAAATTGCATGCCGACTTCAACTTGCAATTGGACTGCACCTTTGATTTGCAGTTCTATTGCAGTCGTGTCAACTGCATTCAAACTGCCCTTAAACTGCAATTTGCAGTTGAAATGCAGTCCGTCTGTCTAGAGTTAAAAATGTAAGAAACCGATCAGCCACTGGCAAATCGCGACATGCCACGTCATAGTAGAATATCTACCGCTCTAGAAGTACAAAAAATTTCGACAGCTTCAGACTCTTGGAGAAACGTGTAGTTTTCAAAAGGTGGAAGCGAGAAGACGCATTACTAAGCGTAGAGTGGCGTCCTTCTTCCACAACTGCAATATTCTTACTCTATAATGTGTTGGTAGCCCTTCTGCATAAATTAATAATCGCCTAATGGATCTTTTTTACACCTCTTTAACTCTAAGCTTTGTGTGTGTGTGTGTTTTTAACTAAGAATTTTAATTTATTGTATTTATATGACAAAAAATGTTTTATGCTTACATTCCTACAGTAATTACAGACTGCTGGTCTAGTTGTTAGTGACCCTGACTGCTATTTCAAAGTTCGTTGTTTCGATCCTCACCCAGGACAAATGTTTGTGTGATGAGCACGATCATAATATATGTCCTGTGTCTGGGTGAAATTTGTCTATAGTATGTATGTATTTAGAAGTATATACGTATGTTTATCAGTTATCTAGTACTCATAATACAAACAAAGTTTGAGACTAGATGGCGTTGTGTGAAAGTCGTGGAATATTTTTGGAAAAGCATGAAGGGACTTGTTTGTTGTAATGAAACTGTAACGTCATTTCGTCAGTGACTAGTAAAGAAAAAAAGTAAAACATGCTCCAAAAATGTAAAAAAGCAGACAGTCTTTTGTTGTTATCGTTGTTTTTATTAAATTCCATTAAATGAAATTATTTTAGTCGTCAATCAATTTATTTTTGTAATTTTTATTGTGATTAATTAATTATTTGTACGAATTTATTATAATTATTTTATTAAATCAACTCCTAAAAGGTTAATTTATTATAGAATTAAGTTAAGTCTAAACCACAGATCTCGATGTATTTATTTTAATGTTCTACAAAATTGGATGAAATCACTTTTAGCATTTACTTTTTTATAAGTATCTATGTAATACCAAAGAGGTTATAAAACGCCCTGGTCCCAAATAATACTAAAATAATATACAAATAAATAATATGAGTGTGGCAATTTTTAATCTGTGTTTCTTTTCCCGCTCCTAAACTTTTTTTGCAAGACACTGGCTCTTTTCTGTCATGGGTTTTGTCAATAGAATTAAAAAATCCTTACTAGACCGGCGCAGCTATAGCCGCGTGAACATACATCTGAGAAAAGGATTTTTCTAGGTATGGAACCACTATAATTCTGGAGTTTCCTGCCGGTTCTTCTCCATAAGAATGTCATTGGTACGATCTTGCGCTGGTGCCCCGCATCTCGTGCATACACATCACACACTTGTCGTGTACACACACGACAGCTAATAAAACAGCATTATATATAAAGTAATATAAACCGATATTAACAATCGAACAAACCGATTTTCATCAATTTATTTAACAATTAAATGCATCTTTCGGACTTGAATTTAGTGTTACTAATCAGGTCGATACAGCTAATTGTAGTATTCGCTTACTAGATGTCGCACTTGTTCGCCGTTCGACTGAATGTGATGGAAAGATTGAAACTCTCGGTCAGTGAACTCAAGAGTCCTTGTTAAGATTATTCTTTTCTATTTAATTATTTGTATTTTAAGACAACAATTTAATATAAACCTTAACTAATTTGCCATACGCTATGTATAAGAATAAATTCGCATGCAGCGCATGAAGCGTGCTCAAGCTACTATAAGAGATAAGGACTCTTGACGACTTGGCGCGCTGGGAGCACGCGAATCTGCTCTTGCGTTTTAAGGAAAAGAGTTTCGCCGTATCACGAACTGTGTGTTGGGTCTTTGAGGCCAATGAAATTTGAGATCCTTCTCACCGCCTGTCTTTTAAAGCCACGCAGAAGGGCAAACAGATAAGTAAAACTAGTAACACCCTGTCGTTTCAGCGTCGAGGAATTTGGATTAATGACAACAGTATTGAATGTACTATCCATTTATTAGCAAAGACTACACGATTATTCTTCAGGAGCAGCAGTTGTGGTAGTTTCAGCCGCACCTTCCGGAGACTCACCATCGGCAGCGGTTTCATCACCATCTTCATCACCACCAGTGGTCGTTTCATCATCGGCAGGAGTTGTAGTTAGCGGTTCATCCCCAGATACTAAAAAGAGTAAAAGCATTAGTTTAACCATTTTTAGGGTTCCGTACCCAAAGGGTAAAACAGAACCCTATTACCAAGGCTCCGCTGTCTGTCTGTCTTTCTCCAGGCTGTATCTCATGAACCGTGATAGCTGAAAGCTAAAATTATCACAAATGATGTATTTCCGTTGCCGCTTTAACAACAAATACTAAAAATAAAAAAAATATTAAGTCTAAAAACACGTGTATAAACTTGCTTTTTTCGTATTTTTTTTGCTCAATATTATAAACGGTAATAGTTAGATGATAGTACGAAAATCTTCGTGCGTGAGTCCGACTCGCACTTGGCCGGTTTTTAACCGACTTCTAAAAGGAGGTTTCTCAATTCGACCGTATATAAGCTTTTTTTATGTTTGTTCGCCGATAACTTCGTCGTGTTTAAAAAATGAATAATGGTATGTTTAAAAATAAACTATTTACTTAAGTTCCTTTTAAGCAAATGTTACTATTTGTTAAGTCATTTTCTAAATGAGAAACCAGACAGGAAATTTTAAAATTTTAAGTATTTTTTTAATGTTTTGTTATGTGTAATTTCTTGTAGTTCTCTAGTAGGTAGGTAGTATTGGTCAATTTGTAACTGTTGATAATGTTTTTGTTTTATTACCTAATAGTTTATAATATTTCACTCAATTTTTTGTACGCCGGAATCGGCAGAATATTATAAAATTAAATTTTCTATAACAACTTTCCTGTACCATATTCCTTACCTATAGTAAAAGATATTCTACCTACAAATAAGAATATTTTATTGTATATTATAACTAATGTAGTAGGACTCGGCCGTTACTTAAAAATGAATCATTGAAGCCGAGAAGCACATAACAGTGATAGGGTAGTAATACGCGGTGATAATGACTTTGCAGTAGTGAAAAGACATTTGTGCCTAACTTCAGACTGTTGAATTGTTTTCCAACCAACGGTCATACTACTAGGCCAGGTATGGCGAATCAATAGCACAATATTTTGGGCACGTGATTATGCACTAAGATAATTAAAATGTGTAAAGTACTTGTAAAGTAGCTATGTAAAAAGTTCTCTGCGTGCTCGCGACCTCTTTTATAAATGCAGGGTCACGTCCACATTAAATACTTTTTGAGAAAAAATGGCACACTGATACATAAAAGTTCGCCATCCCTGCACTAGGCAATCTTAAGTAGTAAGATTTTTATCATCATCTTCTTGCCCTTATCCCATTTCACTAGGGGTCGGCGCAACACGTCTTCTAGACTTGTTGCTTAAAGTTTTGGCTATGGTTTTATAGTCGGCCGCCTGCCTGACACTAACCCTCTTTGGGAATGCGTTTGTTGATGGCTTACCCGCCACCATTCGGGTGACCAAAGGTGCTTGGTACAGTGCACTGGGTCTTAAGGTCCATTAGTCGCCTTTTACGACACCCAGTGGAGGATATGGGGTGGTGCTATTCTTTATATCCGGACACCACACGGAAATCATAAGTAGTAAGTTTTTTTAAATAATACAATATTGTGCACGAAACTTACCTCCAGCTGGTGCACCTCCAGCTGCTCCTTCTCCACCTGCTGCAGTATTGTTTGCCGGAGCATGGGTCTTATTCATGGGAATCCAAGGTCTGAAACGAGAAAAAATAACCAGTAAATATTCCACGACTTTCATAAAACGCCATCTAGTCTCAAATTAAGCAGAGCTTCTATTATGAGTACTAGACAACTGATAAACATACTTATACTCTTTTAAATACATGAATATTATAGATAAATTATACCCAGACACAGGACAAAACAAATGATCGTGCTCATCACACAGACATTTGTCCTGGGTGAGGATCGAACGATCAACTTCTGGTATATAAAACTAAAATGTTTTTGATTTTGCTTGGTTGTTATGGGTAAACTCTGGATCTATTGAACTCTTTTATTATTTAATAAGTAGTAATAATGTCTCCTGACCAATTTTGGCCACATCGGCTAGTGTTACTATGACACCAGCCAGCGTAGAGCATATTATAGTGCACAAGCGTGTGCTAACACAGGTGCACTCTCTGTTCCTTTACTCTCATAGCGCGATGGGACGGCAATCCGACACGACCGGAGAGAGAAATACCGTACAAAGTAATAGATATTGGGATAGCCAATATTTCTTAAAATTTTCTGATATCCTACTATCACCTCTTAAAGTACCTAATACTTTGAAAGTGGTGCAAGTGAAAAGCCAATCTACGTCTTGTCGCGTGCTATCTCCTTTCCACAAATGTTTCTGGGATGAGTTTACTTACATTGTAGATTTCTCTGTAGTGGGCATGATTCGGGCAGCTTTAGCTCGAGCCAGTAGTATCTCCCTGTTATAAAACATGATAGTATATTATTTTTTATTTTACTTTTTAGTAATATAGGAAACAATACACAAAATATAAACGGAAAAGTCCTCGTCTTTTATTGCACATAGCATGCATTCTAGCAATGATATAAATTACATGAATTCAAAATTCAAAATATTCTTGTGTGACCTTTGACTTGGCAGTTAAACATCCGAACCTGAAGTAGGTTGGAATGTTGAACTCGCCATCTTGCATGGGTAGTGGATGAAGATAGGAAAAGGTCAATATTGTCCTCATTTTCGTAGCTCTGGGCAAATGCCCGGCTTGGCCTCCCTAGATCTGGCCCCGAGGGCAACGATCATAAACTGTTACTATGACACCAGCCAGTTACGCGGGACATATTATAGTGCACAAGCGTGTGCTAACACAGGTGCACTCTCTGTTCCTTGGCTCTCATAACCCGATAGGACGGCAATCCGACCCGATCGGAAAGAGATCAAGCACAGAACCCTCATTTTTACATGCCTTCCGAAACACGAAAGCTGTGATATTTATTTCTGAAACACACAATATTCAAAAAGTCGGTGCGTGCCATGAAGATCGAATTCGAGACCTTTGACTTGGCAGTCTTAATACTAAGCTACCACTGCTTCAAACTACAGCTGTCAACGATCACACCACAAGCGTGGAATGGACCTTTATATCACCTGAGGAGTTTGACGCTGATCCTCGCGCTGGGCAGGCGCGCCTCGACCGGGTTGGACACGACCACCACAACCTCATCTTCCGGTACCCTCGGTGTAACAGGCCGCTCATCAGACTCATAGTACTCGATATCGTAGTAAAACGAGTTCGATTCCAACTGCAAAAGGGAATAAGATAATATAAAATAGTCTCAAACTAAGCATAGCTTGTAATGTGAGTGCTAGGCAACTGATGAACATACTTATACTATGACAATAATATTTAGACTGTGCTTATACTATACCTACTTCTAAATACTCCTATCATCTGTCAATGCGTTACTGCGGGAAACGATGCTAGGCGACAGTGAACGTGTATGAACTTGCGACATAAGTTTCGGTTTCGGAAAAAGTTACGGCCGATTTTGGCCGAAACCGAAACTACCGCCGAAACTTGATAAAAGCTAATTTGTGAGATGAAACGAGTTGAAACTACGTTCGATCAAAAAATACTTATCAATGATTTCGATAAATAATCGGTGAGATATTACTGCTATTTGCCAAATTATACAGAAAAAATACTTAATGGTACAACGGTTTATTCACGCGCATGTATCGGGATAGCGGGACTAGCTTCGGACCCACCCGGCTTACGGCGACCCACCCCTTAATCATGAGCTGACGCGGCGGTAGGGTCGTGAGTCGAATTCGCGTTCGACTCGTGACCCCGCGTGAGTAAACCGCCGCGTTGTACCATAGTATGAATCATCCTCACGAAAATTACTATAAAAATATACAGAAAAAAACAGTTTTTTTCTCAATTAAGCGCTTACTCTCAACGTACCTTACTGAGACTGGGGAAGTATTTCATGCTTTCTTTAACGCTCATCATGATCCTCCTTGTCGGGTTAAGCATTCTCCGCAGTTCTCTTCTTACATGTACTGGCGTCTCGCTCTCGCGGATAAGAGTCAGGAGTCTCACCACCGAGTCGTAGTCCCAGTCTAAAGAGTCCACGAAATCTGGCGACGCTCGGGCTAAAGAAACTGTAACGTCATTTCGTCAGTAAATATTTTTTATAACAAATTACCACGCAAAAAATTGTATGGGCGCTGTCGCAACCCACCAACTTGGGACTAGTTTCAATATTATTATGGAGCCCCCATAAAAAGACAAAAACCAATTTTGGGTTTGGGATCATAAAAAAAAAAGAAAAAAAAATCGTGTAGGTATATTTTTTAAATAACTTCATTTTAGTTATTAATTACAACATGCAATGGTTCAACTGAACATTTTAGGTATCAATAGCAGAAATATTTCTGTAGGTATTTTATTATGTATTTCATTAAACGAGATTTATCTGAAATCTGTTGGTGGGTTGGAACGATTTTTTGCATGGTCATTTTACAAATAAATAAAATATCAATCAACATTCACACAACGCCATCTAGTCTCAAGTTATAGTCCAGTCATTTGGTAGTTTTACCTGGAAAGTTTTCCGGGAGTTTTGAAAATTGGGTATTTTATAGATTTCGATATGCTCTTTTCGAATTTTAACTTTGCCACCTCGTACCACCGCCGCTCGCGCCGCCATTTTGAAAAAATGGCGCCCAAAAACGGTTTTTTGGGAATATCTCCTTTCCGACGCATTTTACGAAAAAAATGTTTTCTACAAAATTTAAGTAGAAAAAATTTCCTACACTTTATATCTTATTCACTTTTTCATAAAAATTAATGGTTTTGGACGTACGAGCGCCGCAAAGTATTGTTCATTTGCACCACTACGAGTGTTTCGTATATTTTTCTTAACTGTTCTATTACTGCCGCCGGTTTTAAGAAGTAGGTGTCAGGGTAATATGTCACTTTTGAATCGGGCCCTTTCTCTCGACTATTAACGAAACTTCAACGAAAAATTTGTTGGTAGAAGCTATATTAAGAGAAATATTTAGTTTAGACTGAATCATCAATGTACGTTTATTGACGTACAGTGTTGATTATGTTCTTAGATCTATGGCTTCTTATACGGAAAATTGTTTTATTTGTGACAATTTACTTGAAAACCGGCGGCAGTAATGGAACATTTTAGAAAAATATACAAAAAACACGTGGTGGTGGCAGATGAATAAGTAATACTTTGCGGTGCTCGTACATCCAAAACTATTGATTTTATGAAAAAGTGAATAAGAAATAAAGTGTAGGAAATTTTTTCAAGTTTAATTTTGTAGAAATTATTTTTTTCGTAAATTGCCTCAGAAAGGAGATATTCCCAAAAAACCGTTTTTGGGCGCCATTTTTTCAAAATGGCGGCGCGAGCGGCGGTCGTGCGAGGTGGCAAAGTTAAAATTCGAAAAGAGCATATCCAAATCTATAAAATACCAAATTTTCAAAACTCCCGGAAAACTTTCCAGGTAACCCCCTTATTTTCTACCAAATGACTGGACTATTAACCCTTCAAAGTGTTTTGGATCGACGTTTGATCCAAAACATTTTAGTGCTCCAAGTGCTTATGATACGACATATGTATCATAAGAAACACGTTTGAATTACCGCCTTTTTTTCGATTGGAGCGTTTAGTTTACCAAAAAACGTACTACCAACCTCAAGAAAATAATATTAGCTTCAATTTTGAACGTTTACAAACGGTTTGCAAACGCAAAATAAGCAGAAAAATAAATGAAAATTTGCGCGCGACTGTGAGTTCGAAAGTGATACTATTGGATAGCCATTTGTGCAACAAGTTTCGCCACGAGTTCAAGGAAAGAGTAAGTATTTTTAAAGATTTATGCATAGAATTGTAGATTATTATAAAATTGCTATGAATTTTAGAAAATGATGTTCCGTGTGCATATTCGCAACAAGAATCAACTCAAATGTGTGTGATGATGATGAGTGATGGTTTATTAAATTCTGGCATTCGTTCCGATTTCAATCCATCCGATCCAAGAAACCCGGTGACTTTAGTTGCGCAGTAATGTTTTTGCAGATATAACCGACATCCGCGTGGGCGAATTCTCGCGTTACAGCTAGCATAAATTACACGTACCATTAATGTTTATCGGCGCAAATTTCTTGACGTCTTTAATAAAGTTGTCTTTGTGGTACGCTACGACGCGGTCTAGCCAGCCAGCCCTTCTGATTTCAACGGCAGCCAGGACTTCAGACACCAGCCCCAGTGCTGCCACGAAGGACAGACGTATAGATTGACTCTGTTAAAGATTATTATAATATTCTTTAACTTAAACATAATGCTATCTAATCTCAAGTTGAATATACGAGTGGCTTGTGTTATGAGTACTTGACTACAGTAAACTACAGTTTATGTATTGCACATATGAGAAGCTGGGGTGAGTGTCGATAGTTGATTAAAAACAATGTAATGGACTTGGACAGGTCACGTTGTAATGGAAACATTTTTACTCTCGGTCAGTGACCTTGATGCTTGATAAAGCGATTGGTGAGTTAAACCAGGAGTTGCAATTTCGAGTAATGTCCTACATTCATTTCAGTTAATTATTTATATTTAATTGCAAATACCGTAAAAAAACATCATTATCATCAACGCTGTCGACTGAAAGTGCACCTAACTAAAAAATACTCAACTAGCGACTTATTAAACATCTAAACGTTACTTACTCTTAAAACATTCTATCAATTAAAGAAAACATAATCAAAATTCATTGAGTAGTTTAGTTTTAAAGATTTAAGTAGACAGGCAGCAAGAAGCTACTTTGTTTCATAACTACTTTGTAGTGAAGTCAAATACCCTATCAATTAATATTATTTATTAACATAAATAATTTACTTACGAAAATCATGTTCGTAGTTTTGCCAACATATCTATGACGGAATTCATTTTAATTTCAGATAAAAAGAATATTACTGAAACCAATTAATAGGTGATTATTGCTTTTTAATTGTGATTAAAGTATTAATTACAATATTCTGTGCACGTGTTTCTAATAACAACATTTTTATGATACGTAGATCGGCAACTACTTATTGCTGGGAGAACTACGATGTAATGGGGTAATTTCAGGATTTGCTGAACTGATTTTGGGAATATTTTTTCTTTGAGATAACCATACCATTTATGAGTGTTATAGATAGATGAATCAGATGCATAAATCCAAAATATTGCCGCCTTATTAAGTGGGCACGTGACAGTTTAAAATAAGGGTTTTCCTACATTTTGAATACAGTAAAACGGGGTGAATAGAAAAATAATATATAAGTTGGTTTCGGGGTGTCGCATAAGTTAGTTTACATGAACTCTCATCTACTTGTATTTTATCACAGAGTTAAAAATCTTGAAATGATAATTACGTAATAAACTTGCCAAATTTAAGAAAAACTGTGTTTCCATTTACCCCGAAAATGTGTCTATTCACTCCGTTTAACGGTACCTACTACTGAGACTCACAAAATGTTACTATATTTTATCATTTATTTATTCGAATTAAGTATTTATCAGAACGTTTTTGAAATGCGACTACAAAAAAAATTAAATTGTATGAACCTATGATAGAACTTTGAAGCTTGCGAAGCGAAATCGTCCTTCGGCTTGTAGATAGTAGATACTATGTACTATGGGAGAAAAATATGACATAATGCTAAAACGATACAAATTAATTTACATTCTCAAAAAAATCACAAACACATAAAACTTTTCAAATAACCGTAAAAACTAAACCGTATTTTCGTCACAACTGTCAAATGTCAGTTACATAAACAAAGTACATCACTACGCGTACATTCCGACGCTTATGAAATGTTATAAAACGTAAATAATTAAATCAAAATGAGTGAATACCACAATTTTTGCGATTCTAACATGAAAGAATTATGTCGTGCGTGCCTTCGCAGCTCGGAACAGATCTATCCAATGACTCCTGCAGAAATTCACGTATTTCAAAGATTCACAGAAGAGGTTATATTTTTATTTTTGTTTATAAATTGCATCTTTCTTTAGTAAGAAATTTATGTGCAGTGTTTAGCTTTTAAATCAGGGTTACAGTATTATGTGATCCCCAAATGGTTGTGCTTAGTCTGGGTGCCTTTATGCATGTGATTTGAATGTTTGTGAAACTTCTCGCGGCACGATACTTACATTCCTTTGCAGAAGTCGTTTAAAAAAAAAGCTATTTGTTTCTGGATAACAATAAAAATTAGAAAAACAAAATATTGAGGAAGGATATAGGCTATGAAGTATGAATATCACGCTGCAACCTATAAGAGCGGTAATAACGCGGGAAACCGTAGGATTAATTCCAGTGTAAAAAAATTACGAACAATATCTTCTATTTCAGGTTAAAATGGATTGGGATATGTACATATGCCTACACTGCCATTGGATTATGGGTAAATGTGTGAAGTTCTTGAGACAATGTCAGAAAGCAAATGTAATGCTTAACCAGGTATGCCTAATGCCACCACACATTATGATAACTCTTTAATATACAGCATATTATTATATTATCTTCTTGTCATATGGTTGATATACACCCTAGTGTCGGAGTTTAAGCTGCTTGTAGTTGTTAAAGGCTCTACGCAGCCTTGAAAAATATAATATACAATTTAAATACTATAAAATTTTAGTGTTTTGTACCATCAGTATTTCACCCTTGCGAAGCTGGGGCAGGTCGCTAGTTAAATATATGTTTTTGACATGGTTACACTTGCTATCTGACCTCCTTAACCAATGTTACTGGGTAACACAGTATCCCATAGCAAGACTGCTTGTAAAAAGGACTTTGATGCTCAGAGGGGTCTTTTCAACTCAAATTCTTACCCATGTACTAAACCACATCAAAATCCATTGCATTGAACATCTAAGCATGTACAAATATGGAAAAGTGACTTTGTTTTATACTATGTAGTGATATTACTTAACTTTATACAGAATTTAAAATATGAAGAACTGCTTCCAATAATGGACTTAAGAGTACATCGATCAGAAATCATATACCCAGACAGAGAATATACAGAATTAACTGAAAAAGATGAATATTGTGATGACATTTTCAATGGAGATGATCGTTTGAATGATGATGATGATGATGATGAAATACCATTGGTTATGTTCCAAGAGCTAAGAAGAAGAAATGGTGAGGTAAGTTTATATTTAACTGCTTCAAGAGTTAATAGTTTTTATTTAGGTCAGTTCAGTCTATTGCACTACCCAGGTTAGTCAAACTATTCTGAAACTAATTGTGCTATTGTGGAACTAATCAATCTATTCTGACACTAGTCGGGCGATTTCAAAACTGGTGGAGAAAATTCCATGTGGTTTTACATCACTGTAGTAGTTTTATAAAGGCGAGCCTTTATGTGGGTACTTTAGTTACAAATAGGATAAAGGTTTTCTCTTTTACATGTATTTATTTCAATACATGTAAATATTTAAATTTAGAGTGATGATATCAGATAGGAATGTGTGGACAAAGAAGACATGCTTCACCGACCCCGTATGATTGGGATAAGGGCAGAGGAATGATGATGTATTTATTTATACTGGCTCGCTGGTGTCGAAATTTCCTCAGCTAGAAAATGATGACTTCAACGAGATAAACACAGCAAAAACATTTTGCAGCTTTAACCCAATTATAATAAAATATGTGATTTGAAAACCAGTTTTAATCTAACATTAAAATTAACATTTATCCAGAACGACTCTCAGCCGGAAATAAAAGTAGAAATAGAAGTAAAAGAGGAGTTCCCCCAAGAGTACAGTAAGAGAAAGAAGAAGGAGATTAAAGAAGGTTTCTCTTCTAGAATGGTGCAGGAGACCGATGAATATATAGTTATTAAGCTCACCAAAGAACAGGTAAGATTAATTTGATTTTTTATAAAATAAATATCTTGGGACAATATCCACACACGGCCATCTGATCCCAAGCTAAGCAGAGCTTGTGTTATGGTAATCAGACAGCTGATAAACGTACTTATATATTTCTAAATAATAATGATGATGTCAGGACCGATTTCGGCAAGCGGCTAGTGTTACTATGACACCAGCCAGCAAAGAGCATATTATAGTGCACAAGCGTGTGCTAACACAGGTGCACTCTCTGTTTCTGCACTCTCATATATCAAGATCCTCATCTGATAATTTTCCATCATCATATTATCTACTCCCAACTTGGATACTATGGGACTATGGAAATTACCTACAAGCGATGAAATGGTTGGATGGATGGTTGTCAAGCGATGAAATTATGCGTGAACAAATATCCCAATTGAGAACCTCTTCCTTTTTTCCCCGCGTACGACAAAAAAAAATGCGAAAATGCTGTTCTGAGTCTGTATGTTTTTGTGCGTGTGAATGAAATGTCTGTAAAACTACCCGCAATACAAGGATTAAATTATTTAGTGCGGGAGTCATTAAAAAAAGAAAGAAAAATATATTGTTTTCGGTACAAAGCAAATATATTCAGATCATTTTTATTGTATTAATAAATACATTTCGTTCGCAGGTTCAATCAGAAATGGCGAGTAAAGCACAAGCTGACTCTTACACGCGAGCTCCTTACAAATGTGAAAAATGCGTGAAAGGTTTCAATTTCGAAGACGTATTGATGTCTCACATGGAGAAACATAGGCAGGTGAGTCTTTGATATACATATACTAGAGACCCGCCCCGACTTCGCACGGGTGTAATACTAATGTATCACTACATTTTATAAAACAAATTTCTCCGCCGTGTCTGTTCGTCTGTCTGTCTGTATTTTGAATAGCTGATGATAATATTGCATGTTACATTATTTTTATTCGTTTTTAACCGACTGTGAAAGAAATAAACTTGACTGCACGGATAGCCGAGTGGTATAGGTCACCACGCCAATTACCACTGTACGCGACGTGTCGCAGGTTCGATCCCCGCGTAAAACAAGAATTTGTGGGATCCACAGATGCTTGTTTTGAGTCTGGGTGTCTCGGTGCGTAAAAAATGAATGTCTGTAAACCCCCCGCGATACAAGGATTAAATTCCTTATTGCGGTAGACGTTTTAATTGAAAAAGGAAGGTAGGTAAGTAATGTTTTGCTTTGATTTTAGGAGAACGGGTCCTACCAATGTGATATTTGCACGCAATATTGCCCAACACCAGTGTCTTTGAGAGGCCATATTAAATCCCATACGACTAGGTACGTATATTATTTTAACGTTATTGACTGACCTGTTGGTCTAATGGTTAGTGGCCCTGACTGCTAAAACGGAGGTCGTGGGTTCGATTCGTACCCAGGACAAATGATTGCATGATGAGCACGTTCGCATGCAATATTAATATGTTGAAAGCAAATTCAGTAAGTTTCTTTTTTTTTTTAAACTTTATTACCTCGTGCAAATGCGTGTGAAACCGTAGACAAATGCTAGTAATAATTATCTATTTATAAATGTAGTATTTTCCATATGTTCTTAGGTACCAATGTAAGCTATGCGGTCAGATACGTCTGTCACGGCAGCATCTACTGGAACACCACGCTATCACACACACAGCCGCGCCCACTACGTACAGCTGCGATAAATGCCAGTTCACCACCAAGTAAGGGCCTTGCTAGAACCATTCTAGTTTTAATTAAGCCAGTAATTTTAATCATAGACTAGCACACTACTGCGATAAGTGATAATTTTCTTCTATCTGAAGGCCTTATTACAGCCACCCTTGAACATGGTTGTAATAAAGCGGACAGGGCTAGTGACCAGCATCTGTAGAAACATCAGGCATCCGTTTGCCTGATATTTCAACAGTTGCTTGCTGGTCAGTATCCAAAACGTCCCCTTGCAATTACAAGTTCACAATCACAAGGGCCTTGCTAAAACCAGTGAAGATTTATTTGTAGTTTTGAACCATTTTCTGCTTAGGAGCTTAAACAATTTGGTGTATTAAAAAAACTTAAAAGAAATGGCTTTTCCTTACAAAATTTTGTCAACTTCTTTCTGTCATAAAATATTTATATTACTAAATTAGGAAAAAGCTATTGACATTAAAATATAACATACATATCAAGAAACAGATAACAATCATGTATAGTATATGTTTATGTTTTGTACAGTAAAAGGACGGTGATACAACGTCACGTTAAAACTCACTCTAGCGAGAGGCACGCGTGCCACCGCTGCGGGAAACTGTTCACTAGCGTCGAATCACTGAGGGTTCATACTATGTAAGTATACACACACTCACATACACACAGGCTCTCATACATATAACATACTAGCGTTCATACTATGTAAGTAGATACACATATACACACACAGGCACAAGCTTTCATACATATGACATACTAGAGTTCATACTATGTAAGTAGATACACATATACACACACACGGGTATGATGGGCCTGTTGGTCTAGTGGTTAGTGGCCCTGACTGCTAAGCCGGAGGTTGTGGGTTCGATCCCCACACAGGACAAATGTTTGTGTGATGAGCACGATTTTTTGTTCTGTGTCTGGGTGTAAATTTTGTATAATATGTATGTATATAAGTATGTTTATCAGTTGTCTAGGACTCATAATACAAGCTTTGCTTAGTTTTAGTTTGAGATCACTAGACCAACAGGTCTGGTAGTTTCTAGCAGTCGACTAGTTTTATTAATAAACTTTTATTAGCTCAGACTATTAAATTTATAATGCTGATATATGCGTGTGTAAAACGTACCAATATATTTGTCTTACAGGCGCCATGATAAATCCAAGCGCATACAATGTGATCAGTGCGAGAAGAATTTCATATATCCATCGTTATTAAGGAAACACATACAGGCTGTGCACGAGAGGAAAGACTACTACTGTGTGGAGTGCGATGTTAGGTTCAAATCCCCGGTGAGTACATAATAAAAAATAAAATATAAATGATTATATTTCTTTAACACATACATGTAAGAAATAGTTTGGGATGGAGGTATCCTTTTTAGTATCTAATAATACTTGTGTTAGAATACCCCCCTCTTCCATAACAGAGGTTACAAATAATCAATTATGCCGTGGTTGACAGAAAAAGAAAAGAAAATGTTTACATAACTAAAGATATCTCAACCAAAGATAATCAGTAATGTACATTCTATCATTTCGATCAATATCTAGTGAAAAGTGGGCGATAGGATGCTATCTATTATCATTTTGATGTTTAAAACTGTTACATTGTAGCCTAATTTGAATAAATGACTTGATTTTGATATCATCATCATTATTACTCTGCTATTATCACAATTATTATTTGGGGTCGGCGCACCGTATCTTCTTCAAATTTTTCTTCTTATTGATTTGCTACCTGTCGTCAATTTATCAAATTTTAAGGCGCCTGTAGGCCGCTGACGTGACATTTCTTGTCTATAATTTATGAATTGACGTTTAAAAAGTGCTACATTGTAGCCTAATTTGTATAAATGACTTTTTATTTTGACCATTTTTTACATTGTTTCAGGAAAGTTTAAGATTACACTTCAAAAAAGCGAAGCGACACAGAGATCCCTCATCATATAAGTAAGTATTATAGCTTTAATATATTTATTTAAGCGCATATTTTTTTTGTCATCACTCTAGTATACATGTGTACTGAAAATGTCCTGGCCATGATTTCGGTCACAGCGGCTAGTGTTACTATGACACCAGCCAGCTACGCGGGACATAAAATAGTGCACAAGCATGTACTGACCCTTCATTCTCTATTTCTTTACTCTCATAGCGATACCATAATAACTAAAAAAAAGAATTTTAACAAAACAGGGATCAACGCGAAACGTGTTACGCGTTAATTCCATATTTTCCCGACAAAAGTATACCCACACACGTTTATAACACTAGATTTCAAACATTTTCAACAGACATTCAGAAGCAACGGTTCTTAATCCAGTCGCTATAATAATAATATTAGCCTTTGGTAGATGCTCAATCACACTTTATATGAAAGTTCCCAACAAGGCCTCTGCACTAGATAAATAATTTGTTTACCACCTAAGCTTCCATTTTTGGAATGCAACAAAGTATCCAGTCGCTATTTACCCGTGTAGACACAGCTGCCCACACTGCCCTCAGCGTGGAGACAGACAGACAGCGGAGGCTTAGTAATAGGGTCCTGTTTTACCTTTTGGGTACGGAACCCTACTAAAAACTACTAGTTTTTAGTGAGTTACTAGTTTTAGACTAGTTTTCAAATGACATTCAGAAGCTACGGTTCTCATATCTCTCGCTATGTCCCCGTGTAGCCACAGCTGCCCCCACTGCCCGCAGCGTTTCCCCTCTCCGTCCTCGCTGTCCGTGCACCTGTCCGGCGCGCACGGGCAGGCGCGCGAGCACGCGTGTGCGCGCTGCCGCCGCCGCTACAGCAGCCGCGATGCGTTGCGCGCGCACGCCTGGAGACTGCATAGGAAGGCAGATGAAAGAGCTAGCTGTGAGATGTGCGGAGAGAGTTTTGCTGTAAGTTGAAGTTTTAAGATTCCTTCCTTTAAAATTAACTTGATAGATGTTGGATTTGTTCAAAGCATATTATCAGAGCCTCTCTCGAATGCGGCCATCTTACTTTATAAAATAGTATACAAGGTTCTAAAGTCTGAATAGTGTAAATATTTTATTGTATTAGGTTATGATGGGGCTGCCATGGTCGTGTTGTGACCAATAGCCACTAAATTTATAATAGATAATAAAAAAATTAAAAAAGATTCCTGCTGTAATTTTTAAGCCTTTGAACGCCGTAGGGGTCACCGGTGACCGATAAATAATACACATTTTGTTGCTCGGCACTCAACGTGTTAAGTTTAGTTTAAAGAACATTTTGTGTACAATGTTGTGTTGTACATGTAAAACCATAGTAAGTGAAAGAGCTTTTCAAACGTTTATTTATTCAAAGCTCATTTTGTCGTTTACATTTTTAATTGTAGCATGAATTTCATTTATAACACAAAATATTTAGAACAATAAACACTGAAAAATACATTTCAAATATCAAATCATTTTCATTTTAACGACACCCAAACTAATCCTTGTATCGCGGGGGTTTTACAGACATTCAATTCACATGCACAAACACACCCAGATTTAGAACAAGCATTTGTGGAACGCACAAATTCTTGTCTTACGTGTCACGGTCCGAACCCGTGACACGTCAGGCACAGTGGTAATTGGCGACCTATACCACTCGGCTATCCGTGCAGTCATGATTTATTTTTGTTACCCCTTCCAGCGTAAGAGCGTACTCAAAGTCCATATGCGGACGCACACGGGCGCTCGGCCTTACACCTGCGACTGCGGCGCGACCTTCACACAGAAATCCAGTCTCAAGACACATCAAGCTAGTAAGCATCCGGTAAGGCCCGACTTTTATACCTGCTTTTGACTGGCTGGTTAAACGATCGGTCGATCCCCACCCAGGACAAATCTTTAAGTGATAAGCTCATCACACAAACATTTGTCCTGGTCGAGAATCGAACCCACGACCTCTTGTGTAGCAGTCAGGGCCACTGACCCCTAGACCAACAAGCTGTATGTGTACGGTTTCATGTACATAATAAATACTAACAACTTTGTATCGTAAAAGTGGTAGAATTGTGATACACAGAATAAAATATGATACCATTTCAATACGACTGGTTCTAATAAGGCCATGTCTGCTATAGTATGTAATAAAAATATATGTGTCTCTCTCTGCATATTCCACTTTTATTGCTTAACCGATTGTGATGAAACTTGGAATACTGATAGCTTGAACCTCTGGAGTCTTAGCCTAAGGTCTAATCCAGATTGTCAGCTAACTTCATATCAAATTTCATCCAAGCGTTTGAGCGTGAAAAAGTAACAAAATCCATCAATCCATACTTACAAACTTTTGCGAATATAATGTCACAAAGATGAGGGTTTAATTATGTTTTTTTTTTATATATTTGCAGAAACAAGAAGAATTAATACAGAATGGAATTGAAACTGCTCAAAATGTACCACAAGAAGGATAAATAATAACATTACCGAACTTGTTAATAACACCAGCCTGTAACTGTTCCACTGCAGGCCTCTCACAAATAATACAGAGAAAGGTAGATTTTGATACAATGGAAAAATAAATAAAAGATTTGTAAATTAATTAATTTGTGTTTATTTATAAAAAATATACTATAACAATATTTAAAGGTCTTACTTAACGATTTTATTGAACAACAATTAATTATTTATTTTTGATATAAATGCGATTTGTTTAAATTTTTAAGTTTTATTACAATTAAGCAAATGTGAAACTGCGATATTATTTATTCAGTAAATGTTGTCCTTTAACACGTAACGCTACAATGAAGAAAATATTAACAAAAATTTTAGGCCTTAATAAAACCAAACGTATTGTCAGTCGCCGTCAGTTTTTTCTCCATAGGAATGATAAAATTTAACCGTGCATTCGAGTAACTTGGAATTTTTAATTGCTTTTTTAGGTCTACAATAAATCGACTAAATACTACTTATTTGATTTAAATACAAACTAACAAAATAGCGGGCTGAGTTGTATAGCAATATGTCGGACTAGTATTGTTTGCTCATCTTCAGAAGCTGACTATACGTGTGGTTTTAATAAGGCCTTTGCGTTAATTTCACTACTTTTGTGGACATAACAAACGTGCTAGCACCAAATACCAAAATGTGAGCACCGCTAAGACGTAACATTAACAACATGAATATTGCTTATTCTACTTTTTTAAACGACTCCCGCACTAAGAAATTTAATCCTTGTATCGCGGGGGGTTTCACAGACATTCAATTCACATGCACCAAGACACCTAGACACAAAACAAGCATTTGTGGAACGCCCAAATTGTTGTTCGACACGAGGATCGAACCCGCGACACGTCGCGTACAGTGCTAATTTACGTGGTGACCTATACCACTCGGCTATCCGTGCAATCATTTGTGAATCTAATTGATCAATTTAAATTAATAACAAGAGTGTTGTCTAAATTATAACAGAGGGCTTAGACACTATACAGCTACAAGGATCTTTTGATACGTGGTTGACATTAACATGAGGGCGTTGGTGTGCATTCACAACAAGAATCAACTCAACTGTCTGTCAAAAGTGATGGTTTTTCATATGACTGCAGTAGTTCCGATTTCGGCCGCGTGACAAAAGATCCTTGTAGGGTAAATAGATTTTATACAATTTTAATATTTGATATAATCCAAAAAATCAACAAAGAAAACAATATTTTCAACGTTAATTATAGACGTTAAAATTAAATTCATTTTAAACGATTCTTATTAAGATTCCGATATCAATTCGACATTTAAAACCAGTTTAGTCGATAAAAAAATAACTTCATTTTATCGTCTAATAAAATCGACTAAATAGAACAGGGGTTACTAACCCCAAGAAAACTTATGTCATTCCTTTCTCATACATTTCCTTCTTTCTAATACAATAATACTTTTAAGTGCACTTGCTATAGTGTATCTTAATTCATGGAATTTATGTATGGAAAGTCTGTATATGAGTGTCTGTCCGTTTGTCAGTTGTAATGTTAGTATGATGTAGGTATCTCGATGCATTATTTCTTTTGATCTTTGTGGAGATGGCTTTTCAGCGGCTATTGTAGATTGGCTGCAAATAGAGAAATTGTTATTAGATGTATTAGTTAAGTTAAGAAGTTTTAGGCACGTAAAAATGTGGGTCCTGCGCCTGATCTCTCTCCGGTCGTGTCGGATTACCGTCCCATCGGGCTATGAGAGTAAAGGAATAGAGAGTGCACCTGTGTTTGCGCACACGCTTGTGCACTATAATATGTCCTGCGTAGCTGGCTGGTGTCATAGTAACACTGGCCGCCGTGGCCGAAATCGGTCGGACCGCTATTATTATTATTATTATATTAAGAAGTTTAGGTAATATGAGGTAAATATGAGTGAGGGAGAAAATAGATACAAGTTTGAAGGGAAATTTTGGTTTTATGTAAGTTTTAAGAAAAGAGTGTTATTTCTAGATGTTCACAATTTTTTTATGCATATTTTACCACTGAAATAGTTAGTCTGCAAAATTGATGTGTTACTCACGTAAATATTTAATGTCTAAACGAATATAGGCAGACTGAAAAATAAGGAACTTACCAGTGCCTTCAAAAGGAAGCAAGAAAGAAAAGTTACGATTTAATGAAATAAATAAGTATTCCTGAACATTCACACAACACCATCTAATTTCAAAGCGTATTGTGGTACGAGTACTCTAAGTAGCTTGTATTACGAGTATTGGACAACTGATAAGCATACTTATGTACTTCTAAATACATCATAGATCAAATCATAAATATTATAAACAAATTACACCCAGCAAACACAAAATGATCGTGCTTGTCTCAACTACATGTGTCCTGGGTGGGATTTGAACCCACGGCCTATGATACAGCACTAATTACTAGGCCGACAGACTCAAACAAACTAATAACACTCTAATTTCCCACAAGTAAACAGATCGCCTGACGACTTAACAGTTCATAATACCTTAATGAGATATCAATCTTCCACTGCAGGCCAACCAAACCGGGTTTGACTCTCAAATGTAATGGAATGTTTTCATACATCTTCTCTGTGCAGAGGAGTGTCGTGAATTCGGCTACGCAGTCCGGGGAAAACCTGGAAACATTTATACATACACATATAACAGGTATATTTGACATCAACAAAAAATATTACTACCCTCTGATGCAGTCAGTTAAACAGTAGCTTATATTATAATGTGTTACTCGCCAAAAAACTTTTTTACAGTTTGACAATATTTTTGATTGTGTAAAATTGTCTATTCTCTTTTTTTAAATGAATCAATTTACTGATTCATTTTTGAGCCGAAAGACATCAAATAAACATACTCACTCATTTTTTTTTTTACTTTATAATATTAGTCTGGTGATTGTATACCGACGTATTAAGGAATCATCTGGATATATTTTGAGACATGTTTTTGTTTTGTTCTTTTTATATATTTTATTCTTTTGTTTCTTACTTGTGTTATTATTTCTCACAAATGTGGTTTTCAATCTGTTCTAAGAATGAATTTTATTCATAATAAATAAATAAAATATACCTTAATCCCTCTAAAAATGTCTGCACGTCTTCCTGCCCCCACGGCTCCTTGGTGGCAGAGCGGAGTCTCGCAAAGTGCCTCACAATCTCCCGAACTGCAGAGAACTTCTCTGTATTCATAAGACTAGATGTTCTACTGTCCGGATTGCCTTCTAGCTCTTTGAGTGCCACTGTAATTGTGAAGAAATTTGCGTAAAAATCGAATTAAAAGACATATATTCAAATTAGGTTTCAATATAATACTTTTCTTAATATCAAAATGTTACAGACAGCATTACATTGCCCACCATTCACTGCCTTCTGTGTTCTTAGTAAGCTAAGAACACAGAAAAGAAACGGCGGAATTAATAGTTGGCTGCATGCTGATTGTATTAAACTAAGATGTCATTTTAATTCAATTTTTTATCGTCAGAGAGTAACTTATGAAAAAGTTAGGACTAATAGTAACGAATGAAAAGAGATGTGTTACGAATAGTATTCATTCAAATTAGTGTAATAAGTATAACTAACATTAAATACGTTTTTTAAATGAAAACTTACAAATGACGAAAGGTTTGATTTCCTTTTTCTGTATTTCCGGTGTTAATAATGATACAGTTGTCCATTGTGTAAGGTTCTCGGTCAATAGCTCTAATTGCTGGGACATTTGAAATACAATTAATAACTATAATATTAAAGGAGATTAGGATTTAAATAACACAAAAACAACACGGTATGACGGGATCCCAACTTTATTTGGGTGAATTGTGTCAAAAAATATGTCAAATTTGTCATTTTCTAGAGAGCAATACACTGTTTACAGTAACCTCATTTTACCGGTTCTTAAAAATCGTCTAAAAATGATTCATCCAGATGGTAAAGAAGTTTCATTTCTTTATAATTCATGTCAATTAAAACTAGCTTGCTTATTAAAATGAATATGATATGAAATACGATGTTATCTTTTTAGTTTTTAAAGTTAAAATCAAAAGTCAAGTTAAAAAACCGTTTAACGGAACTGACTCACAAACCGGACAAGCACATTCAGCACTATTAAAATTCTAATGGCCGCCGCTTGTTGTTTGGCGTTATCACAGTAACATTTTCTGCTTGTAATTAAACAGTTATCACGTGTGTAATACTCGTTAAAGCTAAATAAAACTTTTTGAAAACCATAATATTCCAATATGGCTGCAGTACAAGGTGCTCCTGGCAATAAACAGTGGCCGGCAAGACCCGGTCTCCAGCATCAGAATAGCCAAGGCCCAGCGCCTAGCGTAACGTTGAATAGGACAATAAACTTATATCCTCTTACTAATTACACTTTTGGCACCAAGGAGCCTCTATTTGAGAAGGATGCGTCAGTTCCCGCCAGGTTTCAGAGGATGCGAGAAGAATTCTCGAAAATTGGCATGAGGAGGTTAGTTTTTGAGCAATTCTTTTTAATTATCAACAGATTGCATACAACCAGTACAAATGATAGAAATTCGAGGCCAGAGATAAAAAATTTTGATTGTTTACCTATTGTTGTATTGTTTATACTGAGTTGTAAGAATAAGTTACACTGTAACTTTACGTAAATAACTTGCAATCTAATCTCAGTTGCGGGCTTAGATGGCAGAACAAGACAAACTGTATTACTATTTGGCAACCCGCCCCAGCCTTGCACAGGGACAAAATTGATGTATTACATGTATAAACCTTAAAACATTCTATCTACAACACTGGCCACTCGCTACAGCACTATCCGCCATCAATAAGTATGTTATTGTGGCTTTGCTAGCAACTTGGGGCCATGGTCCGAGGCCCACTTACACACAGCCTTCTGCTTGGTTTTGTAGTTCAATTTCAGGATTGAATCAAGAACGAAACTATTTTAAATCAAAAGCTAACTAAATAATTTTCCTGAGTAAGGATACAGAAGCATAAATAAAAATCTGCTTAAAAATTTTCTTGTAGCCCAAAACCTAGTCTAAGTGATTACTTTTGTTCATTCAATCAGTTCCCGACCTCATTATATTGTTACAATGTACTTACAGATCAGTGGAAGGAGTATTACTAGTTCATGAGCATGGTCTGCCTCATGTGCTGTTATTGCAGCTGGGGACAGCTTTCTTTAAGCTTCCCGGAGGAGAACTCAACCCAGGAGAGGTGAGAAAGTTAAATAACTAGAGGTTGTGCATTAATCATGTGAAAAGAGGGGTGGAGGGCTTAATTAAAAACTTTAAATTACAAAAAACAGATCATGAGATAAATGAATATCCCTTTACCCTCACTACGCATCGGTGTTATCAGATTCAAATATTTACATGGTTTGGTCTCATGAGGTTTACCACCGTTTGTCAGTGGTGGCTTTGAATGATTTTCACTTGTTTTTAGTCTCAAGTGTAAAGGAGTTTCACAATTGTATTTTAAATTTTATTTTGTTTTTTTCTACTGTGTATAGGACAATCATGGATCCTCGGGGGCTTTATACATGGTCCTACAATCAAAGCTTACATGCTAAAAGTGGAAGCACCTCAAAACAATCATCTAATGCTACTTTAATCACATTATAACCATCATTGTTGGTTAGTAGTTAACTAGCGCCCCTCAGCTGAAGGCTTCGCTCAGGTGTAACACTGATGTATAAAACACATAAAGCTTCCTCTTGAAACATTCTTCATACTAAAACTAGACTGCATCATTATCCATAGCATAGTTTTAAGAATCTAAGCGCACATAGGGACAGTCAGTCAGTGAAAACTAATGTTTTATACTGTGTAGTGATGGAACCTCTTTTACTCTTTCAGGATGAGATCGAGGGTTTGAAGAGGCTATTAACTGAGACCCTCGGTAGACAAGACGGTGTCAAGCAAGAGTGGCTTATTGAAGATACTATTGGTAAGTGATTTGTAGTCAAAACAAAACTATTTACTCAAGTTATTGCAGTCCTCTTATTTTAGACACACACAGACCTTATTTTCCTAATACTGGGGGAAAATGCTTTATGCATCCACTACAAATCAGAGGGGTCTGTAGGACTCCCCAGGAGCTAAGAGGTTCCCGGTATACCCACTAAAAGACCCCAGCGTTGCCCCACTAGCTTAGGTCCGAAACTAGTCCCGCTATCCCGATACATACGCTTGAGTAAATCGTTGTATAATTTAAGTATAAAACATCCTCACGATAGTCACTATAAAAAATATATCTGAAATATGCATACCAACTCACTATAAACCACCAAATCTTTGTTACAGGCAACTGGTGGCGTCCAAACTTTGAGCCTCCTCAATACCCATACATTCCGCCTCACATTACAAAACCAAAAGAGCACAAACGTCTGTTCCTCGTTCAACTACAAGACCGGGCTCTCTTTGCAGTGCCTAAAAACTACAAGCTAGTAGCCGCACCACTCTTTGAACTATATGACAATGCTCAAGGGTACGGACCGATCATTTCATCGTTATCACAGAGTCTCTGTCGGTTCAACTTTGTGTATATGTAAGGTTTTATGTTACTTGACCCGATTTGGGTGGTTAGATAGTGGGTGGAGTGTTTGTGTGTTGTTTTACTGTTTTAAATTGACTTTTATGGTTGTTGTAAGTTACTGGGCCGTTTATTAGTGACGTGTAGTTTAAAAACTTTGCAAAGATATCGTTAAAATTAAGGAATGACGGTTTTTTCTTTAGTCTTTAATTTCTTAATGAAATAAGATTATATTTTATACTTGTATTTAAAAATAATATTCCAAAAAATTTAACATTAATAATGCAAACCGCAGACAGGACTCGAACCTGCGACATCTGTCTTAACGCGCCAATCGCTTAACCAACTAAGCTACCGAGGTCATTGTACGAGAGTTTAAATTTGTTCATCGTATCGTGTCACATCTTAAGGACGTGTGCGATATAAAAGGCAATTTAAAAGCTGTGAAAACAGACAAACAATCCATTCATTGAATAATCTGTTATTTAGATAAAATTTGTAAAGTGTGAAAACTAGTTAAAATAAGTATGCTAGAAGACAGAGTGGAAAATAGTATTTTGTATCAAGATATTGCTTTATAATACTGGTATACGCTAAGAAAACTAATGTACTAACAAATTTGGGCCACGACGGCTAGTGTTACTATGACACCAGCCAGTTACGCGGGCCATATATGCGTTTTTAGAAGTAAATACAACAGTTCCATTTTTCGGAAGGCACGTTAAAATGTGCTGCTTGTGATCTCTCTCCGGTCGTGTCGGATTGCCGTCTCATCTATGAAAGTAAAAGAACAGAGAGTGCACCTGTGTTAGCACACGCTTGTGCACTATAACATGTCCCGCGTAGCTGGCTGGTGTCAGTCAAGACATTATCAATTCTTAATCTCACCTCAGCTATTTGATGCAATTATTTTGAAGCATTATGCTGAGTATTGGGCGTCTATACTTGTATAGTCGTGGCGCTACAGACGAAAGCTTTTCTACGCATATACCAGTATTCTATAACACAAAAACACCAAATTATGGTTTTAATTACAATATGAACTCGATATTAATTCAAAAAGCTCAGAAAAATGTTTAAATAGATATTTAAAATTGTGACCGATGATTTGAAAAAACAAGAAATTATTTTTTAAACTTTCAACAAGACATAATGCTATAAGGATCTTTTGTCACGCGGCCGAAATCGGAACTTATGTCGTCATATATGAAACACCATCAATTTTGACAGACAGTTGAGTTGATTCTTGTTGTGAATATGCACACTGGCCTCATGTTAATCTCATCCACGTGACAAAAGATCCTTGTAGCACTATAACACAAGTCTGGAATCTCCTCTACGTGTAGTGTGGGCGCGACTCCATTCTGACGGGCCTCTGGTCTAGTGGTTAGTGACCCTGACTGCTATACCGGAGGTCGTGGGCTTGATTCCCACCCAGGACAAATGTTTGTGTGATGAGCACGATCGTTTGTTCTGTGTCTGGGTCTAATTTATCTATAATATGTATGTATTTAGATGTATATAAGTATGTTTATCTGTTGTCTAGTACTCATAACACAAGTTACTTTCGTATGCTTAATTTGAAACTAGATGGCGTTGTGGGAATGTTAAGGAATATATACATACTAGAGGTTCGTATCGCACGCAGAGGGTAAAAAGACTTGTTACGTTATATACGGAAAGCTTTAGTTAGTCGAATAATCGACTAATTAAAAACATTTAAGTTTTATTTTATTTTTCACAATTTATAAAGGGTAGTTCAGTAATTTTAAAACACTACGCGTTTTGAGTTTTTTTTGCTTCATACACTTATAATAGTTAATTAAATGAAAGCGATATTTTTGATACAATAGAATAACCTATATGTATATTCACCTCAAAATACACCCTTTTCAGTGTACACGGGTAGTACTTGAAGCTGTCATAGCCTAGTGGTAAAACCATAGAACTGCCAAGTCAAAGGTCTCGAGTTCGATACCCACGGGCCACGACCCGCACCAACTTTTCTAATATTGTGTGTCCTTGAGAAATAATTATCACAGCTTCCGTGTTTCGGAAGGCACATAAAAATGTGGGTCCTGCGCCTAATCTCTCTCCGGTCGTGTCGGATTACCGTCCCATCGCGCTATGAGAGTAAAGGAACAGAGAGTGCACCTGTGTTAGCACACGCTTGTGCACTATAATATGTCCCACGTAGCTGGCTGGTGTCATAGTAACACTAGCCGCCGTGGCCGAAATCGGTCCGGACACATTATTATACACGGGTATTGTTTTATAAATATTGAACTACCCACATTTGGACCATATTGTAACTAGTTGATAAGCAAACTAAAGATTGACTACACTTAATTCCAGAGCGTTTCATTTATGTACCTCAAGCAAGAAGACTGTTCTTAGATTTAAGTGTTACTTATGTTTAAGTGAAACTACAAGACTTCATAAATGTATTAAAATGGAGTGTCAGGCGTTTACGAGAATATGTAAGTGTCAAATAATCAATGACTTTAAAGTCTCTCTGAAGAAGAAATTTATTTGACGGACTAATTAGATTTTTATAATCAAATATCCATTTGTTGGTTATATGTATTTTATTGACAGGTCTTAAATGAATTATTAACTGATTTTGGCAACAAGACACTAGACTATTCTGATTTAATTCTAATCATAGACAATAAAATTCTGTCATTCATACAATGCAAGATGTATTAAAATGTCTATGGGCAAAGAACTCATGCATTACACAATGTTATCTACAAAAAAAGTTGTAATAAACTTGAAAATCAATCTGTGATACTAAAACTGTGATATTGACAATGTTTTTAACTTTAGGTAAGTTTAATTGTATGTTCTTAAACGAAATAAACTTACAAAAGACTTTGAGACTATTAGAATGACCCAGTAGTTGTATACTGGATCGGAGAATGAGGCACTAGTGTAGTAGTGTCCTATTAGACTAGACAAATTACTCACTCGACTAGTTTCGCAATGGACTAAATACTAAACTTGAAAAATAATAATGTATTTCAAAACAGGAATCCCCGACGTTGGCAAAAAGGCAAAATCAAAAGTCATTTATTCAAATTAGGCTACTCATGTAGCACTTTTCGAACGTCTAAAAATTATAATAGACAGCACCCCATCGCCCACTCTTCACCGCTTCCTGTGCTCTCGCTGCGGGAGAAGAAAAGGCGCAACAAACTACCCAGCAGCACGCTGTCTTTCTTTTACATTATGAAAAAAAGTTTGTTGTAATAGTATGGTAGGAACCGTACCAGATAAATCAATACTTTAGGTCGATGAAAACTAACGCTGCCAAGCTAAAATAGGATTGGGCGAATCACGTCAGCCGCATGAATGCTGACCGCTGGGCGAAGATCACCACACAATGGGAGCCAGTAGACGGACGGCGCACAAAAAGCGGTGGCGGGATTATTTGAAGTTGTAACGTACACCGCGTGGTTCGAGGTGGCGCAAGACAGAAAGATGTGGAAGGATTTGGGGGAGGCCTTTGCTCAGCATCTTCCTGCCCTTATCCCATTTTACTTGGGGTCGGCGCAACATGTTTTTTTCTAAACATGTTGCTAATGGTTTTGGCTATGGTTTTATAGACGGCCGCCTGCCTGACACTAACGCTCTTTGGGAATGCGATTGTTGGTTGTTTACCCGCCACCATTCGGGTGACCCAAGGTGCTTGGTACAGTGCACTGGGTCTTAAGGTCCATTAGTCGCTTTTTACGACACCCAGTGGAGGATATGGGGAGGCGCTATTCTTTATATCCGGACAGCAATAGGACACAATAGTCTAGGAAAAAAATGGAGAAATAAATAAACAGTCTAGGGAATGATGAACTTAGGTTGTTATTTGTCGTAGTACTAGTTTGGACGGTGGCTAGGGGGACGACTAAATATGTTAATTATTGCACGCACCTAAAACAAAGCTTATGCAAGGCGCAGAGCAATATGAACGTCAGAGTTCTAGGCTCAAATTCCGAGGTTTTCGCATGATATAGTGTCGATAATGTGCTATTAACTAGATTTTTTAGTTAAATGTACTGTTATTGCTAAAAATAGCTGAAGTATCCATTTGCAATTATCCAAGTAAATTAATTCCTAATCGGTAGGTTTATGTAACCGCTAATTGCAAAGCACACATTTTGTATAACAAGAATAAATACCTACATATAAAACTAATTAATCAAAAATGGTTGGTTTTTATAAGTTGTTAATTCACAACAATTTTCCTAAAATTATTTTGATGACTGATGAGACATTACCGACTATCCTTTTTTTACAATATGATAGTACTTTAACTAACTTAGCTGAAATTATATTCTCAATACTAGTCCAAAACTTTAGAAGATCATTTACAAAAAATATAGGACTGAATTATTGAACTCTTTGTTTGGAACTTAATACAGTTGTTACAAGGGTATTTTGCCACGTAGATATTAACATGTACATTGCTATTCTGATGTATCAACTGCCGAAAGGCGGTAAACTCCAGAAGTTATGTTGAACTGACTTAAAAAGAACTTGAGGGCGTTGGTGTGCATATTTGCAACAAGAATCAACCCAACTGTCTCACAAATGATTGCTTTTCATGTATAACTGGCATTATGCAGTTTCTTGCCGGTTCTTCTCTTTAAGAATTACATTTTGGAACCGCGAAACTAGAGTAGTAACGTTTTAAAAGTGCCTATAAAGGCCTACTTGAAATAAGGACATTTTGATTTTTATTAGTTACGATTTCGGCGACCTGACAAAAGTTCCTTGTAGCACTATAAAGTATCCCGAACTGTTATAATGCATGATTTAGGCTATTTTCTTACACTAGGTTGTTATTCGTTCAAATCTCAAGCATCGCAGGGTAAGCAAGCAAGGTAAACCAAATATTTAAATTAATATTTTACGATGCTATTCAAAAAAACCGTAAATTCCAACAGCGAAACGTGATAACAGTTTAGTAATAAACACGTTCGAAATTTAAATATGCGTTTACATGTAGCATGTGTTTTTGGTTTTATTTTTTTAATTCACGCTGGAGAAGGGAAACTGTGGAGCAAAGGCGTCGTGCATTATGCCATTAATAAGAAGGATTATGGTAAGTTGGATATTGGGCCTCTTTACAGACGTATGTCGAACGGTTTATTCCAAAGAGGTTTTGGCACGCAAATGATATTAAAGCGGGAGTCTAGACGTTACTAATTGCATCCATTGGTGCCAGGACTCCACTAAATCGGAGACGAGACGAACGGGGAAGGGAATATTTTTGAATAACCAATAGAATTGTGTTATTGACATATCTCCGCTTAGCTTCAGTGGAAATCGTTGTGCGGAGATGAGTAATATTTGTATAACGTATAGTACGATGGAAGCGGACATGAGAGCTGTGTGCTGACGATGAGCAGCCATCTTGCTAGCACCCGAGCTGAAATACATCTCTTCTCGCATAGTACACAGCATACTGCACAAATTTCCGTTTTGGTAGAGTTCCCTGACCTAAAATAACATGTCCTCTCGCGTAGTACACAACTCGTCGTACACGTCTCGATTTGGTTGAGTTCCTCGAGCTAAAAAAAAATCTCACACAGCGCACAGCACACATCTCCGCTTTTGTGGAGTCCCCAGAGATAAAAAACATCTCTCGCGTAGTACACAGCACACACTTCCGCTTTCGTGAAGTCCTCCGAACTAAAAAAATCTCTTGCACAGCGCACAGCACACATCACCACTTTGGTGGAGTCACGGCCAAAGCTTTAAACTAATCCTCTTTCTAGATCCACATTCGCAAAATGTAATAGCATCAGCATTTGAACGTATTGAGAAGGAGATTTGCGTCAAGTTCTTCAATACGCCATTGAATTATACAGCGACTGAAAATGAGAAGTTACTGTATATAAGCAACCCAGATAAGAGGAAGAGCTGTCCACCAGAGCAATATGATTATAGCAAGAGTGTCGTGGTAAGGACAAGCGTTTGATCTTTTTCTGTTCCCCTAAAATATTTAAAAATATGTGTCACACGTACCTAAGACGTGACACGATAAGATGAACAAATTTAAACTCCAGTACAATGACCTCTATAACTTCTATGGTAACTGGCGCGTTTAACAGGAGACGTACCTAGTTTCGAGTTTTGTCTGAGATTTCAGTTTTTCACCGTATAATTTGTATTTAATTCCAAATATTATCCGATCCACAGTGATTTTTGCGTATTTTAAATAATAAAGAACAAAATTAAAACCAAGAATATTAGCGTTTGTTATTTATTTCTCTCAGGATATGGCGATCGGCTACAAATGTTTAGAGGAGAAAGACATAGCAAGGATGATTGTTGATATGTTACGCGCAAGCATTGAAGGCCCCGGTTGGTACATTTTTGCTTTTTATAATCCCATATTATAAAGTACTCGTTTTTGTAAGTAAGTATATAAATAAGTACTTGTTTTTGAAGCTGTGATAGCTAGTGGTAAGACCGCAGGACTTTCGACTCAGATGTCTTGAGCCCAGGCGAGCGTCGGTTTTTCAAATGTTGATGACATGTTTAGTTCTAGAAATAAATAATACAGCTTCCGTGTTTCATGCTCACCTTTCTAGCGCTCAAGATGGCTTTCAATGTTACTATATGCAATTAAATTTAGTGGTGGTCTTGCGGTTCTATGCACTGGGTATAATTTCGATCCCACCGCAGGCAAGTAAGTGAGTGAGATAGCGAGCGACTTTTCAAAGTCAAATGTACTTTATTAAACTTGAAGAAACCTGCAATAAGAATGAAATCGGCAATAAACTAGCGTGGTGATCAATGCTCAAACCTTCCATATTATATGAGAAGAGGCCCGTGCCCAGCAGTGGGACGTGTACACGATGGTCTTATTATACATGTACTTTTTACCTTCTTACGTAATACTTAAATGATCCTCTTTTCTGAATGTTTTTAATATATTTCAGCTCCAATCAATAGTAATGACCTTTTACGGAGATTTCAAGAGCAGGTAAGCTTCACAAATGATGTATTTTTGAGAATATTTACAGAATCTACTTTGCTGACTACTCTCCTTTATATTATAATAACTTTGTATAAATAACTTATAGTAAATAGTGAGACGGAATTATAATTAATAATATGCGAGACGAGCATGCCGCGTCAGCTCATGATTAAAGACTCCTGTTGTGTCCGAATCTAGTCACTAATGTCTTAGGCAAAAACCCTATTAGGCCGTATTCCGCTTAGGCTATCTGTAAGCAGTCGACTCAGTGAGCTGCAAATCCGTGGCGATGAAATTTGAGTTGGCTGCTAGCTCAAATGAATTTTTGTATGTTACAAGCAAACTTAAACTGTTTTGCTGCGAGTCGGTCCATATAGAACTATAAAAAGCGTAAAAGTAACTGCAAAATAAGCAAACTGTAGACACTTCACATAAAATCTATAGAAGGACATACTAAACCGATACACCGCAAACTCGCGACCGCTAACAGTTTACGTACTGAGAAAACAGCTATACATCTTACTAACTAACATTTTACACATACAGCAATCTGAAATCCGACCCTCGACCATCCTATCAGCTACAGACCGTAATTTCATCAACGCTAATTATCATGAGGAATGCGGGGGTCTAGTACGGCCTCAAGACACAAGACGATCGAACGGCGGAACCATGGAGATCACAGCGGAAAATGAAAACTATTACAAGGACAAGTTGTGGCCGCTTGGTATCGTCATGTATGGAGCTACTGAATTGCTGCGTGAGTTCTTAGTGTTTAAGAATCGATAACTCATAATCGGGTAAACAGTCAAGGATGCCAGCTAACTTCTCACCAAATTTCATCAAAATTGATCTAGCTGCATGATCGTGAAATAGTAATAGTAAACATCGATTAATCCATTTATACTTACAAACTTTCCCGTTTATTCTAATATCAGGTTTAAATGGCCAGAGTCAACTGCCTGAAAAGGCTTATTGGAAATAAAAACATTTTGATTCTGTTTTTTTCTTTTTAATTAAGCTCATTTACCCTTACTCTTTACAGAAGACACCGCTGAATTCGCGATGCTCCAGCAAGCTATGACAATCATCGAGGTCTCCAGCTGTGTGGTGTTCCAGCAGGTGACGGAAGGTGGTGTGCTGCAGCCGAAGAACCTGCTGTGGTTCAGCTACACGGGGGAGGAACACCCCAACCTTGGGTTCACTGCTGGGAACCAGGTGAGAGCTAAGGACAATTGTCTGGACTTTAAAAGAGACCGCAGACCGAGAGAGGGAACCCACGGACAATTATCTGGACTTTAAAAGAGACCCCTTTTTAAGCTATTGCATAGCTTCTATCGCGGGCCTTGAGCGTGGAGACCGAATCGAGAAATTCCGTAACGAAAATAATACTCTCCACTCCGACCGGCACAGCGGTGACTTCTTAGTTTTGGCATCTATCGATGAATAGCAGAACTTTTAATGACTTTTTGAAATATCACGCTTGTCTCTTTAGTTCAGCAACTCGCCTCCTATTCATCGATAGATAGCAGAACTAAAAAGTATCTCCGATATGCCGGTCGGAGGTGGGGGTGTTAGGTTATTTTCGTTACGGAATTCCTGGTTTCGGTTTCCTATCTCAAGGCCCGCGGTAGAAACTATGCAATAGCTTAATAAATAATACTTAATTTCAGACAATCATGCTCATGACAATGGTCCGCGGCGCTCCCGGCCACATCAGCCACGTCCTGAACCAGCTGTTCAGGGTTCTGGGCATCCCGATGATGTCCAACCGGTTTGACAGAGACAACTATATCACTGTCAACTGGAGGAATGTTGAGAAGAGTGAGTTTTTAACATTTATTTTTATCTTATACTAGCGACCCTATAATATACACGACATCATTCCCCTGCCCTTATCCCAATTTTTACTTGGGGTCGGCGCAACACGTCTTCTAGACATGTTGCTTAAAGTTTTGGCTATGGTTTTATAGTCGGCCGCCTGCCTGACTGATGTGTATGCATGTGTGTGTGTGTGTATCTGTGTGAGTGTTACACCACTCTGGCGCCATATTGTTATACAGCAGTAATAAACGAGCATCCATCGACAAGAGTTGTTTTAATTGTTAGCTGACAGATCACTGGCGACGAGTTACCCGCGCATTTTGGAAAAAAGAATTCAAAATTTTTCAAAAATGTCGAATATAATTGGAAATATTTCGAGTTTCGATCACGATAGTCAAGAATGGCCTATATTTAAAGGCCGGCTATTACAATTTATTAAGTTAAATAGCGTAAAAAGCGAAAATAAAAGTGCTTTATTGTTAACACATCTGTCGGACAACAGTTACCGCCTTGCAAGGAACTTACTTCACCCTGAAGTACTCGAGGAAGTAAAGTTCGAGGATCTTATTACGAAATTGGACAAACATTTCACGCCGAAACGTTGTACTTTCGCCGATAGAGAGAAGTTTTATGAGGCGAAGAGATCTGATGGCGAGAGCGTAGAGGAGTGGGCGGCGCGTGTGAGAGGTCTAGCCGTCGACTGCGAGTTTGGTGAGGCATTGGATATGCTGCTGCGAGATCGATTTATACTCGGTCTGGCACCGTGTCGGGAACGTGACCGACTGTTTGAAGAGGATGCCAGCAAACTCACTTTCTCTAAGGCGTTAGAGGTAGCTCAACAGGCTGCGTACGCGCGATTAGCTCGTTCCAGAGTCGTCGCGGGCGGTACCGCGGAAACGGACATCAAGGCCACGCAGATCAAGGAGGAACCTGTGTACCGGCTGGGCGGACAGCGCGCGCGCGGCGAAGCTGCCGCGGCCGTCCGCAGCTCGAACAACAGTGCTGAGCAGCGTCGGTGCAACGTGTGCGGTCTCAGGAATCATGATGCTGAAAAGTGTCGATTTAAAAACTATCGGTGTCAAGTGTGCGGTGTGAAAGGTCACCTAAAGAAAATATGTGGTGTGAAAAAAGGTGAATCGCGATTACATTTGTTGAACACGGAGAACAATGTTTCGGAGAATAGCGACTGTGAGGAATGCGAGTTATACAATGTAAGGTATGTCGGTAGTTCGCCTATAATAATAAATGTGTCGGTCAACTCAGTAAAACTAGATATGGAGTTAGATTCCGGGTCGGGATCTAGTGTCATATCGGAAAAACTTTTAATGAGTATTTCAAAGACTGTATTTTGATGAAAAGTAATTTAAAAATGTGTCTTTATAATGGGCATAGAATCTCGCCCTTGGGCTATTTCCAAGGTCGAATATCGTATTTAAATAATACCCACAATATTAAAATATTTGTTTTGTCAAACGGAGGTCCACCTTTGCTGGGACGAGATTTTATGTCAAAATTTAAAATATATTTTACCTCAGATATCAATAACATCCAAAACCAATCTGTATTAGAGTCCGACACGAAGGAAGTGCAGCAACTTTTAACTAAATACTCCGATTTGTTTACTGACGAGTTAGGTAGGTTCAACAAGTTTAAGGTGAAACTTGTTTTGCGAGAGGGCGCCCAACCAAAATGTTTTAAGCCACGTTCTGTACCTTTCGCATTAAAAAAAAAGGTAGAGGAGGAGATAGACAGGCTAGTTGGTTTAGGTATATTGCAACCGGTTCAATTTCCTAAATACGGAACCCCTATTGTTCCAGTTCTAAAAGAGAACGGAAAAGTTAAGATAGCCGGTGACTTTTCAATAACTCTAAATAAAGATTTAGAAATTGATAAATATCCAATGCCTAGGATAGAAGAGGTTTTCGCCAAGTTAGGTGGTGGGGAGTGTTACAGCAAAATTGACCTGAGTAATGCTTATAACCAATTTGTCCTGGAGGAATCGTCGCAAGAACTGACCGCGATAAGCACATCTAAAGGCTATTTTAAATACACGCGGCTTGTATATGGGTTAGCAAACGCTCCCGCTATTTTTCAAAGAGCGATGGAAGCACTATTGGTTGGTATAGAAGGTGTTAGCATATGGTTGGACGACGTATGTGTAACTGCGCCGACTAAACAATTACACTTCAGCAGGCTAAATGAAGTTCTAAGGAAAATAAAAGAGGCCGGTTTAAAATTGCACAAGGAGAAATGTAGTTTTTTTCAAAATAATGTAACTTATCTAGGCTATATTATAGATAAACATGGTTTACGTGCGTGTCCTAAAAAAACAGAAGCAATTAAAAACGCGCCGCGGCCAAGAAATGTCACGGAGGTTAAGCGATTTATAGGATTAATTAACTATTACAGAAATTTCGTACCAAATGCTTCATCCAAGTTGCACCCGCTGCATGAATTATTACGTAAAGGTGTACAGTGGCAGTGGGACGAGCGTCACGAACGGGCTTTTAATAGCGTTAAGACTGAGTTATCATCAGAAAGGGTGCTAGCTCACTTTGACCCCGCGGCACAGTTGGTGTTGACGGTGGACGCAGGCCCGGCCGGGCTGGGCGCGGTGCTGGCGCAGCGCGACAGGGCGCACGCGTCGCACGAGCGGCCGCTTGCGTTCGCGTCGAGATCATTGTCCATAAGTGAACGAAATTACAGTCAGATTCAGAAGGAGGCGACAGCTATTATTTTTGGCGTCAAATACTTTCACCAATATTTGTATGGGCGTCAGGAACCATTCGTACTTAAGACGGATCATCGGCCCTTACTTTCGATATTCGGGATGAAGACAGGCGTATCAGTAATGGCAGCATCGAGATTGCAGCGTTATGCAATCATATTATCGGCGTATAATTATAACGTACAATATATTAAAAGTGAAAATAATGTCGCAGCGGATTATTTGTCGCGCTCGCCCTTGCCTGAATCTGATAATAAAATGGAGGAACAAAATGATTTGTCATTCCTCAATTTTTTAGATACCAACGTCGCACCGCTAACTTTTGACGATATAAAAATTGCAACAAATAATGACGAACTTTTGCAAACAGTGATTAAATATATCCAGAATGGCTGGCCGCGTAAAATTTCTTGTAAAATTGTTCAGCCTTATTTTAATTGTAAAACTGATTTGGAAATTGAAAACGGTTGTATTTTTCGAGGCCATAGAGTGGTGATACCAGCGGTTTACCGAAATAGTTTATTGAAGGAACTTCACACGGGTCATTTCGGAGTAGTTAAGACGAAAAGCGCAGCTCGTAGTAGATTTTGGTGGCCATCGATTGATAAAGACATAGAAGAATGGGTGGGCGCGTGCCACACTTGCGCCGGCACACGCGCAGCGCCGCCGCGCGCGCCGCCCGCACCTTGGCCGCGAGACTTAGCTCCATGGCAACGTTTGCATATCGACTATATGAGTATTAACCATAACGAATACTTGATCGTTGTAGATGCTTACAGTAAATGGTTGGAGTGTTTACATATGAGTTGCGGTACTTCAAGTCGGGCCCTTATAACTAAACTCAAAGAATTGTTTTCTAGATTCGGTTTACCAACTGTCATAGTTTCTGATAATGATGTGAAAATTAAGTCAAAAGAATTTGAACATTTTTGTAAAATGAACGGTATCCGATATGTAACGTCACCAATTTATCACCCTTCCAGTAACGGACAGGCCGAAAACTCTGTAAAAACATGTAAGAAAATGATTAAGTGTATTATAAGCGATAACACTCAGCAATCTATGATTAATGAAAAATTGTTAGGATTCTTGTTCGATTACCGTACCACCCCCCATTGTGCAACGGGTGAATGCCCCTCAAAGCTCATGTTTGGCCGAAATATTGTGTCTAGACTGGACTTATTATTGAGAGATAGCCGTAAATTTAAATCGGATATTGATAATTATCAACCATCTAAAACAATAAGGATTGGCGATAGGGTATGGTTAAAATGGTTTATAGCCAGAAAAGACAAATGGGTTTTAGGTAACGTAATTAAATTATTGGGTAATCGCATGTTTCTAATATCGGTTGAAAATTTTAATGTAGATTGTAAAAGACATATTGATCAGATTCGCAAATATACAGGTGCAACCGATACTAGAAAAGAGGTAAACGGCGCGCGCGCTGCGAGCCCCGCGCCGTCCGCGCTGCCGAGGCCGCGCTCGCGTCCCTCATCGCCCTTGTCAACCGAGGAGCCGCAGCCATTACTGTCGTGTGACAAGGACTCGCAGCTAATACAGGGCGAGAGTAACGAGGTTGTGGAGGAGGATGAGCGGGCAGGGGCTAAGGGTGTAGCCGAAACTAGTCAACAAGATAATGTGGAAGCTAGTATTCCTACACCACAGCCTACAAGGCCGATTCGTAGTTGTAGACGAAATATTAATTATAAGATTTAAGTTGTAATTTTAATATAGATGTAAATGTACTTAATATTTAGATTAGTTTTAATATTTCTACTTTGTTAATAGTGTTGGAGGAGTGATGTGTATGCATGTGTGTGTGTGTGTATCTGTGTGAGTGTTACACCACTCTGGCGCCATATTGTTATACAGCAGTAATAAACGAGCATCCATCGACAAGAGTTGTTTTAATTGTTAGCTGACAGATCACTGACACTAACCCTCTTTGGGAATGCGATTGTTGGTTGTTTACCCGCCACCATTCGGGTGACCCAAGGTGCTTGGTACAGTGCACTGGGTCTTAAGGTCCATTAGTCGCCTTTTACGACACCCAGTGGAGGATATGGGGTGGTGCTATTCTTTATATCCGGACACCACACGGACATACACGACGACTATAGTAAATATACTATAGAAAAACTGTGAATTATGTATGCCTATAAAAACAAAACGCAAACGCTACGTCCCGCAATTTTGAATCTGTAATATCTTCGAAAATATTCATTTAAATCTTGCGGACCATATAGATGACGCGAATGCTCACTATGAGTACACAACTACACACGTCCACACAACCCGAGGCGTGCGAGACGAACCATTCGCCACGCATGCCTCGCGATGTGTCGACGCGGCATTAAAATTTTGTGTAATAATGCGTTCAGTATTTCTGAGAATCGGCCAATATCTATTTTTTATTTCTTTTTTTTTCGAGAAATAAATCTGAAATCGCCAATCCGCAGTGATCTAGCGTGGTGATTAATGCTCAAACCTTCCCTATATGGAAAGAGGCCTGTGCCCAGCAGTGGGACTTAGGTATATAGGCTGGTTTATTTTTTTCGAGAAGGTAGACGCGGGCAACATCTAGTATAACATAAAAATTAATTTCTATATTTAAAACATTCCTCTAGGCTGTAGAAGCACTTATCAATAAGCTTTTCAGCTTTCTTTAAGATTTCAGTAGGTTCTCTTAATATATACCTAGAATTTTAACTGTAGTTTTCTCCTGACAGCTAAGGAGCACTACTTAGAACGCGCACCAAGGGCAGCGTGGCTGAGGAATACGGAGGGCGAAGGCGCCGCGTACGACTACGACAGCGTGACTCACGCGCCCGCTAACTTCATGTGCAATGACTGCTCTCTAGGAGCGCAGACTGTGCAACCCATACAGGTAAAGAGAATAAACTGCTTATAAGCATAATAATTTTTAGCATTCCGAAACACGGAAGCTGTGATATTAATTTCTTAAATGCACACAAAAGTCGGTGCGCGCCGTGGGGATCGAGCTCAAGACCTCTGACTTAGCAGTCCTACGGTCTTACCACTAAGCTATCACAGCTTCTGCTTATAAGCATAACATTAAACATAATAACCATCATAAGTATATATAACGGTTTACTCACGCTTATGTATCGGGATAGCGGGACTAGTTTCGGACACAACCGGAGTCCTTAATAATGAACGGGGTGTTCGACTGCCATGGTGACTCTACCGCGTCAGCTCATGATTAAGGACTCCGGTTGGGTCCGAAACTAGTCCCGCTTTCCCGATACATACGCGTGAGTAAACCATTATATAGTTTAAGCATAAAACATTTATTTGCCTTAAGTATTGTAGGTATAAATGTAAGTCCAAAATAAAAAGTAGGTAAGCATACATAGGGACAGACAGCGGGAAGTGACTTTGTTTTATACTAAGTTGTGATAGTTACTTTCTTTGCTTACAGGACCACCTATGGCAGCGCACAATGACGATGGGTCACCGCACGGACCTGAGCCCCTTGGATGTCGAGCTATTGAACTTGTTGTACAGCAGGCAGTGCCAGCATCGGTTCTTAAGCAATAGTTAATAAAATAATATGAAATTAAATGAAATCATTGTTTTGTTCTGTAAATAAGATAATTATATCAGTTTTACGGTCTTAAATATGTTTCGACCTCTCTGGATTCGACATTTCCTAACTGGCTACACTGAGAAGAAATGTCAAAACAAACTCAGGGGTTGCCGTTTCCTTTAAAGTCCAGACAAGTTATGCCTCCGGAATTGTTCCATTTTTATAGTTACCTAGGTGTTGCCCGCTTTTTCGTTTGCGAAAAAAAAGGTATAAAAAGTAGCGTCTATGTTAATCCACGGTGTCAGCTAACTTAATTCGTCAAAATAAACCAGTTATTTGAGCGTGACAGAGTAACAAACATCCATCCATACTTACCAACTTTCGCGTTTCTAATATTAGTAGGTAATGGGATATCATAATACCAACCTGTAAACGACCCACTCCTGGTCACAGGCCTCTTCTCATATAGGGAAGGATTGAGCATAACCCGACACGGCAGGAGAGAGATCAGGTGCAAGACCCACATTTTTACGTGCCTTAACATTGTACATGAAAACTGTAATTACTACATATATTACTACAAAGTCGCTGTCGCTGTCTGTCCATTCGCTTGAATCTTTAAATTACATAATGGATTTTGAAGCGGTTTCTTTAATTAGTGATTCAAGAGGAAGGTTTATATGTATAACACATCAGTATTTCACCCTTGCGAAGTTAGGGCAGGTCGCTAGTATTGAATAAATAATTCAAACACAATTAAAACAAATGTAATATATTCTAATAGGTATATTATCAACATTATTGGCAGTGTTACATTTCATAGGTGGCGGTCTACTGAAAGTTATTTATTAGACTAGTCTAAATACTGTTCTAATACATTTTACTTTACAATCCAAGCAATATTTGTTATTAAATAATTATAGGAAACATTTTTTCAACGAACCAGTCGCTTTTCCAACAAAGGTCACTAAACGAGAGTTAAAAATTGCACTAGAGTAAGGTCAATGACCGACAGTTAATATTTTTTCATCATACTTTTTTACATGTGAAGTTACAGTGTTAAAAGGATATCTAGTCACGTGGCCGAAATCGGAACTAATGCCGACATATATGAAAAGCCATCACTTTTGACAGACAGTTGAGTTGATTCTTGTTGCGAATATGCACACTGGCCTCATGTTAATGTCATCCACGTGACAAAAGATCCTTGTAGCTCTATAACAATACTGTGGTATTAAACATTTTTTGTTTTATTCCAAATTTTAATTGGTTTTAGCGATTATTACAGAAAGAACACATTACATTCCTACAAATTTCAATAAAATTTCAACACATTCCCGGTAATATTTCATGCATAGCTTCTGTCATCATCATCATGAAAATGTTTGGTTTACTTTACAATTTTGAAAGCTACCTAGGGTTTCGTGGTTTCCATGTGTTTTTAATGCATATAACAAGGGTTTTATGTTATATATAATTCGGTCTCTACATATTACACACATCAGAATTTCCAATAATTTAGATTTCACTAGTCTTTTCTTCAGATTATTTACAATTTGTATCTACAATTAACATTTTCAAGTTTGATTTAACAAAAGATTATTTTTCCATGATATTCTATCACTCTCTTTACAATTTGACGCGTGTTTTTTATACAATTCCGTACTTTCAGCCGAGAAATTACAAGAAACACAATGTAAAATAGGTTCTAACTCGCACTTGTCACACGAAAAAACCGTCTTTCCATTTACGGTTTTTTCCACACACTGATCGCACCTTCTTTCTTCAAGCTCGTTTTGTATTCCATTTTCTTTTTCATCTGTGGTCGTTTTGACACCTGTCAGATTGTTGGCGGGAACCGAAATGTCAGATTTTCTTATTCGTTTATTGTTTTTGCAATGTTTAAAGAATTCGTTTAATTTTCCTCTTACTGTTTCTAATTTTTTATTTCCCATACATTTCGAGTATATTTCTGCGTTTAATTTATCTTTTGCCTTTTCTGGTACTATTTTGTAAACAGTAATATGTTCAGTCAGATCATTTATTATTTTTTTATATGGAATCCCTACATTGTTTAAGTTTTTTGAATTTTCATTTTTTAAATCATTTTTTAGTCTATTTAGCGCGTCTTGCTCTATACTAAAGTCTTCCTCCGAATTGGAATCTTCGTTTAAGCTTATACTAGTGTTGTAACTATCAACATTTATAACTTCTTCACTACTTTTTCTTTTTTTATCGATATTTGAGCATTCCGATTTTTCTTCTTTAATCTCTTGTTTTACATCTACGTTTAAAATCTGTGTATTTGACGCATCTATTACATCTTCTTTTATTTCATTTTCTTCTTTTATGAATACAGTCTCTGGTTCGTGTGTCTTTTCCATTGGTATAACCATAGACTCAATATTTTTTAATATTTCCTCATTGAAGCTTAAATCAGAAATATCTCCTTCAGTACTTTCTGAGAACTTTCGTTTTTTCTGCACATTTTTCGTTTCGACCTTTTTATTTTTTTGTTCTCGAGTCTTATTTTTAATATTCCCGAGAATACTTTCTAGTTTAAGTTGTTTTTTGACGAATTTTTCGTCTTTTTTTGTTGTTTGTTCTACGTTTTGTTCAATAGGTTTAATAATTTGTGTGTTTTTGTTAGTTTTGTTGGTTTTAGTCTTCTTCTTATTGTTTTGTTTGGTTTTCTTTTTGGGAGGAGGTTCGGGAGAGATTGTGATGACGGGAATTTCTGGCGTCTTGCTGGACGGCTCCGGCGATCTTGAGTAGAGGCATTCTGTAAAGAATAAAGTTTTGTTTTAGACAATTTTGATAATTATTCCATAGATTTTTTATCAACGATTCTCGTACTAAGGAATATAATCCTTGTATCGCAGGGTTTTGATAGATATTCATTTTTGTTTTAGATGTATGCTAGTAGCTGTCTGGAATGTTTCACTGAGCAACCGTTTTAGGTCCACTCCACATTTTTCTCCCACCAAACGGATGCCCCGCCCAAAAAAATGTGGAGTGTAGCTAACTAACTAACGTTACTATTTATTCTTTGAATCAAAACGGGACATTATTATTTATTTATTTTTAGGATACATTCCTTTTTTTAAAGACAATTTCCCACAAAACCAGTTCATTGGTTTGACTGTGGGTGCACCGCTTTAGTTGGCTTATCAGGTTAAATAATAGGTAGTCAATTAAAAAGAAAATGTGTTTAACCCATTTTAATAAGGAGATTTCTCAACTCGAAAGTATAAGCTTTTTTTGAGAGAGATAACGAGGGGAATTTCAAATTTTCGCGTGATTCCTGAAAACGGGACAATTTCGTGTCCCACTGTTCATTTCGGGGACACCGGGACTCGTAATTGTAAAAAGGAACAGTGCACTGTACCAAGCACCTTGGGTCACCCGAATGGTGGCGGGTAAACAACCAACAATCGCATTCCCAAAGAGGGTTAGTGTCAGGCAGGCGGCCGACTATAAAACCATAGTCAAAACTTAAAGCAACATGTCTAGAGGACGTGTTGCGCCGACCCCAAGTAAAAATTGGAATTAGGGCAAGGGCAGGGGCATGATGAGTCCCGTTCAAAACGGGACGTCTGGTCACGTTAGGCATAACCCTCCTTGTAAACGCAGTCGGTTAACCTCACCTTCGCGATAGCTCTGGTCCGGCGGGTCCTCCCACCACACCGGGCTGGGGCACGTGAGGATCTCCATGAAGTCCTCATCAGACAGAGACCTCTCCTCCAGCAGCCGGACCATCTCTTGCATGCTAAGATCTGTAGCGGACGGTGTGTCTGGTTCTGACTGTTTTACACCTAGAAATTAATTCATTTTTTAATTAAGCTCGCCTGTGTACATCATTTTTTTTAAGGAATCTGTAAAAAGTTTTATGTTCTATAAATAATAAATAAAATTAATAGTTATTGTTACTTTTGTAGAAACTAGCTGACACGCGCGGTTCCACGTGCGTTAACGTTCACGAAAATCTAACCGGGTAGATGGCGCTATCAACAAGGGTTGACTTACCCTTTTACGCCCTTAAAGGGTGATTGGAAAAAAATATTTTACACTTTAAAAACATAAAGGATCCTTGTAGCACTATAACATCTCAAAAGACTTCTTTAGATTTACCTTTTTTCGGTACTCCCAATTTCCTTTTATTAGCAGTAGCAATAACTTTAAAATTGTCTTTTGGTTTCAACACAACTTTCTTACTATTCAAATCTCGTTTCAACTTATTTGGATAATACTCTACTTGGTCAATAACTTCTTCAATTGCCTTATCAATTTTTTTAAGTGGAGCATCTTTCTTACATATTTTTTTCTTAGGTTTAGGCGATTTTATTTCCGGTTTAGTAAGTTTCGGTTTTACTGCTTTTACCGGTTTATCGGTTTTCTGCTTTTTGTTTAACTGTTGTCTTTGTTGCGCTGATTTTGTTCTTGTTATTATCGGTTCTAAGGGTCTAGGGCATTTGGGTTTTCGAGATGCTTTAGACGACATCGTTTCCTGAAAAAGAAGAAGAAAAAAATGGAGCATTATTTTTGAAAAAATTACTCGCCTCTAACTCAGTCGATTAAAACCCACAGCTCAGTATCAGCTAGCTCCATACCCAATTTTAACAAAACTGATCTAGGTGTTTGAGCGTAAAGGCGTAAAAGAGTATCAAAAACCTGTCCATCCATCCTTCCATCCATCCATACTCCATGTCCACTTGTATACTTACAAACTTTTCCGTTAATAATATTAGTAGGTAACTACTCTAGTCTCACCCTGTAGCATTGCTGATGTGACATACATAAACCTTCCTCTTGAAACATTCTAACTATTCAAAAAAACTGCATCAAGATTCATTGCTTAGTTTTAGAGATCTAAGCTTACATAGGGACAAACAGTGGGAAGCGATTTCTTTTTCATAGTAGTACATAGGTAGATAAATATAGAACTTCTATACAGCTAATTAAATAAATAAATATCTTGAGACAATTTCCACACACGGCCATCTTATCCTAAGCTAAGCAGAGCTTGTGTTATGGTATTCAGACAGCTGATAAACATACTTATATATTTCTAAATAAATACATATTATAGATGTAATCACACCCAGACACAGAACAAATGATCGTGCTCATCACACAAACATTTATCCTGGGTGGGAATCAAACCCACGACCTCCGGCTTAGCAGTCAGTGTCACTAACCACTAGACCAACAGGCCCATGTCATTGTGACAATTTTTATATATTCTCCACCGAATGTACATTATGGAATGCAATAACGATATGAATATATTGTCCCAAGATATTTATTTATAATTATGGACCCTGACAGGCACACTGGTACAGCAAGACAGTTAAAAGAGAGAAAGGCGTTTTTTATTAATTTTAAATTATTTGGATATGCAATAGGTAAGTATTTTCTATGTATTATAATTAATATTTTCTACTTATATTCTATTCTATGTATACAATTAAAATTAATAGAGTATATGTTACTTCACCAAGAGGCCGTTAAACTCAGGTATATCATCCCTACATAGTATAAACTAAAGTTGCTTATGCAGTCTGTCTTTCCCTATGTATGCTTAAACCTGTAAAACTATGCAATGGTATTTATGCATTTTTTTTATAGGTAGAATGTGTCAAGAGATTGATTTATCTGTATAATACATCAGTATTGCACCTGCGCAAAGCTGGGGTGGGTCGCTAGTATTAATGATAATCTAACAACAAATGAGATAGTTTAGGATAGTTGCTAGTTTAGTAGCATGACTATTAGACTGCCAAGTCAAAGATGTTAGGTTCAAATCTCAGCATACAGTCATGTGAAAAAACATGTATACACGACTAAACAATTGAAACTTTAATCATAGTCAAGTAATGTGATGACAAATTTTCTTTCAAATTAATAATTTTATATTTAGCTTACAATGTCAGGAATATTCCATAGCAGCTTCAGAAATTTCACATAACAAATCTACTGCAACTGTTTGGTTGTGTATGCATGTTTTTGCTTGTGACTGTACCCTTGTCTATTCAAATTCATATGCATGTTTATTACAAAGTAATTATCACCTAAAAATAAAAAAACTTCCTTAAGTAATGTTAAATTCAAAATCTTAATAGGATTCCTTATCAGTAATATAATAATGTATATATGTAATATAATAACAAGGTATATGTGTGTGTGCTTGTTATTAGCAATATTTAAGTTTATATTTTTAACTCATAATAAAATTGTATTTAAGTATATTTGTATTTTAAGTGTATTTGTCTGTAAGCCTTCTCTAAAATAAATAAAAAAAAACCTGTGTAGGAAACTATCATGAGAAAACCAGCACTCTTGAGATTTTTTCAAGGGTATTTTAAGCCATACTAGATGCCTATAAGCGGCTTAAACTCTAACACCATTTTGTAAAAGAACCATAATTATGATAAGAAGGATAGAAGGGCTTATTACAGTAATAATTAAACTAGCACATAGTTTATTATTATTACATAAATACATAGTAACTCACAATAAAGTCCAATTATATATTTTGCTATTCCTTTAAGGAATAACCTTTGTAAAGACTCTTACCCATTATTTAGACCAGAAAGGTTGCTTTCAATTATAACTTAATGTCTCAAACATTAAGAAAACTTAGTTATTAACAATATTTTATCAAATATATCCATATAGATGAATCAAGTAATTTTTTTTCAATATTTGGTACAGACATGAGTTTAGCTTGAGGTGTTAAGATAATTTTAGTAATATAACATAAATATATACTCACAGGTTATTTATCTTCTTCTTATCAAATATTTAAACATCATTTCATGATTTGAAAACATAAAATCTGGAAAAACGTAATTATTTTTAGTTTAAGCACATAATCATAATTTTTTGAAGGTTGAGGAAACTATATGCATTTTTACTTAAGATAAACTTCTTTATCTTATACCTTGTTGAATATTAATGAAGCTAAAGTTTTAAATAACATTCTTTCATAAGTCAATAGTAAACTATTTAGAATAAACTTCTATTATTAAAATCAAGACAATAACTTGTTTACTGTGAGACAGTAAGCAAATTATTTCTATGATTGTGATCTTATTTACGTTTCCTTACAGATAATACAATAATGACGTATGAACATACAATTTTTTTAACACAATTTCATAAATGTTACTTTTATGATCCATATAATACATCAAAAGTGTACATATCACATAGAACTTGAACAAAATATCAATAAATATTACGGACCTCGGAAAAAAAACAACTCTCATTCTCTATTTTCAAAATTCGTCGAAAGATGGCAACACTTGTCACTGTAATTCTTAGCCTCTCCAGTTTACCACTTTCTAACAGTATTTATAACAAAAATAACAACTAAATAGTCTTTAAATGTGTTAATTCGCGTATCAGACATCAAACTAGGATACCACGAGACCCCGAGAACCTTGGATAGCCGAATTATATTCTAATCTATCTTCCGTCCTTTTCTAAACCAATAAGTGGAACAGAGTAGGAATTATCACCTCACACGGAAATAACAAGCCTGATTTGCACCTCATGGTACTTACACTCGTATTATTACCTAACTTAACTATTAATTACGCTATTTGATGTACAATACATATAACTTCCAACTCAATCTTTCATATAAATGTACTACAATGTTATAATACACATTCTTACCTGTACGTAACAGATCCAGGTGAGAATTCGTTCCTTGAAGACAGTAACAGTTGCTTGTAAGATCTAATTAAACAATATTATTGTAAAACAACTATTATATAAATTGTTTATTTATACGTAACCCGTGTTTTTATTGTATTACATTCGACACGGACTAAACGACCGACGGGAACGGGTATTTCAGAGATAGTGTTGAGAAACTGACAATTTCTTAAATAGTCACTTTAAATCGACTATGGATTATAGAAGGATTAGGGACGAGCAATCTTTTCATTGAATACGTATTAATATTTATTTAATTATAGTTAACATAATGAAATATCAATCAGATTTCAGAAATAAAACTAATAAGTTGAAAAACAAAAATCTCTAAACTCGGCGAATGCAATAGAAGACAGGTTAACTCTGATGAACTATTTTCTTCATTCATATCAAAATGTTATAGTTACAGACCTCATCATTTGTGTGCTTATTTTATTTTTATATTGAACTATGTAGCTCTTTTCGGCAGCATTGTTGGCGATGTCGTTTTTCGCTCCAAGAAAGGCCAAATACCTTCAAATATTTTTTTATCAAGACTTTGAGCCCGACGCATTAAACAATACGTGACCATAAAATTTCGTATTTAGTATATTACAGTAACTATGTTTGTGTTACATAAAAAAGTATGTTGTAAGATCGTTTAGTATTTAGTATGTTAGAAGATGAAATCGACTAACTTACTCATCGATGGCAGCACTCGCATTTATGAATATGATTCTGTCGTAGTGTAGTATTATTTTGTTTACGTTTCTTAAAATTGATATTTATAACATCCTCAATTGCACTTACATATGCTTAGCTACTGCAATGATAGTAATTATGTACATTCAGCTAAAATGTAAGACGATAATAAATGAACAGCAACATTGTACTAGATGTATCAACAATATTATCGTGTAATAAAATTTATCATGACGCGGAAGCATTCCTTCAAAAAAAAAAACACCTATTATTATGCCAGTAACAAATGTAATACTTATCCTTACAGCCATTATATTTTCAAAATCCTTATTATATGAACTCAGACATATTGACACGAATAAAAAAAAACATTAAAACTAAAATATGGAGATTGGTCTTTTTTTCATTTTCGCTTGTAGGTATGTATCGAAATAATAATTATGAAGTAAATTCTTAATTTTGAAAGTTCGTGGCTTTTTTTATTGACAATAGAGATTGCTTACAACATTAAAAGTCCAAAATGATTTTAGAAATAGTATTAGTCTATCTCCTGAGAAATAATCCTGTCCTATTAAAAGATAGGTTAGTTACACGCCTACTAAATGCCTACTAGATTGTGCCTATACCCTAGTCAATGATTACTATCAAATTTACTGCTTTTATCGCGACTCTTTGTAGGCACAATGGGTACTTCGTTAAATAAACATAAAGATTACCTATTTAGAAACCTTAGCTTCTTATTCCAAATACGGCAAGTCTTTCGCGCAACTTAAGATACGTAGATACAGAATGTACCTAGCCGAATTGTACTTATATTAAATAATGAGCTATTTTTAAATATAGGTAATGAAATATAACGCCGATCTGTGCATGGGGATCACTACAAATGGTCAGATTACGTTCATTTACTTAAAAATATAACGTCAAGTGAAAATATAACTTTAGAAAACTAATAATATAAGTATAAAGGGTACCGTGAGTAGACATCTGTGGCATAGATTCAATTGCTCTAAATCAATACGGTTCAAAGAACAGTCGACGCTAAAGACGGACGGCGCATGGTGGCGAAAATAGGTACTAACATCGCGCCGCCATTTGCAATTTAGACGCTCTATATAGTAACAATAAAAGATTGATTGCAACAACTTGACATCTTATTTAATATGCCTTATTATACAAACTAAATAATGAAATTGTAATTATCTATTAAGATTAAAAAAATGGGTTAACAAATGTAAAAGTAGGCAAAGATTAAGAGTAAGTAGGAGGTATACCTACACATACCTTATTTTTTTTTGGTACCCGGTGGGTGGCAACTGGCAATGGAAATCCTCATGGATTTCCATCGCTCCGGGGAGGGCGAAGGGGTGTGCCGGCCTCTTACCGTCTAAAACCACCGGTATACCTATACCTATCTCAAAATATTATTATGTAAGTCGTAAGATATTATCTGTGAGTTGAATCGTATAAACGCACCAATCGGATCTAAAAAAAAAACGATTCATATTGAAATCAAATATTAAAAAAAAAAACAAAATTAATTTTAGATCTTTATTTTATTCCAGTCGCTTGCGACATTGTGACATTCATTCGAAGCTGTACAGTATTGACCGATGCAAACCATTTTGATGTTAATAACGTAACATAGGTACGTTGGTACTATGACATTAATGTCATATTTTTTAATGAACAAACAACGGTTTATGCATACTATTAGATTTAAGAGTTCTCCGAACCACAAAACACCAAATCGTGCCTTTTTTTCGTGGGAAATCATCAAATGACCCCGCCGGCGCGGCTGTGGGTGCAGCGGGAGGTAGTGTCAGACTTTTACTGACTAACACCCACTATGTTCCTCCTGGACCTCTTTGAGTGCAAGGCGAGCGGTAACTCTCACGAACATCCCGCAGCCCCGGCAGACACAATCGTGCCTGCAGCCGACCTCAGCTCCGAAAAAGATCGGAGCATCACTACTTTGCAATTTTTATACGTCAATTTATTCAATAATTTTATAGTTCTAGCAGTAACATCTCTTGAATACGTATAACCCATAATTTAATGCTTATTAATAATAGCAAGTAACAAATCCAGAGTTACGCGCATATCAAATTCTAAACAATTAAAATCAAATACCATGACTTACATTAATTGTTTTGCCGCCATAACCTTACAAAATGGTGGAGCTACAGATAACATATTTGTTTATCTCGTTATATTTTGTGTTTCAAATGGGAGTTGTTATGGCAAAGGAAATAAATTTAAACGAAACTGGAGGGAATATTACAGAGACGTCGCTTGTAACAAATCAAAATATATCAGAACATTGTAAACATAAAAATGAGATTTGTCAATCGAATTTTACCAATATTTGTGCGATGAAAGTTGTCAATAATCGGAGAGATTATCAAGACTTTAATAACAGTTGTTTTTTATTAATGAACAATATTTGTGGTAATGAAGGAGAAGGTAAAAGTTTTTTAACCCTTCTTAACCAGAACTTCTTTCTTGAGCCCTGAAAATGAGTTTCAATTAGAAGTCATTGCACGCTGTGGGGATCGAACTCGAGACCTTTGACTGGACAGCCCTGCGGTCTCACCACTAGGCTATCACAGCCTCACATCTGTGTCAATAATAAATATCTTGGGACAATATCCACACACACAAATGTCAAACTTGAGTGATTTATTTCAGAATACTATATAGTAACGAGTGGTTCTTGCCAAGAATATTTCGTATCAAGACGCGCGCAAGAAAATCAAGCTAGCAAAAAAGTGGATACAGGACTAACCACACCCACTACTGCGAGAAAGGAACACAAGAGTCCTAGAAGACTGGTTCCAGGTGGAATAACTACAATAAAACGATTTGACAGCTCTCAAAAAAGAAAAAGAAACAGTACAGGTTAGTATTTAATTATAAACAAGTTGTCTCTGCCTCTTTAAATTTAAATATGTCGCAATATTCACACAACGCCATCTAGTCTTAAGTTAAGCATACTTATTAGCTTGTGAATTTAGTGTTAGGAGTACTAGACAACCGATAAACATACTTATATATTTCTAAATACATACGTACTATAGATAAATAACACACAGACAAAAAGTTTTTATCGACCTAAAACATTGATTTATCTGGCACGGTTCCTACCTTACTATATTGTCATAATGTAAAAGAAAGACAGCGTGCTGCTGGGGAGTTTGTTGCGCCGTTTCTTCTCCCGTAGCGAAAGCACAGGAAGCGGTGAAGGGTGGGCGATGGGGTGCTGTCTATTGTAATTTTGACTTTCAAAAAGTGCTACATTGTAGCCTAAGTAATTTGAATAAACGACTTTGGATTTATACTTAAACGTTATAACGGTTTACTCACGTGTATTTATCGGGATAGCCCGACGCGGCGGCTCATGATTATAGACTCCGGTTGGGTCCGAAACTAGTCGGGCTATCCCGATAAATACGCGTGAGTAAACCGTTAACATTTAAGTATAAATCATCCTCACGAAAGTTATTATTAAAAAAAAGACTTTTGATTTGATTTGAAGACTAGGAGTGTGCCTAAAGGTTAAATTTTAACTCGTAAATCACATTTTTGTGTTCCACAGCGGCAATTCTTCGAGCGTGGTCCTTTAGTCGTAAATACAAGGAGGAGCTTCATTTCGACGGTGACATTTGTCCGATGTCCTGCACTAATGTCTACAAGCCAGTGTGCGTAAATGTGAACCATAAGAAAGGAAAACACTACAGGGCGTATTACTTTAGGAATGATTGTTGTGCCTATGTATTTTTCTGTAAACATCCTGAAGGTGTGTATGTTATCAATCCTACTAATTAATATTTATTTACTTATGCTTCTTATACAAGTAATTTGTATAAGAAGCTGTGATAGCTTAGTGGCAAGACCGTAGGACTGCTAAGTCAGAGGTCTTGAGTTCGATCCCCACGGCGCGCAGCGACTTTTCGAATGTTGTGTGCGTATCTTCCTATATATAAAAATCAATTGCTGATCGTTAGTCTCGCTAAAACTCGAGAACGGCTGAACGGATTTATCTTATCTTGGTCTTGAAATGTTCGTGGGGGTCTAGGGAAGGTTTAAAAGGTGAGAAAAAAATCGAATAATCAAACCCAAAAAACAGCCCTTTTCGTTTTCTTTTATTAACGTTTAATTTATCGATTGGGGCAGTAAGTCTGCCGAGATAGCTAGTAAGAAATAAATATCACAGCTTTCGTGTTTCGGAAGGCACGTAAAAATGTGGGTCCTGCTTGTGATCTCTCTCCGGTCGTGTCGGATTACCGTCCCATCGGGCTATGAGAGTACAAGGAACAGAGAGTGCACCTGTGTTAGCACACGCTTGTGCACTATAATATGTCCCGCGTAGCTGGCTGGTGTCATAGTAACAACACTGGCCGCCATGGCCGAAATCGGTCCGGACCGCTATTGCTATTACAAGTAATTTGTACAATGGCGGACTTAATGCCTGAGGCATTCTCTACCAGTCGACCATGGGGTGGTGCAGAGAAAACAAGACAATCAATCAATACATTTATTGCAAATATAGGTAGGTAGTAAAATACATGATGACATATACATAGTGAGAGTGCTCCATGTTTCGCCTGTTGGCATACAATGTTACAAAATTAAATGTCAGTTACACATCATCATCATCTTCCTGCCCTGATCCCATTTTACTTGGGGTCGGTGAAAGATAACGTGACCATTTCTTTTTTAACTCAAATCATATCGTGCTCATCACACAAACATTTGTCCTGGGAACATCGAATCCACGACCTCTGGTGTAGCAGTCAGGGCTACTAGCCATCAGACCAACTGGCCAGTAATGATGGCATTGTTCCCGTTTCAATTTCGTTCCACGTGCCGACTGCCGAGATATCCTTGTATTATTTTACATGGACCAACTTTTAAGGACAATTTTTTCATTTGTGCTTTTTTCTGTTTACATTATCTAGAGAAGAAACCGGACAGAGATGATGAACCTGAGAGCATCCAAATTGGAATTTTGACATATACCCGCTGTGCCCATGTGAGGTAACTAACTAACAGTCATACTTTGTCTACACGGATAGCCGAGTGGTATAGGTCACCACGCCAATTACCACTGTATAGCTTAGGTGCCGGCTCGGATCTTGAGCGCTCGATGAGTTTAACCTGTGTGCCCATGTAAGCCTTTAAAAAGGACCGGGTTTTTTCCCTTGAAGTATGTCCGAGAATTAAAAGATATAGGTAGTTACTGTATCGTCATGTGTCGGATTGTGCAGCGCTATTCAGGGCTTGCGTGCTGCCTGTTGGCACAGGCTTCCTCAGATCGATCTGGCTCTTTCTTCTAAAGGCCAGTCCATACACTGCATTTGTTTACTCGATGTAAAATCACTTCATTGTCTGGACTTTAAAAGAGGCGATGACCCCGTTTCTTCTCAGGGTAGCCAGTTAGGAAATATCGATTCAAGCGAGCTCATATTTTTAAAATATGACATGAAAAAAGTGGTAACATTAATCCTACTTTCAGAATAATAAATTTTATATTTATTTTATTATTATTACAGGTATATTGTTAATAATTTTCTTGTGTTTTTTTTAAGGTACGTCCAATTTGCACGTTTCAACGAGGTTATATCATCATTGGGGAGTTATGGTTGGTTGTCAGGCAACTACAAATATTCACATATGTTGAGCCCGGCACAAATAAAACCTGGCTTCGGATAACAAATAAAACAATGTTTGAAAATGTTGCATTTTTATTAAGACAAATGTTTTACACTTTTATTTACACAAAAAAAGAATAGACAAGCTTTAGTAAGTTGGATGTACAGTCACGAGCAAAAATATGTATAGGTACACAACCAAACAGTTGCAGTACATTTCTTAAAGCGAAATTTCTGAAGCTGTTATGGAATATTACTAATATTGTAAGATAAACATAAAATGATTTAATTTTTTAAAGAAAATTTCACGATTTCATTAATCATTTGACAAGGACTTAAACTTCAATTGTTTGGTGTATACATGTTTTTGCTAGTGACTGTACACAGAACTGTATATTTTCTTAATTAGTTTTATTACTAACGACCCATCACAGCTTCTCTTGGGCGAAATACTGAAGTATTATACATATAAACCTTACACTTATCACTCTCTCTATAAAAAAAAAAACATTGCGTATCCAAGCGGACTGACACAGCGACAGCAAATACAGCAATATTGTTTTATACTATGTAGTGAAATAGTAATAACATTGATTATTTAATCATTATTCATGACAATAAATTTCAGACGTGGTGATCAATGCTCAAACCTTTCCTATATGGGAAGAGGCCTGTACTCAGCAGTGAGACATTTATTAAATAGGTAATTTAGTTTACATTTTTCACATTATCGGAGGGATCCATTACATTTTTAGATTAAAACATAGCCTGTGTTCATCACAAAGGATATAGCTTTTTGTAGGTAAAATAATTTTTAAAATCAGTTCAGCAGTTTTTGTGCCTATTCAATACAAACAAACAAACACCTATACATATATTAATACGTGATGCAAAAACTTTAGACTCCTTTTTACGAAAATTGCGCAGACACAGGAGCATAAAATTTGGCACACTTATAGTTTACGTGTTGGTGAAGTGGATTCCAAGACTCCTGGCCACTAGAATCTGTGAGAGACACACAGAGGAAAAACCCTCCGAAAAGGGAAGAAAATTTGCTCCACCTTCTAGAAGAACTAGCTGCTGCACACCTGGCCGCGCTAGAAACTGAAGGCATTGACGGAGAAAATGAAGAAGGAGCTTAAAATGCCACTCCCTCTTCTCAGAAATTAATGAAAGACTGCTAAAGACTGCCAAGGCAAAAGTTGCCCGGTCGGTCACTCAAGCTGATGAGAATACCAAGGGTAGAGCTGCAAGTAGCAGTCATAGACGAAATAGAACACCAAGACCGAGAGAAAAACAGTGTTCACATGAACAACGACCGCACGTTCATATACAAACTACGGCACATCAACAAGCTCAAATCAACGACTAGCGCTGGATCCGAACAGAACGTACAAACGTACCAGTCGCCTTCGACAATAATCATCGACGGTACAAAAGGCCGGACTTCCTTTACTTAACAGAAGATTCCTGGCCAATAGAATCTGTGAAGACCACAGAGAAAAAACCCTTTGAAAAGGGAAGAAGACAACCTCACGTAATATATGATCTTTTTGCAATGGATTATGGACATATTGAAAAGGCTGTGCCGTTAGCTAAAATAGGTAAGGTTATACCTCGGACCGGAGATACCCAGCCCACATTTAGCAGTGATTTGCCGGCTTCACCTATGTGAGCATAGAGGCAGCTCTTTTACTGAAGAAATTTTACATAAGTTTAAATATTTCATGAAAACTGACCAACTCATTATGACTAATAATCATGATAGATTGGTCGGAATTATGACAACAAGGTTGTTGAAACGTTATTGTGTTTAGATCATACGTTACTATGAAAACCCATTCAACAAATTGTGAGAAATTCAGCTCCAAATTCCTTGGATTTTATCAAACATAAAACATTTGAACGTGGCAGTAAGTTTCACGCCACACTGCTGAGTGGAACATCAGAAACAGATTTCTATGTAGCAGAAATGATTGATTACAATCAAATAATTGTGTGGACTTAAAAAACTACTACTGTCAAGTTCAAATTTGAAGTTGACAGTAGCAGAACAGAAGAAGAACTCTCTAAAGGGAAGATTTGCTCCGCCTTCAAGTAGAACTAGCTGCACTAGCACTAGAAACTGAAGGCATTGACGGAGAAGATAAGGAAGGAGACAAACGACAAATTTAGCTTCAAATTCGTTGAATTTTTTTAAAGCATAAAATATTTGAACGTGGCAATAAGTTTGACGCCACAGTGCTAAGTAGAACATCAGAAACAGATTTCTATGTAGCAGAAATGATTGATTACAATCAAATAATTGTGTGGACTTAAAAAAACTACTACTGTCAAGTTTAAATTTGAAGTTGACAGTAGCTGAACAGAAGAAAAACCCTATGAAGAAGGGAAGAAGATTTGCTCCGCCTCCAAGTAGAACTAGCTGCACTAGCACTAGAAACTGAAGGCACTGACGGAGAAGACAAAGAAGGAGCCGAAGATGAGACTCCTGAGAAATGATGATGAGACTCCTACTGCTGAGAAGTTAACGCATGACTGCTAAAGTTCACCTCCAAGGAAAAAGTTGCTCAAGCTGATGAGCATACTAAGGTTGGAGCTACAAGCAGCAGTCATGGGAATCGACTTAAAGTGAAGACGAAGATTCAAAAAATTGCTAAAGAAAAGAAGATTTGCTCCGCCTTCAAATAGAACTAGATGCTGCACTAGAAACTGAAGACACTTACGGAGAAGATGAAGAAGGAGACGACAAATTTAGCTTCAAATTCCTTGGATTATTTCAAACATAAAACATTTGAAAGTGGTAGTAAGTTTCACGCCACACTGCTGAGTGGAACATCAGAAACAGATTTCTGTGTAGCAGAAATGATTGATTACAATCAATTAATTGTGTGGACTTAAATAACTACTACTGTCAAATTTAAAATTGAAGTTGACAGTAGCAGAACAGAAGAAAAACCCTATGAAGAAGGGAAGATTTGGTCCGCCTTCAAGTAGAACTAGCTGCACTAGCACTAGAAACTGAAGGCATTGACGGAGAAAATGAAGAAGGAGCTTAAAATGAGACTCCCTCTTCTCAGAAATTAACGACTGACTGCTAAAGACTGCCAAGGCAAAAGTTGCTTGATTGGTCACTCAAGCTGACGAGAATACCAAGGTTAGAGCTGCAAGCAGCAATACTGGACGAAATAGAACACCAAGACCGAGAGAAAAACAGTGTTCACATGAACAACGACCGCACGTTCATATACAAACTACGGCTCATCAACAAGCACAAATCATCGACTAGAGCTGGATCCGAACAGAACGTACAAACGTACCAGTCGCCTTCGACAATAATCATCGACGGTACAAAAGGCCGGACTTCCTTTACTTAACAGAAGACTCCTGGCCAATAGAATCTGTGAAGACCACAGAGAAAAAACCCTTTGAAAAGGGAAGAAGAAAACTTCACGTAATGTATGATCTGTTTGCCATGGATTATGGACATATTGAAAAGGCTGTGCCGTTAGCTAAAATAGGTAAGGTTATACCTCGGACCGGAGATACCCAGCCCACATTTAGCAGTGAATTGCCGGCTTCACCTATGTGAGCATAGAGGCAGATCTTTTACTGAAGAAATTTTACATAAGTTTAAATATTTTATAAAAACTGACCAACTCATTATGACTAAAAATCATGATAGATCGGTGGTCGAAATAATGACACCAAGAATGTTGAAACGTTAATATTTTTAGATTATACGTTACTATGAAAACCCATGCAACAAATTGTTAGAAATTTAGCTTCAAATTCCTTGAATTATTTCAAACATAAAACATTTGAAAGTGGCAGTAAGTTTCATGCCACAATGCTGAGTGGAACATCAGAAACAGATTTCTATGTTGCAGAAATGATTGATTACAATCAAATAATTGTGTTGACTTAAAAAAACTACTACTATCAAGAAAAATTTGAAGTTGACAGTAGCAGAACAGAAGAAGAACCCTTTGAAGAAGGGAAGATTTGCTCCACCTTCAAGTAGAACTAGCTGCCGCACACCTGGCCGCGCTAGAAACTGAAGGCATTGACGGAGAAGATGAAGAAAGAGCTGAAGATGAGACTCCTGAGAAATGATGATGAGACTCCTACTGCTGAGAAGTTAACGCATGACTGCTAAAGTTCACCTCCAAGGAAAAAGTTGCTCAAGCTGACGAGTATGCCAAGCTTGGAGCTGCAAGCAGCAGTCAAAGGAATCGACTTATAGCAAAGACGAAGATTCAAAAAATCGCCAAAGAAAAGAAGATTTGCTCCGCCTTCAAGTAGAACTAGCTGCACTAGCACTAGAAACTGAAGGCACTGACGGAGAAAATGAAGAAGGAGCCGAAGATGAGACTCCCTCTTCTCAGAAGTTAATGCATGACTGCTAAAGACTGCCAAGGCAAAAGTTGCTTGATTGGTCACTCAAGCTGACGAGAATACCAAGGTTGGAGCTGCAAGCAGCAGTAATGGACGAAATAGAACACCAAGACCGAGAGAAAAACAGTGTTCACATGAACAACGACCGCACGTTCATATACAAACTACGGTACATCAACAAGCACAAATCAACGACTAGCGCTGGATCCGAACAGAACGTACAAACGTACCAGTCGCCTTCGACAATAATCATCGACGGTACAAAAGACCGGACTTCCTTTACTTAACAGAAGACTCCTGGCCAATAGAATCTGTGAAGACCACGGAGAAAAAACCCTTTGAAAAGGGAAGAAGAAAACCTCACGTAATATATGATCTTTTTGCAATGGATTATGGACATATTGAAAAGGCTGTGCCGTTAGTTAAAATAGGTAAGATTATACCCGGATCGGAGATACCCAGCCCACACTTAGCAGTGAATTGCCGACTTCACCTAGGTGAACCTAGAGGCAGCTCGTTTACTGAAGAAATTATACGTAAGTTTAAATATTTAATGACAACTGACCAACTCATTATGACTAAAAATCGTGATAGATCGGTGGTCGAAATAATGACACCAAGTATGTTGCAAAGTTTGTTTTTAATACATTAAACGTTGCTATGAAAACCCATCCAACAAATTGTGAGAAATTCATTTCCAAATACTTTGAATTTTGAATGATTATTATGATAAATAAATAAATGATGTTTTACGACTTCCATACCGAAAGGTTCAATATGTATGCATACTATATTGTACTTTCTGTCATCTCTGTAACCCATATTTGCAATAAAGGATTTCAATTGAATTGTTTTTTTAAAGCATAGAACATTTGAACGCGACAGTAGTAGTTTTATTTTTTTTTGTCTATGGCAAGTTGGTAATGGCAACACTGTTCACTAGACGTCACGTCAACAGTCTTGTCTCGAATCCCGGATTAATAAATTGAATTTAATTGTATTTCTTGTATTATAAAACGTTTGAATATAAATTTTATGTGCAATTCTAGTGAAAATTGTTTGGGCAGTGGTATATTGTCGTGATTGGGTCTGCTTTGGTTTATATAGTGATATAAACTTGTAGCAAGTCCCGCTGTCAAACTAAATTAAACTATAACGAACATTTTACAATGCATTGTCACCGAAAACTTGTGTGTAAGTGCTTATATTACTTTTATCAGTTTTCCTTTAGCATCACTTGTGAAATGTAGGAAAAATAAGTTAAAGAAATACATATAAATTTAAGAAAACACTAAATCTAATGAAAGGTTATAAAACTGTTTTAAGAATAATTTAAAAACATGAAAACGTAATGTAATTCAAACAAACTATGATAGCACAAAGTCTAAATAATATGAGACTGATATACAATACCTACAGTCAGAGATTCTCCATTTAAGCATTTACAAGACTCTTTTAATAAAATTACAGTTAAATATGACAAATTGCAGAAAGAAATAGGGGAACATAGTATACTGGCCATGACAAGCTTGGTGGATGTGTGTAGTGAAAATGAGAGATTGTATAAGTCCCTATTAAACAGTCAAACATCAGACTGTCAAGCAGATTCACCGGACTGTTCACAGCCAGCTATGTCTCTGGTGTCACTTCAGCCGTTGAAGTGACACTGTGAAGTTGTATAACAATCTGTCCTCCGTTATTATTGCAGTAATTGGGAGAATAGGTTATGCTAGTTTGAAGCTGGTTATAAACTATTTTCAAAAAATTATCTAAATTATGTAATTTCAAATTTTTTTTTCATTTTCAACGTTTCTTCTCAGGAACGTTTCTAGCCAGTTAGAAATGTCGATTTCAGCGAGCTTATATTAAAGAAAATGTTATGTAAACGAGATAACATTTATCCTATTCGTAGAATAAACTATTTCATTTCATTTCAGGAAGTTCCACGCCACAGTGCTGAGTGGAACATCAGAAACATAATTTCTATGTAGCAGAAATGATTGATTACAATCAATTTATAGTAATAATAGATCATCTATTCAAACATTGTAAAGGCAAAGAAAAGGACTAAAAATTGTACCAAGCATACAATGTGCTACCCAGGCGTAGCAAGAGAGCAAGAGACTTGGTAAGATCCCCCAATTCGCGCCAAGGGGTAGAAGAGGGCCCCAATATACATTACACTCTAAACCTGTACGGAACAGCGTATGACAGAGCGATTATTATAGAAATTTCAAAACCGAAATAGAACTAGCTGCACTAGCACTAAAAACTAAAGGCATCGACAGAGAAGATGAAGAAGGAGACAGAAATTTAGCTTCAAATTCCTTGGATTTTTTTAAAGCATAAAACATTTGAATGTGGCAATAAGTTTCACGCCACAGTGCTAAATGGAACATCAGAAACAGATTTCTATGTAGCAGAAATGATTGATTACAATCAAATAATTGTGTGGACTTAAATAACTACTACTGTCAAGTTCAAATTTAAACTTGACAGAACTCTCTAAAGAAGAGAAGATTTGCTCCGCCTTCAAGTAAAGCTAGCTGCCGCACACCTAGCCGCGCTTGAAACTGAAGGCATTGACGGAGAAGATGAAGAAGGAGCCGAAGATGAGACTCCTTCTTCTCAGAAGCAGAACGTACAAACATATCAGCCGGTATCCTTTACTTAACGGAAGACTCCTGGCCAATAGAATCTGTGAAGACCACAGAGATGTATGATCTGTTTGCTATGGATTATGAGCATATTGAAGCATATTGAATTGAATAAGGCTGTGCCGTAAGCTAAAATAGGTAAAGTTATACCTCAGATCGGAGATACCCAGCCCACATTTAGCAGTGAATTGCCGACTTCACCTATGTGAGCATAGAGGCAGCTCTTTTACTGTAGAAATTTTACTTGAATTTAAATATTTTATGAAAACTGACCAACTCATTTTGACTGAAAATCGTGATAGATCGGTGGTCGAAATAAAGACACTAAGGACGTTGCAAAGTTTGTTTTTAATACATTAAACGTTGTTATGAAAGCCCATCCAAAAAAATGCGACAAATTCGTTTCCAAATACTTTGAATTTTGAATGATCATTATGATAAATAAATAAATGATGTTAAATAATTCAGCTATATTTACTACTTCCATACCGAAAGTTTGAATATGTATGCATACTATATTGTACTTTCTATCATCTCTGTAACCCATATTCGCAATAAAGGATTTCAATTGAATTGTTTTTTTCAAGCCGTTTGAACGTGACAGTAGTAGTTTTATTTTTTTGTCTATGGCAAGTTGGCAATGGCAACACTGTTCATTAAACGTCACGTCAACAGTCTTCTCTCGAATCCCCGATTAATAAATTGAATTTAATTGTATTTCTTGTATCATAAAACGTTTGAATATAAATTTTATTTGCAATTCTAGTGAAAATTGTTTGGGCAGTGGTATATTGTCGTGATTTGGTCTGCTTTAGTTTATATAGTGATATTAACTTGTAGCAAGTTCCGCTGTCAAACTAAATTAAACTATAACGAACATTGTACAGTGCATTGTCATCGAAAACCTGAGTGTAAGTGTTTATTATTACTTTTATCAGTTTTCTAAGTAAAAGAAATACATAAAAATTAAGAAAACACTAAATTTAATGAAAGGTTATAAAAACTGCTTTTAGAATAATTAAAAAACATTAAATAAACGTAATCTTATTTAAACTATGATAGCACAAAGTCTAAATAATATGAGGTTGAAACACAATACCTACAGTCAGAGATTCTCCATTTACAAGACTCTATTAATAAAAATACAGTTAAATATGACAAATCGCAGAGAGAAATAGGGGTACATATACTGGCTATGAAAAGCTTGGTGGATATGTGTAGTGAAAATGAAAGATTGTATAAGTCCCTATTAAACAGTCAAACATCAGATTGTCAAGCAGATTCACCGGACTGTTCACAGCCAGCTATTTCTCTGGTGTCACTTCAGCCGTTGAAGTGACACTGTGAAGTTGTATAAGAATGTGTCCTCCGTTATTATTGCAGTAATTGGGAGAAGAGGTTATGCTAGTGCGAAGCTGGTTATTAACTATTTTCAAAAAAATATCTAAATTATTTAATTTCAATAATTTTTCTTCATTTTCAACGTTTCTCCTCAGGAACGTTTCTAGACAGTTAGAAATGTCGATTTCAGCTAGCTTATATTAAAGATAGTTATATGTAAACGAGGGGTAACATTTATCCTATTTGTAGAATAAACTATTTCATTTCATTTCAGGAAGTTCCACGCTACAGTGCTGATTGGAACATGAGGAACATAATTTCTATGTAGCAGAAATGATTGATTACAATCAATTTATAGAAATAATAGATCGTCTACATAGACAGTGTCAAGGCAAAGTTAAGGAATATGATAAAATTGTAGATGAGATAGACCACAGAGATGTATGATCTGTTTGCCATGGATTATGGACATCTTGAAATGGCTGTGCCGTAAGCTAAAATAGGTAAAGTTATACCTCAGATCGGAGATACCCAGCCCACATTTAACAGTGCATTGCCGACTTCACCTAAGTGAACCTAGAGGTAGATCTTTTAGTGAAGAAATTATATGTTGTACAAATGTTTTATGACAACTGACCAACTCATTGTGACTAATAATCATAATAGATTGGTCGGAATTATGACAACAAGGTTGTTGCAAAGTTGATTGTAATTAATACATTAAACGTTGCTATGAAAGCCCATCCAAAAAAATGTGACAAATTTATTTTCAAATACTTTGAATTTTGTTTGATTATTATGATAAATAAATAAATGATGTTAAATAATTTAGCTATATTTACTACTTCCATACTGAAAGGTTGAATATGTATGCATACTATATTGTACTTTCTATCATCTCTGTAACCCATATTCGCTAAAGGATTTCACTGAATTTAGTTTTTTTTCAAGCATAAAACATTTGAACGTGACAGTAGCAGTTTTATTTTTTTGTCTTTGGCAAGTTGGCAATGGCAACACTGTTCACTAGACGTCACGTCAACAGTCTTCTCTCAAATCCCAGATTAATAAATTGTATCGGAGCCGGACCCTAAGGCGGGTACATCCATCCATCCTGTGAAGAGTGGCAGATGTTGCTGAAATTAAAAGTTAAAAATATAACTCAGGATGGGATCAAAAAGGTAGGCAGGAACCGAATTTCGGTTGAGTTTAAGGGTCCAGAGGATGCTAACGCATTTTTGAATAACTCTGAAATTAAAAGTAGAGGGTATAACATACTAATTCCTACTTTTAATATCACCAAAATGGGTGTGGTTAAGGGGGTTCCATCAGACTGGACTGACTTGGAGTGCTTAGATAATTTAACTTCACCCATAGGATGTGGTAAAATATTAAAGATCCGCCGCATGAACAGAAAGGTACAGAACGAAGGGAAAACGGAGTGGGTTCCAACCTCCACGGTTGTGTTAACTTTTGATGGTCGGACACTCCCTGAGCGAGTTTTTTGCAGTCACAATGCCCTCCCTGTAGAGTTATATCACTTCCCTACTGTCCAGTGTTTCGGGTGCTGTAAGTTCGGGCATACTAAAGCACAATGCAGGTCCAAACCAAGGTGCTACCGCTGCGGTGGAGAACACTTTGGGGAGGGGTGCTCAATCGACCAACCTAAATGTTTGTATTGTAGTGGTTGTCACAATGCAAATAGCCAGCAATGCCCGGAATACTCTAGACAGAGGAATATTAAAATTAGTATGTCGGAGAAAAACATCTCCTATTCTGAGGCAGCAAAGCTATTCCCTGCAGCTAAAAAATCCTTCGCTGATGTCTTAGCATCAGCCCCCTCTATGTCCCATCCTCTGCATTCTTTGCAAACCCATAATCCTATGCATTCCCCCCAGGAGCCCTCTACATCCTACAGAAAAACTGTTTTTCTTCGTCCTAAAACCCATGCTCCTCTGGCCCCTGGTTATAACCAACGGGCTCACCAGGACATCCTTAATAGTTATTCTTTCCCTTCCTCTCCCAATGGTAGTGCTATAAATAGAAACCCTGCTCCTTGTGACGATTCCACAATCGAGCAGATTGTAATGCTCCTTACTATCCTCCTATCAAATTACTCCCTACCGGACCACGTTGCCACCAACCTTGTAAAAACTATCCAGTCCCATCACATTCCATCTCTTGCAGTGGAACGCCAGGAGTGCTCTCCCGAAAAAACATGAGATCCTACATCTCATCAACTTACACTCACCAGCAATATTTGCTGTATCCGAGACGTGGTTAACCCCACGGCTCAATTTTAGAATTCCCGGGTATGGCACGCTCCGGGATGACCGTATTGACGGTTATGGCGGGGCTGCGATGCTCGTGAATAATTCCCTTCCTTATTCCCTTCTTTCCCTTCCTCCCCATGGGGATGAGATTAATGCTGTGGGCGTGCAAGTTCTGGGCATTAATGTCATCTCTATTTATATTCCATCTCCTAATCCATCTTGTTTAGATTATGTTAAAAATATATGTGTTGTCCATAAACCAATTATACTTCTGGGCGATTTTAATTGCCATCACGCTCTCTGGGGATCCGACCATTGTGACAGTTCAGGTTTAGATTTGGTAGATATAATGGACGACGTGGGACTATGTGTCCCACGTCAAATAATGGTTTAGAAACACGAATACCCAGACCAGGGCAAAGTAAAAGCTGCGTAGATCTTTCCCTTTGCTCGGCTAGTTTGATGGGACAATTGGAGTGGAAACGATTGGGTCTTACTTATGGTAGTAACTATTACCCAATCTGTTCTACACTGAGTAACAGAACACTACCACAGAGGGACAAAACTCCGCTTTTAAAATACAGGATCACAGATGCAAAATGGGACTTGTATTCTCGAAATCTGGATAGCATAGTTACCGCTTTACCCAGTGTATCTCCCGACAATCTAGACGCCTGTATGGAGCGATTTTTGGGTGCTATCCTTTCGGCAGCTGATGGCTCTATCCCGCTTAAAAATTCGGCCTCTGGGAAGCTCTCATCCCCACCTTGATGGGACCGTGAGTGTTCTACCATGGTGAAGTCCCGGAGAGAGGCGGAATTTAGGTATGTTAGAGCTATGTCTGTGGCGAATCTGATTGAATATAACCGAATTGTTGCTACATCTAGGCGTCTCTTCAGACTGAAGAGACGTGAAGGTTGTAGGAAATTCTGTGCATCCCTTACCCCTACAACTCCATCCTCCATAATTTGGAAAAAACAGAAGACTCCTGGCCAATAGACTCTGTGAAGACCACAGAGAAAAAACCCTTCGAAAAGGGAAGAAGAAAACCTCACGTAATATATGATCTGTTTGCAATGGATTATGGACATATTGAAAAGGCTGTGCCGTTAGCTAAAATAGGTAAGATTATACCCGGATCGGAGATACCCAGCCCACCTTTAGCAGTGAATTGCCGGCTTCACCTATGTGAGCATAGAGGCAGCTCTTTTACTTAAGAAATTTTACATAAGTTTAAATATTTTATAAAAACTGACCAACTCATTACGACTAAAAATCGTGATAGATCGGTGGTCGAAATAATGACACCAAGGTTGTTGCAAAGTTAATGTTATTAATACATTAAACGTTGCTATGAAAGCCCATCCAAAAAAATGTGACAAATTCATTTCCAAATACTTTGATAAATAAATAAATGATGTTAAATAATTTAGCTATATTTAGTACTTCCATACTAAAAGGTTGAATATATATGCATACTATATTGTACTTTCTATCATCTCTGTAACCCATATTCGCAATAAAGGATTTCAATTGAATTGTTTTTTTTCAAGCATTAAAACATTTGAACGTGACAGTAGTAGTTTTATTTCTTTGTCTATGGCAAGTTGGCAATGGCAACACTGTTCACTAGACGTCACGTCAACAGTCTCCTCTCGAATCGCCGATTAATAAATTAAATTTCATTGTATTTCTTGTATTATAAAACGTTTGAATATAAATTTTATGTGCAATTCTAGTGAAAATTGTTTGGGTAGTGGTTTATTGTCGTGATTTGGTTAATATAGTGATATAAACTTGTAACAAGTTCCACTGTCAAACTAAGTTAAACTGTAACGAACATTGTACAGTGCATTGTCATCGAAAACTTGTGTGTAAGTGTTTATTATTACTTTTATCAGTTTTCCTTTAGCATCACTTGTGAAATGTAGTAAAAATAAGTTAAAGAAATACATAAAAAATTAAGAAAACACTAAACCTAATGAAAGGTTATTTAAACTGTTATAAGAATAATTTAATAAAATTAAATAAACGTAATCTTATTCAAACAAACTATGATAGCACAAAGTCTAAATAACATGAGGCTGATATACAATACCTACAGTAAGAGATTCTCCATTTACAAGACTCTTATAATAAAATTACAGTTAAATATGACAAATCGCAGAAAGAAATAGGGGAACATATACTGGCCATGAAAAGCTTGGTGGATATGTGTAGTGAAAATGAGAGATTGTATAAGTCCCTATTAAACAGTCAAACATCAGACTGTCGAGCAGATTCACCGGACTGTTCACAGCCAGCTATTTCTCTGGTGTCACTTCAGCCGTTGAAGTGACACTGTGAAGTTGTATAACAATCTGTCCTCCGTTATTATTGCAGTAATTGGGAGATCAGGTTATGCTAGTGTGAACCTGGTTATTAACTATTTTCAAAAAATTATCAAAATTATTTAATTTCAATAATTTTTCTTCATTTTCAACGTTTCTTCTCAGGAACGTTTCTAGCCAGTTAGAAAATGTCGATTTCAGCGAGCTTATATTAAAGAAAATGATATGTAAACGAGATGACATTTATCCTATTTGTAGAATAAACTATTTCATTTAATTTCAGGAAGTTCCACGCTACAGTGCTGATTGGAACATGAGGAACATAATTTCTATGTAGCAGAAATGATTGATTTCAATCAATTTATAGTAATAATAGATCATCTATTTAAACATTGTAAAGGCAAAGAAAAGGACTATAAAATTGTACCAAACATACAATGTCCTACCCAGGCATAGCAAGAGAGCAAGAGACTTGGTAAGATCCCCCAATTCGCGCCAAGAGGTAGAAGAGGGCCCCAATATACATTACACTCTAAACCTATACGGAACAGCGTATGACAGAGCGATTATTACACAAATTTCTAAACAAACAGAAGGCCAGGCAAGATTGCGGAAATGATGTTTTCAAATATAAACTGACTCTCACTGACAGATGGTACTATAACCAGCCAATTGGGTATTTGACTAAAAAAAATATTCCGTCAGATAGATTACCAAAAAATATTGGATATGTATTTTTTCTTTTATCACGTTAACAAAAATAAGATGATACCATATGTTGAAATCTCGTGTGTCGTCACATATGTGTCACTGTTTACTGTCAAGTGACGTCAGTAGCTCCACTTTAAACTTTTCACCACCTTTGTTGCGTTTTATCTTTGTGTTACCGCCAGCGCCATCTATTGGCGCAGTGACGGAGACGTGTCGTACGCGTCATGACGCCATGACGCGCACGACGGAAAATTTAAACGTCACTCAAAAAATAACGTTTTGTTGAGTCACATATTTTCACGATATTATATTAATTTCTTGTAATATAATATACAAATATAAATAAACGAATAAAATAATTATTAAACACTGCTTTTCAAACACTTTGTATTTTTTTTATTGATTTAATGAAATAAAAAATATGTATACAACATTTTTTTGAAGTCTACCTGACGGACTAATTCAATTTTTTTAGTCAAATAGCCAATTGTTGCAGTTTACTGCAAGGCAAACCCAAAGCAGGTACGAGAATGTACCATGTTACACAGCCTGCTGCCTGGACATACACACATGATAGACCTTCTAGAAGTGGAATGTCGATTTGAAAAACCGCACTAATGTCGCATATATCTGTAATGTAGTATTACAATTAATTTTAAGTTTGTATTTATTTTATTTGCTTCCACTGAATTAAATATTTTGTATCTTTAACAGATTTTTATGATTTTTTGTTACTTATTGGAACATTGCAATTTTCTTTTTTCTTCTTATGTTATGTTTCCATTTTTTAACTTTTTTCTTTATCTTCATCTGTGACAACCGTTAATCGGAATAAACTTGTGTGCCTTTAAGATGTTGTTTCTTTTCTTACACCTTTATATCATTAGACACTTCAGTATTCAGTAGACTAGCCCCCGGTTTGTGAAAGGCTGATCATTAAATAAAATGGGACAAATTCAGCTTTAAATTCTTTGGATTTATTCAAACATAAAACATTAGAACGTGGCAGTAAGTTTCACGCCACAGTGCTGAATGGAACATCAGAAACAGATTTCTATGTAGTAGAAATGATTGATTACAATCAATATATGAGAATAATAGATCATTTACGTAAACAGTGTCATGGCAAAGTAAAGGAATACGATAAAATTGTACCAGGCCTACATTGATTTATCTGGCACGGTTCCTACCTTACTAACTTATTATCATGTAAAAGAAAGTCTGCAATAAAGAATTGAGAATTGAGATAGACTTGCACCGTTTCTTCTCCCTTAGCGAAACCACAGGAAGTGGTGAAGGCTGGGCGATGGGATGCTGTCTATTATAATTTTGACGTTCAAAAAGAGCTAAATTGTAGCCTAATTTGAATAAATGATTTTTGATTTTGATTTAAATTTTAAAAACGCGGAAAGAGAACAAGAGATTTCGTCAGATCTCTCAATTGGCGCCTGACTACCAAGGGGTAAAAGAAGATCCCAATATTCCCTTCAACGCCTATCATAAATAGCCTAAAGCCGCAGACTTGGAGAAGTTTGGACGTTCAGTGTGGCAGCAGATGCCACACTGAACGTCCGAAAAAGACGGAAAAAAGCGCGCGTTACCCTAATAACTTTTGTGAGGATGATTCATACTTTAACGTTAACAGTTTAGTTACGTGTATTTATCTGGATAGCCCAAATAGCTCATGATTAAGGACTCCGGTTGGGTCCGAAACTAGTCGGGCTATCCCGATAAATACATACGCGTGCGTTAACCGTAATATCGTTTAAGTATGAATCATCCTCACGAAAGTTCTTATGCTACATTGTAGCCTAATTTGAATAAATGACTTTTGATTTTGATTAAAATTTTGAGAGCGCGGAAAGAGAACGAGAGATTTCGTCAGATCTCTAAATTCGCGCCTGACTACCAACGGGTAGAAGAATGGCCCGAAATTCCCTACTTAAGCTACCATAAATAGCCTAAGGCCGCAGACTTAGGGAAGTCTGCTGCCACACTGAACGTAGGAAAAAATACAGAAAAAACGTGCGATGCTTCCGCACGTCGCTTTAAAAGCGAATGAGAATATCAAATTGACTACCCCATCATACGAAGCGGTATCCAAAGAAATTACCCTGTCAGGAGCCAGTTTGCGAAAGCGTTCCCGCCTGGCCCTTTTTTTTTTTTTTTTTTTGGTAAAGCGGGGGAATCCTCATGGACACCCGCGACCCCGGGGGGAGCCGCGGGTAGTGTCAGACTCTTACTGACTAAACCTGAACCGTGGTGCTACGTCAACCGCGATTTTGTGTCGGTGCATGGCAGTGCATGGTACTACTTCATGCACTCCCGCCTGGCCCCTGGCAATAGGGAAAGAGAAGCACTCCGGTGAATTTAAGCCGATAGGAAGTCCATGTAGGATATCCACCGGAGGCCAAAATCGGCTTACAAAGCGCTGTAACTTTATATGGAACTGCGTATGACAGAGCGATTATTAAAAAAAAATCAAAACCGAAACAGAAGGCCATGCAAAATGGCGGAAATAAGGTTTTCAAATATAAAACCTATCACCGACAGATGATACTACAGCCAGCCAATAGTTGCAATTCACTGCAAGACAAACCCAATGCAAGTACGAGAATGTACCACTGTACATGTGGCAGTAAGTCTCACGCCACAGTGCTGAGTGGAACATCAGAAACAGAGAATAATATATCGTTTGCGTAGACAGTGTCATTGCAAACGAATAGAATGTGTTTGAAAGCGCTAAGAGAGCGCAGAAAGAGAACGAGAGACTTGGTAAGATCTCCTAATTCGCGGCAGACTACCTAAGGGTAGAAGAAGGGTCAGAAAATTGTACCAGGCCCACAAAACGCTATGAGAGCGCAGAAAGAGAACGAGAGAGTTGGTAAGATCTCCAAATTTGCACCTGACTACCAAAGGGTAGAAGAATGGCGCGAAATTCACTACTTCGGCTACCGTAAATAGCCTAAGGCCGCAGACTATCGGGGAAGTCTGCTGCCACACTAAACGTAGGACAAAACGTGCGATGTTTCCGGACATCGGTTTAAAAGCGAAGGAGAATATCAAATTTACTCCCCTATCATACGAAGCAGTTTTCGGAGAAATAACCCTGCCAGGGGTCGCATAATTTGCGAAAACGTTTCCGCCTGACCCCTGGCAATGGGGAATGGAGAAGCACTCCGTTGGTTTCAACCGTCATGAGTCCGGCACAAGCCTCCATCTCCTCTCCACGGCAGAGGAAGCCTATGTAGGATATCCACCGAATACAAAAGGTCATGTAATGTATGCTTTAGCCCTGTACGGAACTGTGTATGACCGAGCCATTATTACAGAAATTTCAAAACCAAAACAGAAGGCCTTCTAGGCCGTCTTGGTAGGCGCCTGACTACCCAAAAGTAGAAAAAGGCCCCAATACTCCCTACTTAAGCTACCATAAATAGCCTAAGGCCGCAGACTTGAAGAAGCCTGCTGCCACACTAAACGTCCGAAAAAGACGAAAAAAGCGCGCGGTACCATAATAACTTTCGTGAGGATTTCGTTTATTCATCTGGATAGCCCGAATAGCTTTGGGGTTGGGTCCGAAACTAGTCGGACTATCCCGATAAATACCTACGCGTAAGTAAACCTTAATATCGTTTAAGTATGAATCATCCTCACGAAAGTTAATGTGTTACATTGTAGCCTAATTTGAATAAATGACTTTTGATTTTGATTTAAATTTTAAGAGCGCAGAAAGAGAACGAGAGACTTGGTAAGATCTCCCAATTCGCGGCAGACTACCTAAGGGTAGAAGAAGGGCCAGAAAATGTACTAGGCCCACAATGCGCTACCCAGGCGTAGCAAGAGAGCAAGAGACTTTTTTAAGATCTCTCAATTGGCGCCAGACTACCCAAGAGAAGAAAAAGGCCCCAATACTCCCTACTTAAGCTACCATAAATAGCCTAAGGCCGCAGACTTGAAGAAGCCTGCTGCCACACTAAACGTCCGAAAAAGACGAAAAAAAGCGCGCGGTACCATAATAACTTTCGTGAGGATTTCGTGTATTTATCTGGATAGCCCGAATAGCTTTGGGGTTGGGTCCGAAACTAGTCGGGCTATCACGATAAATACCTACGCGTAAGTAAACCTTAATATCGTTTAAGTATGAATCATCCTCACGAAAGTTAATGTGTTACATTGTAGCCTAATTTGAATAAATGACTTTTGATTTTGATTAAAAATTTTAAGAGCGCAGAAAGAGAACGAGAGAATTAGTAAGATCTCCAATTCACGTCCCACTACCAAGTGGTAGAAGAAGGGCCCAAGAAAATTGTACCAGGCCTACAATGCGCTACGAGAGCGCGGAAAGAGGACGAGAGACTTCGTCAGGTCACTTAATTCACGCCCGACTACCAAGGGGTAGAAGAATGGCCCGAAATTCCCTACTTCGGCTACCGTAAATAGCCTAAGGCCGCAGACTTGGGAGAGTCTGCTACCGCACTAACCGTCGGAAAAATACAGAAAAAACGTGCTATGCTTCCGCACGTCGCTTTAAAAGCGAAAGACACTAATAAATTTACTCTCCTATCAAGCAGTTTTCAAAGAAATTACCCTGTCAGGAGCCAGTTTGCGAAAGCGTTTCCGCCTGGCCCCTGGCAATAGGGAAAGAGAAGCACTCCGGTGAATTTAAGCCGATAGGAAGTCCATGTAGGATATCCACCGGAGGCAAAAATCGGCTTACAAAGCGCTGTAACTTTATATGGAACTGCGTATGACAGAGCGATTATAACAGAAATTTCTAAACAAACAGAAGGCCAGACAAAATGGCGGAAATGATGTTTTCAAATATAAAACCAATCACTGACAGATGGTACTATAACCAGCCAATAGTTGCCATTCACTGCAAGGCAAACCCAAAGCAAGTACGAGAATGTACCACAGTACATGTGGCAGTAAGTCTCACGCCACAGTGCTGAGTGGAACATCAGAAACAGAGAATAATATATCGTTTGCGTAGACAGTGTCATTGCAAACGAATAGAATATGTTAGAATGCGCTAAGAGAGCGCGGAAAGAGAACGAGAGACTTGGTAAGATCTCCCAATTCGCGGCAGACTACCAAAGGGTAGAAGAAGGGCCAGAAAAATGTACCAGGCCCACAAAACGCTACGAGAGCGCAGAAAGAGAACGAGAGACTTCGTCAGGTCACTCAATTCGCGCCTGACTACCAAGGGGTAGAAGAATGGCCCAAAATTCCCTACTTAAGCTACCATAAATAGCCTAAGGCCGCAGACTTGGGGAAGTCTACTACCACACTGAACCTTAGAAAAAGTCGGAAAAAGCGCGCGATACCATAATAACTTTCGTGAGGATGATTTATACTTAAACGATATAACGGATTAATCACGCGTATTTATCTGAATAGCCCGAATTGTTCGACTCTCGACCCCGCCGCCGCGTCAGCCCATGATTAAGGACTCCGGTTGGGTCCGAAACTAGTCGGTCTTTCCCGATAAATACGCGTGAGTAAACCGTAATATCGTTTAAGTATGTAATAATTTTAATAAATGACTTTTGATTTTTAAAAATTTGAGAGCGCGGAAAGAAAACGAGAGATTTCGTAAGATCTCTCAATTCGCGACAGACTATCAAGGGGTAGAAGAATGGCCCGAAATTCCCTACTTCGGCTATAGTAAATAGCCTAAGGCCTGCTACCACACTAAACGTAGGAAAAAATACGAAAAAAACGTGCGGTGCTTCCGCGCGACTTTTTAAAAGCTAAGGAGAATATTAAATTTACTTCCTCATCATAGGAAGAAAGAAGATAAAAGACAATACATTTATTCACGCCAGTATGACACATAGACATGAACATGTAAGAGGAAATATCTGTCACGTCCACATGAAACGGCTCTCGCTAAGGATAAAGCTGTGACCCTTTACGAGACAGACCTCAGCGCTGTGTTTCAGCGAAAGCAGAAAGCACTCCGGAGCCGAGCCGAAGCAGTTCTCAGAGAAACCCCCCTGTCAGGGGTCGAATAATTTGAGAAATCGTTCCAACCTGACCCCTGGCAATAGGGAAAGGAGAAACACTCCGGTGGTTTTAACCTCCCTACAGCGGAGAAAATCCATGTAGGATATCCACCGGATACAAAAATCTTACAAAGCGCTGTAACCCTGTACGGAACTGCGTATGACAGAGCGATTATTAAAAAAAATTCAAAACCCAAAGAGAAGGCCATGCAAAATGGCGGAAATAAGGTTTTCCAACATTAAACCTATCACTGACAGACGGTACTTCAACCAGCCAATAGTTGCAATTCACTGCAAGGCAAACCCAATGCAAGTACGAGAATGTACCGCAGTACATGTGGCAGTAAGTCTCACGCCACAGTGCTGAGTGGAACATCAGAAACAGACTTCTATGTAGCAGAAATGATTGATCACAATCAATATATGAGAATAATACACCGTGATTTTTAGGTCGTTTTAAAAAAGTCGTCCACACAATGTATCCGTCATAAAATACCTCTAGGCGCGAATATAATTTTTTTATCATTAATTAAAATAATATGCATGAAAAAAATAAATAATACATTGGAAATATGAAACATCCTGTTAAAAATGTTTACGTATCAAACTGTTGAAGATACATGCTACATACTTACTGCGAACATTATGATTGCAATAGTAAGACAGCTGTTTTACACTAAGGTGAATGACCTGTGATAAGACGCCGCCGCGCCGCCCGCGCGGCCCCTTTGGCACAAGGTTCGGACCGCGCTCACTACAGAGTGTTCGTAAAACTGCCTTGTGTCATAATAATGAATAATATTTTTATTCATTCAAATCTTAAAAAAAACATATTTTTTTATTATAAACGTTTACTAGTCATTGGATACATGAACTGGGCTGCTTTTTTAAAACGACCTAAAAGTCACGGTGTATATCGTTTGCGTAGACAGTGTCATTGCAAACGAATAGAATATGTTAGAATGCGCTAAGAGAGCGCAGAAAGAGAACGAGAGACTTGGTAAGATCTCAAAATTAGCGGCAGACTACCTAAGGGTAGAAGAAGGGTCAGAAAATTGTACCAGGCCCACAAAACGCTACGAGAGCGCAGAAAGAAAACGAGAGACTTGGTAAGATCTCAAAATTAGCGGCAGACTACCTAAGGGTAGAAGAAGGGCCAGAAAATTGTACCAGGCCCACGAAACGCTACGAGAGCGCAGAAAGAGAACGAGAGACTTGGTAAGATCTCCCAATCGCGGCAGACTACCTAAGGGTAGAAAAAGGGCCCAAAAATTTTATCAGGCCTACAATGCACGAAGAGAGCGCGGAAAAAATAAACGAGAGACCTCGTTAAGTCTCCCAATTTAAATGTAGGAAGAAATACAAGAAAAAAGGCGCGGCACTTCCGCGCTTTAAAAGCGTAGGAAATCTCTAACTTTTAACAAAAATCTAATCTCAAGAACTATTGAACTGATTTCGGAAATTGTTTGGCTGATAGAAAGCCTTAGGCTGACCGCACATTGGAGTCAAGATTGTTTTAAGACAGACTATACAAGACATATGAAGGTGCGATACTTCAAACAAAACGTCTCATAGACAAAATTGTCCAAATCGCACCAGACGTCTGACCAACGTTTGTCGGCGGCTTCCCTTTTTTATTTATGCGGGCGCGCACATCAACGACAAAACAGTCTAGTCAACGCAGGTATAAGGCAGACTTGTCTATGTGAGGCAAGTCTGTCTTAAAACTGTCGTGACTCCAATGTGCGGTCAGCCTTGGGCTTTGGGTTAACGGAAAAGTACTTCCCAATAAAGTTAACACGGGTCAGCTACTATAGTATAAAACAAAGTCGCTTGTCGTTACCTATTGGTTCATATAAACATATTATTGTGATCTTTAAAACTACGCAACGGATTTTAATGCTGTTATTTTTAATACATAGACCCCCCGGTTTCTGGAAGGCTGATAAATTGAATCACGACTGTGATTGGTTGACCATAAAGCTTACAACCAATCACAGAGCTTAACATTTTCGACAGACGATAAAAAATATATGTTGATAAGCGTTTAAGAAACCAGGAAAGAATGTTACGAGAGAAGTTTATGCATATAATAAATCAATATTTCACCAATTCATTGTTTATGTACGGTCAGCATAAAAAGTCAATTAGATTAGATATTCAAACGAACTGTACACAATCGATTTCAAAGAATTACTGTTGAGCTATTAGATAACAAAATAGGCTTCACACCTACACAAACATACTAAGCACCAATTCATGGCATAGATAAATAATTACACTTTGTAAATCGGTTTGTGTTAACCGACTTCTGATGCTGACTGTACGTATAATAGAGTCGACATACCTGCACTAAAATATCATTTATATTAAAAAAAGCTTGTAAATTCCTTTTTAGGGTAGATATACTCAGCAGTGGGACACTAAGTTCTGGGCAAATAAAAAAAATCTTACGTTTCAACTTCAGTATTCCCCATGATACCAAGTTTCCTTAATATATGTGTATCTACTACACTTTCATCAACCTCCTGGTTCGGATGATGAATTAAATGTAACAAGATTCTCGGTTTATGTATCCCCTCCCATTTGCAAATAGCACAGACAAACTTAATTTCTTTAGTCACCGTCTTCCTTTTTTTTCTGGCAACACCGTGAACTTCTTGTCTATGGGTCCTGTAGAGCTTGCAACACAGCATTTCCGCGCATTCTGGACATCTGAAAAAATAAAGATTTTTAGGTTATTCAGAACGGCAAAATAAATGCAGCCGATAAATGATATTTATATATTTTTAGGAAAAATAACTCCCGCACTAAGGAATTTTAAGTCCGTTTTCTCAAACGCTGATCAACACAAAAAAATGTTAACCGTCACTCAAATCTCATGTAAATCTCTGCGATTGCTCTGTGACTGGTTGTAAGATTTATGGTCAACCAATCACAGTCGTGATCAGTCGATTTGACAGCAGATTCTATTGATTGGCCTTTTAGAAACCTTTTAGTAGGTCTGAGAATCAGCGACAATCAATTTTCTATCACATTTTATTTTACCGCGAACGACGTCACAGGCAACAGCTAGTATAAGACTAAAACCAACCTTTTCTTAACCTTCCTATGCGTTTCCAGTAACTTAACAGTCGCGAACGTCTCCTTACAACTCCCACATTTAAAGTCATTGCTCTGTCCATGTGACAATAGATGGTGGTTCAGTGCACGGAGATGTCTAGCAATGAACCCACATTGCTCACACTTGTGCGGGTTATCAGACCGATGTATCTGTTCATGCTTTTTGGTATTCTTCTTTGAAACGCTCCGGTAAGGGCAGTGTGAACATTTGTAGGGTTTTATACCTGTTGGTAGAATGGATTTTTGGTCATCGGTATATAGTATAAATTGTTAAAAGTATTTTATATGGGCCTTATTAAACAAGGTTGTTGCAAAATAACTAGCACCCTCTATTTTTTTTTATACAAACGACTCCCGCACTAAGGAATATAATCGTGTCACTAGTTCGATCCCTGCGTAGGACAAGAATTTGTATTCTGCAGATGGTTGTAATCATGAGCTGACTCGTCGGCGAGTCTGATTTTTCGTCTAGGCTAGCGAATCTATCCCGAAACATAAGCGTGAGTAAACCGTTAACATAGAACAACTAACATGAGCATATGTATATATGTTCATTCAATAGTCAGTCACTCATCTGAAAATCAATAAATAAATAAATAAATAAATATTCCTCAACATTCACACAACGCCACCTAGTCTCAAATTAAGTATACGATTGTAACTTGTGTTATGAGTACTAGACAACTGATAAACATACTTATATATTTTTAAATACATACATATTAGAGATAAATTACACCCAGACACAGAACAAATGATCGTGCTCATCACACAAACATTTGTCCTGGGTGGGAATCGAACCCACGACCTCCGGCTTAGCAGTCAGGGTCACTAACCACTAGACCAACAGGCCCGTCAATCAATGTTGTGCATTAGCACAGCAAATTTTGAGATAAAGCCCTACACTGTATTCCTTGAATTATTTATTTTGTATACAATCGTTGTAATGTATGTGTAGTAAAAATAAATGGTTTAAACTTACCTTGATGTATCCGCACGTGCTCTTCAAATAGTATCTTATTATACGTGGAGTAATCACACATACAACATTGGAACGGGTTCTCCCCGCGGTGTATCTTACGGATGTGACGTAGCATCTTTTCTTCCGTTTCCGCTGAAAACCTAGAGCATTCCGGGCAGCGGATACGGCGGGATTGTATGTTGAGGTACGGATCTGATGATGTGGTGTTGCTGTGAAGGATAATAGTGATGGTTTATTATTTGTATCTCTTTTTATTCACGGGCTAACTTCAAGGAAAGAAACCCGGTCCTTTGACACGGTCCGGGACACAGGACCAACATGCAGAGGCCTTGTTGAGAACTTTAATCTAAAATGTTATGGGACAACTACTATGGAAAACTATGACACATGCCTTTCAATACATGATAATACAATTAAATTGGAAGGCGGCGACTCGCCGGTTTAAAGATGGGCCCCCTATTATACCGCCACAATAGGTAGCAGGTGGGCAACACCAGAGGTGTGGTGGCACATGGTTTATATGGCATATATTATTAAAGCTTAGTGGACAGCAAAGTATCTGAGAGAGATTTTCACAAGTGTTAAATAAACTACAGAGAAATTATTGGATATACAAAATATTATTTTATCTGTATCCAATACTTGTGATACTTTCGAATAATTTCGGATATGGCAAGATTTCAATAGAACATGTAGTGACAAGTCCTTAATAATTGTATCAGAAACTATTTAATGCTAATATATAATCCGATAGAATTTTATATCTGTTTTTGAAATTACATATTATTATCCACTGATGCGCATTTGGAGGACTCCAACCTTTCCCTCTAAAAGTACTGGAAAAATATTGAAAAACTAGTTCCATCTTAAAGGTATAAATAAGGTTGTAATAAATGCTTGGATTCTGCCCTTATTTACCAGTATTATCCTGTGCAAAGCCATGGTGGGACACTATTATTAAAATATACCTGTGATATCAAGTCAATGGTATAAGGCTACCAAGTCAATTGTATCTTATAGTTTCATCATCATCATCATCTTCCTGCCCTTATCCCATTTTACTTGGAGTCGGCGCAACACGTTTTTTCCTTCCATTTTCCTCTATCAGACGTCACACTATCATTTACTCTTTTTTCACTCATATCGTTCCTCACACAATCCATCCATCTTTTCTTTGGCCTTCCCCTTCCTCTCCAACCATCAACATTCATACTCATCACTCTTTTAGTCACATATACAACGTGTAACGGAAATAACGCACATCCACAGACACCCCAAAAAGAATATCCTTTTTTATCCACAATTAATGTATTGAAACATTTTTATCATTTTCTTAGATATTTGTTTTTATTACATATTGTCAGAATAATTTGTACAAATAATTGGCAAAACGCGTGGGCGCCCTATTGCTCAATACGTTACGCGCGCACACAGACGCACAAAAGTGGAGGTCTCGCAGCCCGCGCGGCTTCTCCAATACCTACTATCATCTATATATATAAAACTCTTCCGTTACTGACTGACTGACTGACTGACAGACAACGCACAGCCGAAACTACTGGTCGTAGAAAGCTGAAATTTGGCATGTAGGTTCCTTGAGATATGTAGGGGTGCACTAAGAAAGGATTTTTGGAAATTCAACCCCTAAGGGGGTAAAAAGGGGTCATAACATTTCTATGCAAAATCTTATTCCTTGGGTTTATAAACTTGAAACTTAGCACAAATAAGTATATAGTCAAGTAAATAAGTTTGGCATTATATTTTTTTCCAAACTACTCTTCAATCGTGATTTAGGAGGTTGCGATTGGGTGACTGATTGACTATCGCGCAGCCATAACCGCTCGGTCTAGGAGTCTAATATTTTGAACAAAGCTTCCTTTACTGACGGAATGAGCATTAAAAAAAGATTTTTGGAAATTCAACCCCCCAGGGGGCGAAAAGGGGTAAAAACGTTTCTATGAAAAATGTTATTCCTTAGGTCTGATATTTTGAACAAGGCTTCCTTTAGTAACACAAGTGAGCACTAAGAAGGGATTTTTGGACTAGCAATCCCCTAGGTAGCGGGCGGGGGGAGGGAGATCAACTGATACTTTCTATACTTATGGTACGCAATAAAGAATTGAGAATTCTTCTAGACGATGTTTTTGTCTCGCTTTACTTTTTGTTACATAACGTAATCGATACTTATCGTTTAAATATTCACCATTAGAAAGATAACTCAAGTCGTATAATATAATTCCAATTGTAACAAATTTTTAGCCTATGTAAGAAAGCCCTGTCGAGATCATTAAAAAACGCTACAATCCCATATTTCACGTGGGTGAAGCCGCGAGCGGAAAGCTAGTAAGTTCATAAAATCATAACATACGAAAAGTAAAACCTTTAAAACCAATTTGAAAACCTAAAGAGATTATCTACATTCTTATGTACGTAGATACTATGACGTCTTTGCATAAAATTGTTTACGTTTATTATTAGAATTGTTTAATATGAATGATTTTAATAACCGTAAGTTATTGTTATTGAAATGCTGATAGAGATGAACTTGATAGGTACCTAAACAAAGGCGGCGTGTTTAAAAGATATTAATCATAATAATTAAACAATGAGAAACTTACATGTTTAAAATTAATCGGCACTCATAAGACGGCGTCCTGTTTTTAAAACACTTTCAAAATGTCCACCACCTTGTTCTATGCACTTAAAAGCTCGTTTACGCAATTGTTGTCGCAATTCACTTAACACTAGAATGTCCCTTTTCACTGTTTCAAAAGCAGCCACTATCTTTAAGGTCCTCGGCACTTGTTGATTCGTCACAATACACTAGGTTACAATACGTTCGCCACACGTACATGTGACTGACGTTAAAGCGTGGTGCGGCTTCTCTGGTACTTTGCTGAGGATTCTCGCTAAAGTAGTCGAGTATTTCATCTTGTAGACGAGTAGATGCCTGCACGTTTCTCCCCCTGTCGATGGCCGTATTCGGTCGAAATGTTCCGAAGTCTCGAAGCTGCTGGGTAGCGCCTAGCATAGTCCTGCGGTCAACACTCGTGCCGTGCCTATCATTAAATGTTCTACACGCTAATGCTACGTTATCACCACACTGTGCTAGAGTCCTCACCATCTCGGTGTACTGTACGTTAGTATACCGGAAAGACATCGCGCGCGAAAGTTTTGTTTTGACAAATAATGACAAACATTCACTGATAACGATCGGCCGATGACTAATGCGAGGAAGCGCGAGCCACGCGGGCGCCGCCGCGCCGGCGCCGCGCTCGGCTGTCTCGCTCTTTCCTATTGTATTACGTATTTCGGCGGTCCTTTTTATGTATCTATGTTAGTGTTTGAAAGTGAGAACTTGTGTGTGTGTTTGAAAGTGTGAACCGCTGTGAATTGCTAAAGCCTTATTGCATCGACTTAAGGCTCATTTTCGTTTACTTCGAGTGCTTTATGAAAATAGTGTCTACAATTTAATTATTTCTAAATAATTTTTTGGTAAAAAAAAATATTTATTTTTATCAATGAAATGGATTCTGTTATCGATTCTGAACAAAGTAGTTTCAGGATGTGCGTTAATTATGTTACACGGTGTATAATAATTGTATCTTATAGTACACAAAATAATAATGTAAAACTTACTCCTCTTTCTGAACTTTTATTTCTTGCACCGCATCAGCAGCTTCTGCAACTACATTGATAGGATACTGCTCCGATCCTGAAGCCACATCTATAAACAAGGGATTGGTTTGATTTGATTCAGCCATTCTGAAAGTAATATGAAAATGATTTATAAGACACAAAACTATACAATAAACAATCATCATCTTCCTGCCCTTATCCCATTTCACTTGGGGTTGGCGCAACACGTCTTCTAGACATGTTGCGTTTTGGCTATGGTTTTATAGTCGGCCGCCTGCCTGACACTAACCCTCTTTGGGAATGCGATTGTTGGTTGTTTACCCGCCACCATTCGGGTGACCCAAGGTGCTTGGTACAGTGCACTATACAATAAACAATATCAAATAAATAATCTTCTTGTTATCCTATATTTATTATGCAACAGTGTGTGGTGCAGAGTTTAAACTGCCCTTAGCCCTGTGATGTGGCATCACACCCTTAAACAATTCTCAAGTATGCTGGTTGGCTGACACACATGAATTCGCAAAGATACTTTGAGAGCTGGGAGTTGAATCAACACCCTTGACTTAGCTCAACTTTGCTCTGCTGCCTAGCTATGCTACGGTGGACAGGCAGCCTAAAACTACAGTTATCCTTATAGAATCACACATCACATCGATCAAAAATATGTCCATTGTTGTCAATTGTAGAAACTAGGAATCATGCCTAAAAGACTGGTGGTAAGTATATGAAAATGATTAGTTCCACAAATCTGTTGGAATATATGAACAGAGTACCACTGGAATGTCTTAAGTTAGAGGAGGCCAGTGATTGTTAATTTTATAATGTGTTTAACACTTACTAGAGCTTATTTGTACTTATTTATTCATTAATTTACCAAGGTATAAAAAAGCAGCAGTATATTAAATATTGCTACATATTTAGCATTTTATCAACACATTTAATTACACATGCACATTGTGTTCTCAACCAGTGATGATAAAACATCTCATAGCTATAACGGTAAGCAATACGGTTCGGACTCAGGAAAGTAAACTGTGTTTACTTCTCCCTGTGTACTTAATCACGGAAAACTGTTGGTAGTTTCACTGCGGCAAGGTAGTTTCTCTTCCCCGGCGATCAGATTTGTAATTTGTATCATCTACTAATATACTAGCTGATCCGGCAGACTACGTACTGTACGAATATCGACAATCGATAAATAAAACGTTTACAGGACAGTTTTTAGGGTTTGCCCGGCAATAATTCGTTTTTTTCTCACCCTTTAAACCTTCCCTAGACCGCCATGAACATTTCAAGACCAAGATATCGATCCGTTCAGCCGTTCTCGAGTTCTACTGAGACTAACGAACAGCAATTGATTTTTGTATTTATATAGATATAGATGTTAACTGCATCTGTGACTTGCATATGTGTTTAGTTGTCTTAGTACTTACTTTGTATCATTATTAGGTAACGAATATAAGCATTAAGCTGTACAAGTGTACACTTGGATGATAGGTATTCTAATAAACAACAATGCAATTAAACTATTTTTGTATAGTGCGTTTCACGAAAGAGTTCCCTTCGCCGTTTTGTTGGTACTACTGACTGTCAACTACTGTCAAGTACGTCAAACCCTTTACGCAACAGTGTTTTTTAATTGTTTTACGGTGTTAATCATGCCGAAGACCCTTAAAAGTGGTGAAAGAGAGTTGGTGTTGAAAGTAAAATCATTTTGTGAAAGAGAAAAACGTAACAAGGAACCAATAATTCCATTAGAACGTGTGAGACTCCGCGTCGCTACCATGACAGGTTTATAATATAGGGTTACCAGAACTTTATGCTCTCTATTCCCCATATCTACCCCGTTGGTATGTCGTGATATTGTATGTGCACATTTTTATATTATGAAGTATACATTCTTGAAATTGTTGCATACAACCAGAAACGCCACTTTTATGAAATAAATACTATGTTCACTGTATTTGTTAAGTGATTTCATTAATTTATACATTTATTATTTATTGCTCATTATTAAAGTAAATTAAATTTTAAATTAATTTTTACATATCACAAAAAAAGATGTCGAAATGTTTAATATACCAGGTATCTAACAGCTATGTTTTATGAACTTCCTTCAATAATTCCAATTTCGTTAAAAAGTCTTTTTAACTCACTATTATGTAATAAGTTTGTTTTAGATATATCTGAAAAAACTGTTTCAAAAATTACCAGAGAAGGTGAGGTTGCTGCCAGTACAGCAACCAAAATTTCAACACCAGGAAAGCATTGTCCTAGAGAAAAAAGGGTTGAGCTGGATGATTTTGAGCTTTGTGCATTACGTCATAAAATTCATGAATTTTATGTTGTAAAGAAATAGCTGCCAACTCTTACTAAACTGTTTCATGAAATGAAATCGATACAAAAGTGACACTTCTGACAATAGTGACACTGGAGATAGTGATAGCAGTATTATATCCAGTGTTGGGCATTTACACGAGCAAAGTTATTCGAAAAAGTAATATTGTTGTTGCAAATAAACAATTATTATAGTTAAATAACATGAGTTTTATTTGTATAAATATGTTATACACCCCATTTATAATGTAAGGTAATCATTTTTAATATAAAAAAAGATATATATAAATATACCATCTATTACATAGCTATATCAAAATATTAGGTCGGGGAAAAAGATTTTTCGCAAGTTCATACATACTGTAATGCGAAAAGACTTTCCCCGATTATTAGGTAATATAATCATCATTACCTGGCCACACTCAATTATGCGCTACCAACATAACGGCGAAGGGAACTCTTTAGTGAAACGCACTATAAACAAAGTCGGCTTCCATTTTTCGCTGACATTTTGAATCCATAGATTATACAAACACTGTAGCATCGTTCGAAAACCTCGCCCACAGAGAAAATTACAATTTTATTGGACATGTAGTTTATGTCGAACTCACAGACTTATAATAATATACATATAATACCTGTAAATAGGATTTACGAATAAGCACAGTCATAGATATAATTACTTATATACCAGGTCTGTGAATACATTACACAGATAATCGTATAATCCCATACATTTTAAGTATTGTGTGCGTTCTCTATTCTAATATCATAATAATGTCCGAGCCGCATAGTATTCTAACGACTTGTTGACGTTAGCGCTCGGAAAAAAGTAATCTTCTTATTAGGCCTTCTACATCAAAAGTCAATCGTCTGTCATTCAATCGGTAGTCGCGACCGAGCCGCGGAAACCTTAAAGTGGCAGAATTGTAATAAAGGGCAACTATATTTTTGAGACTTTTGGGGTGGAAAAGTTTGGGTTATGGGGGTCGGGGCACGGGTGCACGATTTCTGAATATGGAACTCGCAATGCGTTTGGTCGACTCTACCCATGACCAGAAGGCTGTGTACTACAAAGAATTGGCATTACTATTCAAAATCAAAAATCATTTATTCAAATTGGGCTACAATGTAGCACTTTTTGAACGTCAAAATTTACAAATTAAAGACAGCAACCCATCGTCCACCCTTCAATATGGTATTCAATGTGGTAATGCCGCCATGCCGCATGCCGCCAGTCTCGTTTCCCGCCATTGACGAAGATAACGACATATTATTTGACGCTTTATTATCATCTCCCTGCCCTAACCCATTTTGCTCGGGGTCGGCGAAACACGTTTTTTTCTTCCAATCTTTTTCTTTGAAGATGATGATCAAGACGTCTTTTTCTTTGAAAATATGTTATTTAAGTTTATTTTAAATGTAGATATTTTTTGTTTATAATCGTTTCTATCGTGTGTAAAATCTAAGTGACGTATATGGAAACCGGTGAATGACGTTGAAAGCAACCACTTACCACCAGTCGCCATTATCAGTATCATCGTCATAATAAACGGATTTATATACGTCATAAAAGATATTAAATTTATACGCAAGGCAAAATGTCTGGTACTAGGTAGTAGGTAGATATATTAAAATGATTGTGTGATTAATATATTTATTTAACAGAAACAATACTAAAACAAGAAATATCTACATTTATAACTAAACTTATGTAACTAAAAAAATTACACATTTACAAAGCGTCGAAAAAAATATCCTCATCTCCGTCAATGGCGGGAAACGTGCCCAGGAGACTGGCCACATTACCACGCTGAATGGCAATACCAATTCTTTGCGCGAAATACAGTCCAGCCCTCTGATCACGGGTGGAGTCGACCAAGTGCTTAGCGAGTTCCTTATACAATGATGATTAATATTGTTTATTTTTATTGAAGACTGGCCTGTTGGTCTAGTGGTTAGTGGCCGTGACTGTTATACCGGAGAACGTGGTTTCGATTCCCACCCTAGGATAAGTTTTTCTGTGACAAGCACGATCATTTGTTCCGTGTCTGGGTGTAATTTATCCATACTATGTATGTATTTAGAAACATTTACCTAAGTATATTTATCAGTTGTCTAGTACAGAGTACTCATAACACAAGTTACTATCGTATACTTAATTTAAGACTAGATGGCATTGCTTTAATCCGTCTCTAAGACGACCCCTCACACTCACTACGTTTCCCTTAGCGGTTTTCAACAACTCAAAATTACTTTATAATATTATGCACACGAATTTGTGAAAACATTGGTACATGTGCATGGATGTGTACTTACGACCTTACTTGTTATGGCAGTGCAACTATACTGAGTTACAAGAATCTTTTGACACGTGGTCAAGACTGGACCTAACGCCGTTATGTATAAAGATGATCACTTTTAATAGACAGTTGAGTTGATTCTTGTTGCGAATATGCCTTTGTACCTATTGCAACGCCCAGATATTCACATTATTATTTTTCATTCATAACTTCGTCTTTTATGATAAATTGTAGACTCCCATATAAAATTATAAATGCTTAAACTTATAGATTTATGTAAATAACTTATGGACTGATGTAACAAAAAACCCGCGAGCAGTTTTAAACTTATTATTATAGAAACCGGTTTCAGATTAAGTCGCAAACACATTGGAATACTTATAGAATGTTATATTTATTACATAATTTATTTGGTCCGTTATTCCAATAAGTAAAATAGAAATAAAATCTTTATGAAAATCTGTGTCATCTATTTAATATGGCGGACATTAAAAAACAAAATGTCTATGCCCGAATTTCTTTTTTTTTATAATTTGAGTGCTTATTTCCTTTAGTTATTTCCAAACGATTTTGGAGCATTTTGTTTTTTTTAAGTAGATTCCATATCAAACTACACATAATTCAAAATTCTAAGCCTTGTCAATTTTGCATATTTTTCCACTTAAGTTTAAATACACTTGTGAAACGCGTGGGACATAGTCTGTATTTGCCCGTTTTGGAAATATAATATATGTATGTGATAATGTAAACATAGATACAAGGTAATAAAAACTACAAGGTCTCTCCGGCACTAATCATTGACCCGAAGTTGTCTTTATATATTTAGAGGACATAAACGTTACGATAAAGTTTTTGACAGTTCTTTGAGCAGATTTTTTTTTCCCATCATCTTCCTGCCCTCATCCCAATTTACTTGGGGTCGGTGCAATCCGTTTTTCGTCCTCCATTCACTCCTATCAGACATCACACTATCATTTACTCCTTTGTCATTCATATCGTTCCTATACAAACCGTCTAAACAAATGGTCGTACAGGGTGAGGAGTTTTTACATAGATAACTACAATACATTTTTTTTATACATAATAAATGTAGGGATCTGTGACGTTCCCAAAATATTGTGCCACGTGTCATAACGTTTGACTGCACGGATAGCCGAGTGGTATAGGTCACCACGCCAATTACCATTGCCGCGACGCGTTACGGTTTCGATCCCGCATAGGACAAGAATTTGTGCAATCCACAAATGCTTGTTTTGAGTCTGGGTGTCTCTGTGCATGTGAATTGAATGCCTGTCCCTGTTAATTAAATTGCTCGCGATAGAAGGATTAAATGCCTTAGTGCAGGAGCCGTAAAAAAGAAATGAAATACTTACATAATTGGATGAGTGCAATTTGTTCGCAATTCCTATTGTAGGGGATAATCTCAGGATCTATTGAAACGTTAGTAAATTTTGCTTTTAGGAATAGAAACTTAAAATATACTGCCTAAGGAGGCACGGGACAGTTAGTGCATTAAAAGGTATAAGCGTCATATAAAACTACACATAAAAGTAATTCAATGGCAGGAAGGAAGCTGTATTAAGATTTACATTAAAATATGAACAGAATAACAGATTTATTACACTGTTACGTTTCGCATACATATTATAATCAATTCGTCTCTGATTAAAAAATCCAATGACAATCTCATCTTTGACTGCTTACATTTTCCTCGTTTTCCGATACAAAAAAATGCTTATTACATACCAACCTACTAGAATACTAGTAAAGTTGTACATAAGTTTTGTCCTTGTGTCATTTTTAGTTGTTTTGTTTTTGTATTTTTCCCGTTCTTTTGGTCGCGGCGTCATGTATTCAGCCTATTGGAAGAAAACGTCAAAAAAAAAATCTCAAATAAATGTCTATGTCTAAATTAGCACTTTTAACAAACCAAACAAGTTCTTTAGCTTTTATTAGTATACTTTGCTATGTAATGTTATAAAATATATATTTGTGTCTTTATTCGACTTGACTGTAACAAAGATAGCTTACGAACGACATCGGTCATTTTCTTCACGTCCCTCTTGAATACTGCTAACACTGCTGTCTAAACCTCTTTTTCTATATAACGTGGTCCGTCTACAGTAGATTTAAAAACGAGTATGCCAGTGAACTCCCTGTAGCTTCAAACCGCTCAAAGTGCGCTTAAATGCCTTAACAGAAATTACGAAACGTAGACGTTACCTAGCTTACTAAGTAAGCAATATATTACTGTACAAGAATCACTCACTAAATAGTATAAAACAAACTCGCTTCCCGCTGTCTGTCTATTCCTTGGATCCTTAAAACTAAGCATTTGATTTTGATGCGGTTTTTGTTTTTGGTAGTTAAGATGAAATGTTTAAAAAAAACCTTATGTATAATACACCAGTGTTGCACCCATGCGAAGCTGGGGCGAGTTGCTAGCACTGTATTAACGTATATTAATTGATATAAACGATGCTTGTAAAACGCGTTCCCACAAGGTCGTTTTCAATAAGAATGCAACAAAGTTTTATTCGTTATCTGTCTACTATTCGTCCTATAATCAAATATCTGCGTAGTACACTTTATATTTGTAATCTACCTTGAATTACATATCTTTAGAGCAATAAAAATGTAAGTTTATGAAAGGAAATCAACAAAAAAGTGCAATTTTGCACAATATAAACACACCATACATAGACAAGACACATAGGCATTATAATTCGCGATCATGTTTCTCTGTCTAACAGCGGTTATCAGAAGTATAGCTATCTCTTTCGTGTCGATGACGCACGACTATTTCAATAACAGGTACGTAAGTGGGTGGTGTTGCCAAGTTATTTTACGAACTTTTAAATATGGGAGAATAAAGATGGTTAGATGAACTTTTCTTAATTGATGAAAAATATTATTAAATAAATAAATACTACCTTTACGTGTCCAGTATAGTCGTAGTAATCTTGCGGATCAATGTTTGAATTTGTATGTACGATACAGGTTTCATTCTCAGCGCAGGCAAGAACCAGACTTTTTCAAAGTTATATGTATTTTCTTAATCATTCTAAGACACTTATGACACACGGTGAAGGAAAACATCGTGAGGAAACCTGGATTCGAAGTATTGGAATCTGTAATCGCCAACCCGCAGTGAGCTAGCGTGGTGATCAATGCTCAAACCTTCCCTGTATGGGAAGAGGCCTGTGCCCAGCTGTGGGACGTATATTATTATGTATGGTTAATTTTTATCAATTCCCTATTTTCCCTATTTATTAATGTTTTAGTTTGATATAAAGTGTAAAGAGAGTAACAAAATAAACACTAATTGCTACCTTTCCTACAAAATTCACCGGTCAAATACCGGGAAAACGAAGTGCAAATTATCCATTCATATATTAGGAGTATTTAAATAAATGATGACAATTACCACGAAAGTCTTCGTCACGCATTGTTTTTAAACGACACTGATAAACTACATGTTACACCTTATTCATTTAACGGTAGAAAATGGGCTGTCGGCCAAAATTCCACTATTACATTAATTATTCAGACAGAATTTCTGGCTACTATACACCGTGTAACATAATTAACGCACATCCTGAAACTACTTTGTTCAGAATCGATAACAGAATCCATTTCATTAATAAAAATAAATAATTTTTTTTACCAAAAAAATATTTAGAAATAATTAAATTGTAGACACTATTTTCATAAAGCACTCGAAGTAAACGAAAATGAGCCTTAAGTCGATGCAATAAGGCTATAAGGCTATAGGCTATAAGTAACGTATTGAGCAATAGGGCGCCCACGCGTTTTGCCAATTATTTGTACAAATTATTCTGACAATATGTAATAAAAACAAATATCTAAGAAAATGATAAAAATGTTTCAATACATTAATTGTGGATAAAAAAGGATATTCTTTTTGGGGTGTCTGTGGATGTGCGTTATTTCCGTTACACGTTGTATAGTAACATTTTCGGACACTTATTTGTCTTCATTTTTAAGTTTCAAATCGTTAAAACAGTGAAGATGGATTAGTTATTTCTCAGAATTTTTTTACTGTCAAACAAATAAAATAATTATTCGACAACCTTCATACAACGCCATCTTATTAATAAGATGGCGTTGTATGAGGGTTGTCAGTGTAAAGTCAGCAAAGCTTGTATTAGGCCAGGCGCATACATACAACTGTTCCATCGACAAAACTGTTTCGTCGAGTTGTGTACTTTTCGTGATTCCTACTCAACTAAATAGTTTAGTTGATGGAAGTGCGCATACTATTGATTCTTTTTTCGCCTCAAATCGGAGCAGTCTTTATTCAGCAATGCTTAAATTGAGCGCTTGATCGATAGTTGTCCAACTTTTAAATCAAAAACAAATCGATACAGCTTTTAGTCGAGACTAGACTTTTTTGTCGAGCAACTATCGAGTTGACAGTATGTGCACTCTAATATATTCTTTTAAACATATGATACACAACAAAACAGTTGTTCGACTAAAAGTTGTATGTATGCGCTAGCCCTTATGAGTTCTAAGACAACTGATAAACAAAACGATGTAGGAAAATATTGTGATGAAACCTGAATTCCAAATATTGGAATCTGTAATCGCCAACCCGCAGGGAGCTAGCGTGGTGAACACCTTATAAACATTGAACAAACTTATTTACGTCTAAATATATTATTGATAAATTACACCCAGACATCATCATCATCACACAACCATTTACATTGTCCAGGGTGGAGATCGAACTTACGATCTCTGGTACAGCAATTAGAGCCACTAACCGCTAAACCAACAGACCAGTCAAATAGCGTCACATATTGTCCACCCTTTACGACTAGTGCCTTTCAAAGTGCTCTGTCTGGCTATTTTAACCTGAAACGATTTCGTAGTGTGAATTTTTATAATAATATCCACATTTGAGAAGAAGCACAATAAATTGCCAAGTATCATTCTATGTTCCCACAGCTTTATTTCGTCAGGAATGTGGCAAACCACATTACGTTGATGTTTCTTGAATCAGCATAGCACTTAAAATAATATTAAAAATTAGCAAGTCGGGATTTAGGACGTCCCCAGGCATGGTGGAGTTTGCGCAAGACGGCTGGTAGAAGCTGGATGCGAGTGGCTGAAAACAGATCTCTTTGGTGTGTACTGGGAGAGGCCCACGTCCAGCTGTGGACTGCGATAGGCTGATGATGATGATAATAATTCTTCCGGGTGATTTCTACTATGCGGTCTGATAGTGGCATACGGATATTTTGTCAATTGATATACGCAATTAGTCTGAGCGCGGACTTTTACTCATCCATCTTACCATCACAAGGGTTAAGGCAGTCGGAAAGTGTGGTGTTTGGAAAATCTCTGATTATTTCACATAAAGTTTCATCACTTGTTATTTTTGTAAAGTATTGTGTCGAAAACATGGGTAAAACTGATACATCAAGGAAATTGTATCAACAGTACTGGCAACACCAAACAGGTAGGTAATAAAGTTCATCACATCATTCGCACTCGTGCGCATGGTACGTCATATGATACTCGCGAACAACGTATGTAATGAAAACAAAATAATTCTGGGAATATCGTGTCCGATATTATCGGTGATTGCCGTGTTAACAAGTGCCATATTGGATTTGTGTGTTGTGAAATACAAAAACTGTGTGCTATAATCGTTTGCTGGATTTTTTCTTGGCGTACAGAGGTGAGTGCCCCACATAAATAGGCCTTCACTTTTTATTTGCAATGTAAATGGTTGACGAGAATATCCTCTGGCTGTATATAGTTGGCTGGTGCAAAAAAAAAGAAAACGAAGGCATAGAGTCGTTACCAAGCGTCAAGCGAATGTGATTTTGGCGGTACAAAGTGAAAGGCGCCTTTTTAATAGTACAGCGTCAAATATACTGTTAATTTCATCAATTTTATGTAGACATCACGTGTAACTTGAAAGCTTTGAATTATCGACCATAAGATCAACATTTTCTATACAATGTCTGGTGTATTTGAGTACGCACCTGTTGGATGTTTTGTTGTTATCTACATCACAAATACGCATATCCTGTGAATCAAGCCATTCAGTTCTCTATTACGTATTAGATAACTCTAAACTTACTCATAACAACTTAATACTCATATCATCATCATTCCCCTGCCCTTATCCCAATTATTTATTTGGGGTCGGCGCAACACGTCTTCTAGACGTGTTGCTTAAAGATTTGGCTATGGTTTTATAGTCGGCCGCCTGCCTGACACTAACCCTCTTTGGGAATGCGATTGTTGGTTGTTTACCCGCCACCATTCGGGTGACCCAAGGTGCTTGGTACAGTGCACTGGGTCTTAAGGTCCATTAGTCGCCTTTTACGACACCCAGTGGAGGATATGGGGTGGTTCTATTCTTTATATCCGGACACCACACGGATAACCACCACTTAATACTCATATAAAGTGAATATATTATATTGTTCCGTTCTCAATGATAATAATATGTTTGATAACAGACTGATGTTGGCATTTGACCACAATAAAAGTATCGCTAATTGTCTACTACTTTTAAACAACAAATTATCCAAAAATATTTATAAACTTTCTGTTCATTTTCTAAGCATTTTTGTGTCTAAGAAATTTAAAAACTTATAATTTGAATCTAGAAATAAGACTGGCTGGCTATTTACTAAATTTAAACTGTTGAAAAAAAAAACTACTTTATAGTAATTTCTTCATTTTCTATCCTTGTAAACTCTTAATAAAAACTTGTTCCTTAAACATGTTTAGCTGTCTCTATCATTTGCAGCAACACATTTTCTTCATTGCCATCTCTCTTTTAAATCTTATAAAGACACATTTAAAAATTGAATAATGACTTTAAGTTACTAGGCCTAAGTCAGAATTAATGCTGTTATATATTGTAAATCTAAAGCATTACTTTTGACTGACTGTTGAGTTGAGTTGCAAATATAGACATCAACACCTTGATGTTCATGTCATTCAAGTGCCGAAAGGACCTTGTAGCGCTGTTTCTTTTTTAAAAAGTTATTTCTTGATGTGACATTGTTTTCACAACACCGAGTCTCACACCGGATGTATTTTTACTTTTAAATGTGCTCCCGTTTGCTTAAGCTTGTAAACATGTTATTCTAAAAGATTTATGGTACTTATTTAAAATGCAGTTTTTGTATACATTAAGTTATTTATAGATTTTTAACAGCTTGTGTGATATCATAGGCACATAAAAATATTTGAAGGAAAAAAAAACTTAAGCAGTATAACCTGAATAAGACTGTTCTGATCTGCTTAGATTATTTTTGCTGCACAGAACATACATCATTTTTTCTATTACTACGCCAGCCATTCTTAAGTTTTTTTGCAAAGTCTGTTGTCTGTTTTAATTTATTTTTACATGTTCATGTAACTTCAGTATGCATACATCAAAAAATGTTTTTTTTTTTTATTACAAAACCAGCCATTCTTAAGTTTTTTTTTAATTCATGTAACTAGCATGAGCTGAGACTGATTTAAAATCATTATATTATAAAAACAACTTGTTTCAAGGCAGACTGTTATATAACATTCTATGCCTCTAATTAGCAACATAAATGAACACTAGACATCAATTCCAGCACATATTCCTTTTAGAGTGATGTATAAGGAAAAACAAGTATGTCACTCTTAAATCAAATGAGTATTCATATAAATGGCACCTAATAAACTCATTAAAATACTCATTTATTAAATTGGTTACACACACTCAAACATCATGCTATTTTGAGGCAAAGTCCTTCTCAATTTGCTGAAGTTTTTTTGTCATTTTATATATAAAATTCCCTTGTCACAAAGTTAGTTACCATACTCATCAGAAACAGCTGGACCGATTCTCTTGAAATTTTGTTTAGGTTTGCATTCCGTAGGTCTGAGAATCGGCTACTATCTATTTTTAAACCCTTATTTTGTTTTAGTTTTAATTTTAATTAATTATAGATTACAGACTTATAACCAATTTCTTGAGTACTTCAATAAAAAAGTAAATCATCTGTCAAACGTCATGTATCCTGTGTATTGTTTTTTTAGTCTTTTGCCCAACCAATCACATTTGTAAGCAGTTGATTTGACATTTTGACAACAAATTACGTTGTCAGCCCTCCAGAAATGAGCTTTTCGCGCTAATTGTGTTTAGGATAGTGTTACCATCACAAAAAATTCTATATTATGTAAATACAGATATAATTTGCTTACTGTTACAAGTTCAATATGGTTTGATAACCTTTGGACGATGTTAGTCTTATACATAATTTTGTAGACATAATTATATGTCTCAGCTTCGCATTGGTGCAATACTGATGTATTATACACATAAACCTTTCTCTTGCAACACTCCATCTATTAAAAAAACCGCAACAAATCCATCATATAGATTAATTTTATGTTATTCTATTGTGGAAACTTGTGCTACTCATATGTAGTTTAAATAAATTAATTTAACAAAAAATAAATACTAAATTAAAAAACAGCGACACTAAGAACTTAAAAATATCTAATCTAAATCTCAAAAGATATCATCATATCACCTAGAGCCCTAGATAAAAGATGGCCGAATTTAGAAACTCCTCCTTTTTGAAGTCGTTGAAAAAAAATCGCAATAGCTCCAATGCATCATAAATTCTTCTGTATTTAAATGATTATTTACTACTACAAGTAAAAGGGACGTTATAATATTTCACAGCCACTTAAAATTCAATGGCATGTTAATATTCGGGGATTATTCCTAACAATATTAACATAATTTAGGTACAATTAACTCCCGCTATATTTGCAAGTAATTTTTATCATTGCTTGACCCAATTATATATGAATAACATCCTTAATACTGAATAAATGTTATATTTTGTATTTAATTCGTTAGCAGCAGGATGTGTGGTAGGTTTGACGTCAATCGATTATTATTTTTTAATTTAAAAACCTCGGTAATTAAATACCTATTGTGTTACGAAATTAAACTTTACTAACTGACCCGTTTTGACTTCGTTTCGCGGTATTTCGGGTTAATATAGTCTATGACATACAAAAATAACATGGCTTTCTAGTGGTTAAAGAAATTCTAAAATTACTAATAGATCCTGAGAATACACAACCTAGAACGTCACAAATTCACAAACTTTAACTCTTTAAAATATTAGTTATACCTACATAGATGTAAAGATGAATAGTAGGCAGAAACTTACTTTCTTGTAACGAAACTACAAAAAAGTTCATAGTAAAGTTTTTTTTTATACTGCGTGCAACGGCATTTTTTTGTAGTCTTCGAAATATAACGCGTTGGCCTTTTTGTTACGCGCAAATAACGCCTATTCCATTAAAGTTTATTTTTGGTCTATAATTTCAGTAGATACCTACTTATCTACGGTGACGATTTACTGACCATTAGTTATGCTCATGATCAATTTGATAACTGTCAAAAAGAATGAAAATTACCACGTTTATTTGAATTGCCACGTAAATTATAACCTCATGTTTTTAAGGAAAGTTGCTTGTTAAATTCGAACCCAGAGACAATCCTAATATTACAAAAGATCGCAATGCTTGTAACATTGTTTATGCATGAATGAATACATCTAAATCTTCAGGTAGTCGCGCCTAGCTTGAAACTGTACCCAATTCATTATTCATGAATAGACCTTCAAAGTCACGTGGCAAATCGTGTTTTGTTTATAAACAAAGTACTCAACAAATACTCTAGTCGGGTGCCTCTAATTGTACGCTGCGTTTTGGGTACGTAGGCAAGTTATATTCCGGCATGGCCAACACAACCCGTGAAGTGTCAGAATATGTTATATTTCTTCAACCGCTAACGTTGATGACGCTCGACTCCAATGTGTGGCTCTGACAAGTCAAAGTCACGTCACTTATTGAAAAGGAACGTCAACAGATAGAAAAGATCAAATTTTAATGTAAGTACGGGATTTTAAGTAATCTATTTTAATGCGATGTAATATTGTTTAGGGTCTCTTTTCCGCCGTCTTAACAAAGAACCGCTTCGAAAGCCGATTCTCATAGGTAGCTTTTTTTTAGCTTAGTTGTATGTTTTTTTTCCTTAGAGCTAAAAGTTCATTTCTTCGCCTTGTCTTCGCGTGTGGCTTTCGTTTTTGCCACACGGGTGACTTGCTTCACTGGCTTAAAGTTGTCTTTTTTGCAGAACCTCTGGTCCCTTAACAAATTCGAAAGTCATTTATTCAAATTTCTATGTAGCAATTTTTGAACGTCACAATTATAATAGACAGCACCCCATCGCCCACCTTTCACCGCTACCTGTGCTTTCGCTACGGGAGAAAAAACGGTGCAACTAACTCCCCAGCAGCACGCTGTCTTATTTTTACAATATAAAAATGTAGTAAGGTAGAAGAAGAACTTAGGGTTCATATAAAGAGTAGACTCCTGCTTGAACTTGGTGGGCTTTATGATATCCTACAAAGTTTTCGCGGGTTTTTTAACATCTTGAGCGTTAGCTGATATAATTGTCTATTGTCTTTCTAATCGTAAATATGTCGTGATAAAATGCTCAACTTATACATCGATACGCCGACCACGGTACTACGCGGAAGGCGAAAAAATTACAAGCCCATAGACAATTGTCGCGTTTTCTGAAAGCTAGTAAACGGTTGTCAAGCGTTTGACCTAAGCCACGACCCGGTTTATGTAACTGTCAAAGACAAAACAACACAAATGTTACCTAATCGTCTGCTAAACGTCATGTTTAGTGTTTTGTAAGTCTTGTGCTCAAGCAATCACTCTGATCAGTTAATTAGTCAAGATTCTATCGATCAGTGTACTAGAAAACTGGGTTATTGCGTTTTAACGAACCTAAATACCTAATCTACCCTTGAACTTTATTTTAGTCGTCAAGAGGAGATAACTAAAATCGCTAAATCCCACGAACTCTGATATCAACGTTGACAGCGCCATCTAGTATCAACAACACGTACTAATATTATCATAGTACTTTAGCCTTATCGGTATGTTGTTCAAGGTTATTATTCGGGGGAAATATTTTTGTTTTATCCTGTTGATTATATTTAAGGCTTATTTAGGTGTTAGAAATACATTGCGGAGTCGCAAAGCTCTGGCCTCAAAATTGATATAACATTGCCGGCAGTGTAACAAAACTTGATCGATATAGTACTTAGTTGTTCCCAAAACTGCGTAGTTTCATGTTATATTGTAACTCGCAATATATTTCTCGCTTAGTTTTATTAGGCATTTAGTGTATGGAATTAATGTGTATCAGGTAAACTAATCACAATTAGTATTGATAATTGAGGCACAGAGTCTGAGTCATCATTAAGTCGGAGACGGCCCGAATATAAGCCCTCCCACCACCCTTTCCCCTACTAAGCATTTGCGTAGTATTATAAAATATCTGAAAATACAACACAAAAACAAATGAAATATCATGACAATCAATCCAAATGTTCTCAAGTTAAAAACGTTGGCATAACTGTCATAACTTCGTCCAATTAAAAAAGAAAATCATAGATAATTGAGTATTTAACAAAAAAAAACGAATTGTCCGTCAGATGGATTTCCAAATAATTAACGACGATATTTCTTAAAATCTTTTGTGACGCCCGTCTCATTTTTGAAACTTCTTAGTGACAGACTTCTTGTCTTTTTAGTCAAACACCCAATTCTATACATGTTGTCGAAATGACAAGAAGATAATAATATACTTGTAGATAGCTATATTATGCAACCCACGTCCATCCCATCATTGCATGTTAATAGTAGAATACTAAGTCCACTCGGAAGATTGAATCTGCTACCTACGTATGTACAAAGTCCATTCTAATTTTCTTGATCAAACGTTTTCCCTGATTATACTTTTACAAGATTTTCCGGTCATTGTTAGATCTTATCTATCTGTAAATAAATAGTATAAAAGAAAAAAAAATCGGTACACTCTTCGGTAAAAATCAAATATGGCCGGCCGGCGTTAAGTTTTTAATCAACGATAAAGTTATTTAGTCAATTTCCTACTTAGTTTAAAACTACAATATAAAATTCTTGGTAATTTCGATACAATAAATAATCCTATCTGTAGTAATTAGTTATAGATAAATGTATAAATATCTTCCAAATATATCTAAACAAATGATCAATAAAACGTGTTCCGATAACAAAACAATTGATGACGTCATAAGCTCGGGAGGAAACAAGACCGCAATACACATAATACTTGCGTAAGAAAGAGCTAGCAACACAACGTGATAATACTCGTAAGCGTGGGAGCGAGACCGCATTATCCACGTGCCTTGCGTGGGACAAAGATAGGAATTTAAAAAATGGCGCGAAGGCGTTTACGTCACTGAGCTGTCAAAATATTTCATGTTGCTTTATTTAAATTTATTTTCTTGGAAGTATGCTTGCGTATGCTAAAAATGCCCACTACATATGCTTCTTATATTATATGCAAATAGTGGATAGGTTTTTTTCTCATTTGCTTTATGATGCGAATCTCAAACATTCGATGATATTTATAAACAAGGTGAGCATGCGAGTAGTGAACAAACTTATTAGTTTATAAAAATAGGCATTAGACAATGTATTAGAATAGAAAATGATTAAAAAACTTCAATTGTACAAGAATTACATTCCTTTTTGCCAAGTGACGTGATTTAACTTGACAGTTTTAAAAACCAAAGATCCTTGTAGTTAGCACTATAGATAAAAAATATTGTAATTTTACAGTTCTTTGTTTTCTTGTGTTTAAATTTTAGCAATTCAAAGGCGACAGTTGTAAATGGCATCCGGCCATTTCGAGAAAAGAGGTTTATAACGAAAATATTTTTCTTTTTAAACATGTTAATTTATTTCCCGCGTTTAAGGATAGTCAAAGGTCGTCCTGTCTTTTTTTAGCTTCTAATATCCATAAAACCTTGTCCATAAGTCAAATAAGTTACGAAAATGTACATTTCAAGACATCAAGTAATTTCTAATGCTGTTAACTGAATACATCTACGTACCAAGTTTCAACAATATAGCTTAATGTTTCGGAAAAAAGTGGCTGTGACATACGGACGGACAGACAGACATGATGAATCTATAAGGGTTCCATAATTTGCCATTTGTCTACGGAACCCTAAAAAGAGTAATTCAGCTTTTATTTGACGGGCCTGTTGATCTAGTGGTTAGTGGCCCTGACTGCTATATCAGAAGTTGTGGGTTCGATCCCCACCCAGTACAAATGTTTGTGTGATGAGAACGATCATTTGTCTTGTGTCTGGGTGTAATTTATCTGTAGTATGTATATACATATTTAGAAGTACATAAGTATGTTTATCAGTTGTCTAGTAGGTACTTATAAAACAAGCTATACTTAGTTTAAGACTAGATGGCGTTGTGTGAAAGTCGTGAAATCTTAATATTATTACTAAAATATTATGAGTAGCCATTTAATTTTTTTTAACGTTAAAAAACTCGTGTTTTTTATTTATCTGTTTCCTATATCAATACATACAATATTACAATATAAATTATAATGATACGTAAAACAATAATCTTTATCTATCGTAAACTTGGTATCAAAATTCTGGTGAGTGGACTGACTTATGATAAATGATATACTATCGGATGTCATAAGAAATAGTAATAGGGCTAATATATGAAGATGTGACGAAAATCTTGTATGTTTTACATAATAATATGTAACTATTGAACTAGCGACCCGCCCCAGCTTCGCACGGGTGAAATACTGTTGTATTATACATATGAACCTTCCTCTTGAAAAATTCAATCTATAAAAATACCACATCAAAAATCCATTGCTTAGTTTCAAAGATCTAAGCTTCCATAGGGACAGACAGCGGGAAGTGACTTTGTTTTATACTATGTAGTTACCTACTTTAAAAAGAAAAGACTCTCGCTCTATTGAATTTAAATACAGGCCAGTAGACAAGTTACATGTCTCCTCACGCTAACGCTGTACGCTCCAATTTATTGAACTGACAAGTCTCAGTCACGTCACAGTATTAATATTATTCAATTGTTAAAACTGTTTTTGATGACTGTGCCAAAATTTTTCCAGTCGTTTGAGTGTGAAACGGTATCAAACATCCATCCATCCATTCATACTTACAAACTATCACGTTTATAATATTATTAGGATATCTTTCCCTATAACATTTCCTTGGCAAAACGCCATTGCGTGTGAGAATTCCCTGCAATCACAATCATTACATATTGTTAATGAACCAATTACTATTACATATTTATATAGTACATTGTATACTTATTTAGTAACGTGGTTTAACCCACGTGAATATCGGTGATAACCTAGTGGTGACTGTTGGGCTGCAAAGCCAAATATTTTAGACAAAAGACGGGTTTTATTTGCGATATAATTCGATATTTTTTATTCGACCGCTTATCAACATCGTGGAATCGTCTATTATTAACAAGTGTCGTGTGTCTATTGATTTTATGAAAAGTGAATAAGACATAAAGTGTTGGAAATTTTTTCTAGTTTAATTTTGTAGAAATTATTTTTTTCGTAAAATGATGATGAAAGGAGATATTCCCAAAAAAACCGTTTTTGGGCGCCATTTTTTCAAAATGGCGGCGCGAGCGGCTGTAGTACGAGGTGGCAAAGTTAAAATTCGAAAAGAGCATATCCAAATCTATAAAATACCCAATTTTCAAAACTCCCGGAAAACTTTCCAGGTAACCCCCTTATTTACTACCAAATGACTGGACTAAAGTTGCAAACGTTTAAAAACATCGGTCTATCTATTCGAAAGTTACAATGCGACAGACACACAGACAAATAGACAAACACATAAAATTTATATCACCCTGACGTTTTTACAACGCGAGTTAAAAATAGAATATCCTTAGTCACTTCACTAAAAAACCTTTTTGCGTTAAATACTCCGTTTAACAAGGAAATTCATAGGATAAATCACGTTGCCTTCAATACAAAAGGGAAGAATCAGTATAGCTTTTTGTAGTAGGTATATAAGAACATTATTTAGCAGCCAAGACTCTACCGCCAACTTTTAAAGTGATATTATTACAATTGTGGAAAAGAGATAGCGCACTACACGGTGTATAGTGGCATCTCTTTTCCACAATTGTAATCATATCACTTTATGTCGTGGTAGGTGAGATCAGTAGTGGTTCAATGAACGGTTTCGTACGCACGAGGCCATAAGTTTGAGTCAAGTCTAGTGGAACGATTTTTTTTATATTTTCATCCGGATTACAGTTTCTTTCTTCAAATGTATGGTTATAAATAGCGATAGTATTAAGTAGGTGATTTGTAAGTAATTTTTGTTACTTTTGTTTTTTATTAGTCGGCTTTGTAAAAAAGAGGGTTATGTTTCCTGTATCCAAAAAAACAAACGGGACTCTTGAGTTTGGTTTGACATTTCATCTCAGGGTAGTCAGTTAAGAAATGTCGATGCTGCAAGCTCGAAATTTAAGTAAGACATGTAAAAGTGATATTATAATTATCCTATTTACAGAATAAATGATTCACTTCATCGCATTAGTATAGAAAACATCAAATGTATAGGAATGACATTCCTTGTCGACGTGTGACGTGACTGTGACTTGTCAGTTCAATACATTGGAGCGTACAGCGTTAGCGTGAGGAGACATGTAACTTGTCTACTGGCTTGACTGTAACTTGAAACTATTCTGAAACTTGATCAAACACAAAATTGAGTTTAAGTCAATAGTTTAGTACGTATAAATAAAGCTGAATTGACAGACATAATTTATTGTGCTGATGAAACATTATAATTGTTAAATAATATGTAATTATTCAACTTATTTACTTAGTCTCTTGACAGATGGACTGCATGTAAACCGCAAATTGCAGTTTGACTGCAGTTGATATAACTGCAAAAGAACTGCAAACCAATCGTCTGTCTAGAGTCTAATTGTTACGGAGATAAGTTCCTGAGGAGGCGCGGATAGTTTCACCTATATGCAAACCAACCATGCAGTTCTATTGCAATCGTACTGTAATAGAAGCTATAATAGCCTAGTGGTGAGACCATAGGACTGTGTTGTGTGCGTTTTAGAAATAAATATCACGGCTTCCGTATTTCGGAAGGCACGTAAAAATGTGGGGCCTGCGCCTGATCTCTCTCCGGTCGTGTCGGATTGCCGTCCCATCAGGCTATGAGAGTGCACCTGTGTTAGCACATGCTTGTGCACTATAATATGTCCCGCGTAGCTGGCTGGTGTCATAGTAACACTGGCCGCCGTGGCCGAAATCGGTCAGGAGACATTCTTTTTATTATTGCAGTCGTGTCAACCGCATTGGAACTTCATTCAAACTGCAACTTGCGGTTGGATTTCAGTTGATATGCGGTCTGTCTGTCTAAAGCCTTGAATAACACCTGTTTCAAACCTAATAAATTCGTTGACCGATTTTTGAAAGGCCAGTTTTAAATGAGCTTAACTATTTGCACAGATGGCATTATACAGTTTAAATATGTACACAAATGCAAAAGCATTGTACAAATATCTACCCAGACTTTAATAATTATATTTAACTTATAATATACTAGCTGTTGCCCGCGTTTTCGTGCGCGTTAGTAATATCTACTCCCGTGAAAGTAAAAAAAGGAATTCTTGAAAAAAAAATAGATGTTGGCTGATTTTTAGACCTACTCAATATGCTCACAAAATTTTAAGAGAATCGATCAAGTCGTTTCGAAGGAGTACGTGAACGAACATTGTGACACGAGAATTTTATGTATTAGAAGATGTTTGCATTAAAACTGGTTTCAGTCAGTTTCTTTCACGAAACTATTTAATCGTCTGTCAAACCTTATTTACCTATTGATCTGCCTGTTGTATTGTAATCGGCTTAACCAATCGTAATGGAATTTAATACAGAGCTAGCTCATGATCATCATCATTCCCCTGTCCTTATCCCAATTATTATTTGGGGTCGGCGCAGCATGTCTTCTTCCACACGTTCCTATCTGACGTCATCTCACAAGGCACACTCTTTGCAGCCATATCATCTTTCACACAATCCATCCATCGTTTCTTTGGCCGTCCTCTTCCCCTATATCCATCCACATTCATGTCCATCACCTTCCTTACCACGTGTTTTGATACAGAGCTGACACCCTTAATTAACACATAGGTTACTTTTTACTCAACCACTTAAAAGGAGGTTGATGTTTTGCAGCTGTCATCATCTTCCTGCCCTTAGCCCATTTCACTTGGGGTCGGCGCAACACGTCTTCTAGACATGTTGCTTAAAGATTTGGCTATGGTTTTATAGTCGGCCGCCAGCCTGACACTAACCCTCTTTGGGAGTGCGATTGTTGGTTGTTTACCCGCCACCATTCGGGTGACCCAAGGTGCTTGGTACAGTGCACTGGGTCTTAAGGTCCATTAGTCGCCTTTTACGACACCCAGTGGAGGATATGGGGTGGTGCTATTCTTTATATCCGGACACCACACGGAAAATGATGTTTTGCAGCTGTAACGATATAAATAGTTGCTAATTGTTTAATAAATAATTGTAATTAATGTTAAGTTGATAAGGAGTAATTATAATTATGTTTCGATGTACATAGGTACCTATAATGTTTTATCGGGCAACTGAGTGCCATTGTCACAAGCGTATCATTTAAATATAGTTGTCATTTAAACATCTATAAATGTGTACAAAGTTGGAGTGTATGTTTGTAATATTAAAATTACCACGTTTTACTACTTATAGTTTCTAATAGAATAATGTCTCCTGACTGATTTCGGCAACGGCGGCTAGTGTTACTGTGACACCAGCCAGCTACGCGGGACATATTATTATAGTACACAAGCTTGGCTAACACAGGCGCACTCTATGCCTTTACTCTCATAACCCGATGGGACGACAATCCGACACGACCGGAGAGACATCAGGCATAGGACACATTTTTACATACCTTCCGAAACACGGAAGCTATGATATTCATTTCTAAACCGCACACAACATTCTTAAAGTCGGTGCGCGCCGTGGGGTCGAACTCGAGACCTTAGACTTGGCAGTCCTATGGTTTTACCACTAGGCTTCGATATATCTAACGACGCACTACATAGTTGTATATCCTCATACTTAACTGTATCTTGTTATCAACTATATCTATTGCTGTGTCATACTATAAGCTATAAGGATAACATAATCATATCTATCATACGTATTCGTATCGTACACATATATGTTTTAGAATCAGTTTCCTTGTTACAACATATTATTTGAACTAACTAGTTCGGAGGTAACTTAGAGTTTGTTATCGTATTTTGATGATGCGACGAAAAATTATATCTTTCTTGCAGTTATATCGCACCATCTGGTTCAAGTATAGGTAGATGTTTATAGTAACCAGACAACTGATTACCATCCTTTTAATTTAGATACCTACATGTATTATGTGTAGGTATGTATGCATACATACTTTCTTAGGACGGGCTCATATACTATATGTTAACGGTATCATCATCATTCTCCTGCCCTTATACTAATTATTATTTGGGGACGGCGCAGCATCTCTTCTTCCACACGTTCCTATCCGACGTCATCTCGCAAGTTTCACTCTTTGCATCCATATCACCTTTCACGCAATCCATCCATCGTTTCTTTGGTCGTCCTCTTCCCCTATATCCATCCACATTCATGTCCAGCACCTTCCTTACCACGTGATCCTCTTTTCTACTCATAACATGATTTTGGGCACTAATATACCTTAAAAATTACTGCGTAGTAATTGGTTATATACCTATCTGATAACGAAAATGTAAAAATCAATCGTTAAATTGATGTTTTTTTCCTCTTTGCTCCTATTATCGGTATCATAAAAACATCGGAATTAGTTTTGAGTTTATTTTTAGTTTATCTAAAACTACGTTTTTGTCCACACCTCTATGAATAGACTTGTCTTAACAATAGAACTCGGGCACTAACACTCCATAAGCATTAGTGCAGTTGTGAAAGCGAGATAGCATAATACACGGCATAGAGCAGCGTCTCTCTCTTCTTCTTCCTCGTAGTTAAATAAACCAGCCTATAATCTATACACGTCCCACTGCTGGGCACAGCTTTCCATATAGGAAAGGTTTGAGCATTGATCACCACGCTAGCTCACTGCGGATTGGAGATTTCAGATTACAATAATTGGAATTCAGGTTTCCTCACGATGTTTTCCTTCACCGTTTGTCAGTAGTGTCTTAGAATGATTAAGAAAGTACATATAACTTTGAATAAGTCACATTGGTACTTGCCTGCGCTGGGGATCATACCGCAAGGCCACCACGACTTGTAGTTGACAAGTCATGGTGGCTTTCCTAGTAGCTGACAAGCACTTTTCTTTTTGCCGTCGCTCCTTCCGCGCATCTTTTCTTTTAGCTGCGGAACATTAACCTACTTCATATATAATATTCTTGTTTATCTTTTAACTGTGCACCGCGGACTACCTACACAAATGTTACTCCTTCAGTACCAAGTCCATTCCGAGGTTGTCTGTAAGAGATCGCTCCAATAAGTTCGCCCATTGTGGCAACATGTCGAGATTGCGAGTGGACGTCAGATAGGAACGTGTGGAAGAAGACATGCTGCGCCGACACCAAATAATGATTGGGATAAGGGCAGGGGAATGATGAGTAGCATCTATTGCATTTAAAATATGCCTTTTCTGTGTTAAAACACGTTGTATTTTCCGAATATTGTTACTATAGATAATCTACGCAGTACCGATGTATCGAACGAAATAATCTTGTTCCTTTTATCTTAACTACAGTCAAATCAAGTTAGATAATAGGACAGTCAACCGCACGAGTACAATAAACTTTAACGTATGAAAAACACTCTTATTGAAAAGTATTAAGAACTATATTTGTTTAAATATGTGTCTGTTTTCCGGTATCCGAATGTACTCACGTAGTTTCTATATTAGGCCAAATTGACCGAGTGCAAAAAATGAGGTTAGGTTTTAATTAGTATCGTGATTGTAACATTGACATGATTGTGTACTTACATATACATTGTATATAGCGTTGATGTCTCATATAGCTGCAAAAACATAACCTTCATTTAACGCAGTCGGTTAAAAAGTAGCCTATGTTTTTAACCAAGGTGTTATTTAACTGCATGCCAAATTTCGTTGAAATTGCTCTAGTCGTTTGAGCGTGAAAGAGTAATAAACATCCATACTCCGTCCCAAACTTTCACGTTTATAATATTAGTAGGATCTAAAGTTTCATCAGACATTATATGGATCTTTGTTGTCCGAATGAAAAAAAAATATTTATTTTATTTTAATTGCATAAATACTTAAATAACGCTAAGGGTTATTGTAATGGTAATACTGTATGCTGCTGTGGTATTTATTGCGCCGTATGTTTTCCACAACCAAAGGACTTAGCAAGCGTTTAGGGGCGAGTCGAAAAAGCCAGGGTCACTTAGAGCATGCGCGGGCGATCCCGTGACTCTGGCTTAGGTAGTCGAAGGCACCAGGGTGTTTATAGGAAAACAAAAAAGGAGCGATTCAGGGGGCTGTTTTGTCTCACCTTATCGTTCAAAAAGTACTACCTAAAGGCCCAGATACTGTTACATCGCATTAAAATAGAAAACAAATGAAAAACTTCAAATGTACAGGAATGACATTCCTTGTCGACGTGTGACGTGACTGTGACTTGTCAGTTCAATACATTGGAGCGTACAGCGTTAGCGTGAGGAGATATGTAATTTATCTACAGGCAATTGAATTGAATTTAAATCTTTATGGTTTTCTAGATAGACTATCAAGTACCTATACAAATGATAGGAATGAAGTAGTCTTTAATATATTGCAAATTATTCCTCTCTGTACTTCAATTGCGAATTATTCGATTTGACCTGTAACAAAATGGATCCACGTTCTTTTCTAGGTTATATTTTACTATAAATATACTATATATTTCCAATAAAGCACGTTTAGCAGTTCATAGGGGTGTGTTGGTACCGACACTAATGTATGGGAGTGAAAGTTGGGTGTGGCATAAGAAGCATGAAAGTAGAATAAATGCAGTTGAAGTAAGAGCTCTAAGAAGCATGCTAGGACTAAAATTGAGCGATAGGGTTAGAAATGATGTGATAAGGGAAAGATGTGGCGTGAAAGAAGATGTAGTCACAAGGATTGAGAAAGGGATGCTTAAATGGTTTGGGCATGTTGAGAGGATGAATGAAAGGAGACTAACGAAACAGATATATGAATGTAGCTTGAATGGAGTTGTTGGGAGGGGAAGACCACGACAGACGTTTCATGACCAAATAGGGAAAGTCTTAAAAAAGGGTCAGGTCAAGAGTACCCTAAACCGACGGGCGTGTATGAAGCGATTGATGAGTGTGGATGAAGCTAAAGTGGTATGCCAGGATCGTAGCAAATGGAAAGATGTGATCTCTGCCTACGCCCAAGGGAAAGAGGTGTGACGTTTATGTATGTATGTATGTATATTTTACTATTGTAATTACGTTGTATAAATTATAGAGTTCGGCACTAAGTAAAAAAGTACGGTACTGTATATTAAGGTCAATATTTTTGCAAGCAAGCGAGCAAAGCGAATGTACAGCGGATTTATAGAACAATTACGTATTATGACTTTCACACAACGCCATCTAGTGTCAAACTAAGCAGAGTTTGTATTATAAGTACTAGACAACTGATAAACATACTTATATACTCCTAAATACATACATATTATAGATAAACTACACCCAGACGCAGAACAAATGATCGAGCTCATCACACAAACATTTGTCCTGGGTGGAAATCGAACCTACGATCTCTGGTATAGCAGTCAGGGCCACTAACCACTAGACCAACAGGCCTGTCAAAGTAATGACTTTCCACATGTCATTTTTTTTTGTAGTACTAAATGTTTGAATATTATGCAGTAGTGACACAGAATTTTATTCAAATCACCCGTAGTTTTGAATATTGAGTAAGCAATACTTAAACCAGGAAAAAAGTAAACAAACCTAGTATGTAAAGGTATATAAACATAGTCACTAGTGTTATGTAAGCAGTAACTATTGTTTAAATATTTACCTTAAAATAAAGGGAAATATTCTTATTTCATATTTTATATGTAATATTTATTTAACAGAAACAATACTCAATTTATTTAATGAATTTAATATGTAATTAAATTTATTTACTACACAATACAAGTAACATAGGATGGAAACTATACTAATCAAAATATATCTACATTTAAAACTAAATTGATATAACCAGAAAATAACATATTAACAAAGCGTCGAAATATGTATATGTATAATAATCGTCATGTCTGTCAATGGCGGGAAACGTGCCCAGGAGACTGGCCGCATTACCACGCTGAATGGCAATGCCATTCTTTGCGCGAAATACAGTCCAGCCTTCTGATCACGGGTGGAGTCGACCAAGCGCTTAGCGAGTTCCTTATACAGAGCTCGTGCACCCGGCCCCCATGTCCCAAGCGTTTCAACCCCAAAGGGCTCAAAAATATAATTGCCGTGTAAAGTTAATATTTCAGATATTTCGACTGGCCTGTTGGGCTAGTGGTTAGTGACCCTGACTGCTATGCCGGAGGTCGTGGGTTCGATTCCCACGCAGGACAAATGTTTGTGTGATGAGCACGATCTTTGTTTTGTGGTTGGGTGTAATTTATGTATAATACCTATGTATTCAGAAGTATATAAGTATGTTTATCGGTTGTCTATAGTCCAACAAATCTAAGAAGTACCGTTTGACAGTTATGACAAATAGGATAATAGGGTTGGGAGTAAAAAAATCTATTACTATAATATCCGATTTTTATGAGATCGATTACTATAATATCCAAATTTTTAAAGATCAATTGTCATAATGAAATAAAAGTTATGTTTAGGATATTTTATTTATACACTACTAGTACTAGAATCGTCATCGTCATCGTCATTTAAATTAATGACTAGTTGATTATCTATGAAATTACCAAAGTGTACGTCTCTGTCGAAGTCGTAATTTATTTTAGGGTACCTATGTATTAAGTGCATAATGCGGTCGCGCAGTAACGTGTCGTCAATTGATAATTTGAAAGTAATACATTCGATTTTTCATATATGTAATCGATTTTTTTGCATACAAGTATATCTGAAGAGTCACAACACTACAAGCAGTGACCTAACTACGTGACTTTGCAATGAGGTCAAAAATAGAACTATTAGAAATTATTTACTATGTAAATATGTGTTATTTTGCTTTGTTTGAAAGTTTTCAATTAAATTAGGATATTAAAAATTGTAAATTTTTAGATACAATAATAAAATCTTTCTAAATTCATGGTTTTATGACAAAGGTTGTCGAAACTGAGTATTGTACGCATGAACAAAGTTGTTTCGGTTTGAAAATGATGAAACGTCAAACGGTACTTCTTAGATTTGTTGGACTATAGTACTCATAACACAAGCTTCTTAGTATGCTTAACTTGAGACTAGATGGCGTTGTGTGAAAGTGAAAAGTGAAAAAGAAAATATTTTTTGCCATGACTTAAAACAAGACAGACAGATTATTTATTATCTTCTGAATTTGCAGCCAGATCTTATCATTACAAGAGACACGATAAAGTAATGACTTTATCTTAAACATGAGTGAAATATTTAAAAATACAAAGTGCACCATCATTACACCTTTCTGAATGTTTATTAAGATAAAAACTGAATTAAAATACGTCATTGTGACACTAAATTTATAACGACGCTAGCGACGGCGACACTTCGCACGGGTGCAATTGCTGATACTAAATATACTATAGAAAAGCTGTGAATTATGTATATTAAAACATAGTCGGTGCGTCCCGTGGGGATCGAACTCGAGACCGTCCTATGGTATTCCCACTAAGTTATTACAGCTTCAAAGTTATGAATTTCTAGTTATGTATTTTCCTAATTATTCTATAACACTTCCGACAAATAGTGAAGGAAAACATCGTGCGGAAACCTTTTTTTTTCTCTTGGGAAATCATCAATGATCCCGCCCGCTGTGGGTGCAGCGGGAGGGTGTCAGACTGTTACTGACTAAAACCCACTATGTTCCTTCTGGAGCCCTTTGAGTGCCGGGCGAGCGGTAACTCTCACGAACGTCCCGCAGCCCCGGCAGATCGTGAGAAAACCTGGATTCCTAATATTGGAATATGAAATCCAAATCGCAGGAGAGAGAAGCCGTGTAGTGCACTGACACGCGACACATAACAGCATGTCTTAAGAACTATCATCATCGTAAATCACTTTTATCTTCAAGTTAGTTGTAATAAAATCCAAAAGTATTTTAATAATATATTTATTATGTATATTCTGACCTTTTTCGACCATTAAGGCTTTGATTAAAATTTCAATCTTACAGTATAATTTCAAATGAGGAAAAAACAAACTAATATTAAATTTATATGCAGACAAACCCGTTGCATGCCCTTAACAGTATTTGTTGTGGTATATGCTATATCTATGTATACTTTTATGTGAAGCTGTGATAGCCTTGTGGTAAGACCATAGATCTGCCAAGTCAAAGGTCTCGAGTTCGATCCCCATGGGACACACCGACTTTTTGAATGTTGTGTGCGGTTTAGAAATAAATATAGTTTCCGTGTTTCGGAAGGCACGTAAAAATGTGGGTCCTGCGCCTGATCTCTCTCCGGTCGTATCGGATTGCCGTCCCATCGCGCTATGAGAGTTAAGGAACAGAGAGTGCACCTGTGTTCGCACACGCTTGTGCACTATGATATGTTCTGCGTAGCTGGCTGGTGTCACAGTGACACTAGCCGCCGTGGCCGAAATCGGACACGGTCATGGTGTATAAAACAAAGTCGCTTCCCGCTGTCTGTCCCTAAGAATGCTTAGACTTTTAAAACTACGCAACGGATCTTGATGCGGTTTTTAATAGATAGATTGCTTCAAGAGTGTGTCAGCTAACTCCATACCAAATTACATCAAAATTTATCTAGTTCTTTGAGCGTGAGAGAGTAACAAACATCCATCCATACTTACAAATAGCATTAGTAGGATTAAATCATAAATACATATAACTATTAAGACATCTTGTATAAACGTGTTGTTAATTGCTTTGACCTAAAAATAAAATCGATCGAACATCTGCTTATAAAACTACTGAACACATTTTTTAATCACTACGTAATATAAAACAAAGTCGCTTCCCGCTGTCTGTCCCTACGTATGCCTATATTTAAAACTTCGCAATGGATTTTGATGCGGTTTTTTAATAGAATGTTTTAAGAGGAAGGTTTATATGTATAACCGACTAAACCGACCGATATAAAAGTAAAAAAAAAAAACAGATTTCTAGGATAAAAAGTAGATGTTGGTCGATTCTCAGACCTACTCAATATGCTTACAAAATTTCAAGAGAATCGGTCAAGCCGTTTCGGAGGAATACGGTAACTTACATTGTGACACGAGACATTGTGCAACAGCTGGTTTAATTATACATATATAACAAAGTATTTCTCAGTTAAAAGCAGTATAGTATAAAATAACAGTTGCTACTGCTTCTAAAAAGTAACTACATATATGACTCATTTATCGCAATAAGTAAACCAGTACAGTTTCCTCGAAAACCAGTGTGCTGTGATTCCCTAAGACTTGTGATAAATCTTAGTAGTGTATAAATTGTATAAAAAAACATGTTTTTTATGTATCTTTTTATCTACAATTTATATGAAGTCTACATGTGGCTTAATCGTGGCATGATACAGTCGCGAGCGTGTCGCAGTGACGAACGGACGGTGTGTTGTTGATGTAATTAAAATACTGTAGGTGGGCAGCCCTATCGCTGTTACGTACCGCGCGGCTGTAGGCATTTATCTTATAGAAAAGCATTCATTTTTTATCTTTATTTGAAAGAATTTGGTACAGGAAAGTTGTTATAGAGAAAATGTTGTTACAAATAGTTTTTATACCTACCACTATCTCTTAGTAACATTATTGCAGTTGTGGAAAAGAGACGCAGCTATTCATCGTGTAATGCTCTTTCTCAATTCTATATTTATTAGTTTTTAAGAGGTAAACCAACGATAAGCTCAAGTTTTTTGACACAGCAACTTTCAACAGTTATTCACCTACTTGCAATTTTCGGCATGACCCGAGATTCGAACTCGGGATTTCTCGTGCAACAATCGTGCCTGCAACAACTACACCAAAAAAAGTATTAATAGATTGTTTTCCTTAAATCTTTATCGATATCAAAAAGATAAAGTGGTATTCACTTAGGCGATTTAAGATAGAGCTATTTTTATTCTAAGACTAAAAAATGTAGTGAAAGGTATTTGCATATAAATATACTAAAAATAAACTACTCACCTTTCACTGAAAAGTAATTAGTATAACACTAATATTTTGCCAGTAAATAAAAGCTTTTAAAAACACAGGTATATAACGCTACAAGTATCTATCGGCACGTGGATGACATTAACATGAGGGCGTTGATGTGCATATTCGCAACAAGAATCAACTCAACTGTCTGTCAAAAGTGATGGTTTCATTGGCTACCAGAGTCTGAAAGGAAAGTTTAGGAAAGGATATCGTCTGTCTTGATATGGACATGTGATGAGAAGGGATGAGAGTCGTGTGACTAAGAGAGTGATGAGCATGAATGTTGATGGATGGAGAGGAAGTAGAAGGCCAAAGAAAAGATGGATATATTGATTAAGGAACGATATAAATGAAAATGTAGTAAATGATAGTTTGATGTCTGATTGGGGAGAAAGGAATAAACGTGTTGCGCCGACCCCAAGTAAAATGGGATAAGGGCAGGAAGAGGATGATGATTGGTTGAGTCTCGGCATCGCTCGCGCATGCTCAGTGCGACTCTGGCTGATATTGTGTACTGTAAAACGTGTTGATTAGAGATTTAAGGGGTGAATAGAAAAATAATACATAAGTTGCTTTCGGGGTGGCGCATAAGTTTGTTTACATGAACTCTCGTCTGCTTGTATTTTATCACACAGTTAAAGATCCTGAAATAATAATTTTGTGTCGTAAAACTTGCAAAATTTAAGACAAACTGAGTTTCCATTCACCCCGAAAATATCTCTATTCATTCTGTTTTACGGCTCATGTATATGTATATAGACATGAATTGCTGATCTAGTTTCAGACACAACAAGAAAAAACATGACGTTCAGGCGACGGTATTGCCTGCCGAAAATTTCGAGCTCCACTTTTAAAGCTAATAAAATTTAAAATATATCAATTCTAACATTCTTTTCGATACACAATACAAGTTTGGAATGTCTCAAAATAGCCTCACAAAAAACCTTTTAGTAGTAATGTTTTCTTAAGTGGCTTACCTAGACAAAAACAACCGGTCAATTGCAAGTCTATCTCGCTACATTGAGGGTTCCGTACAAATAAGCTAAAGTAAAACAAATCTGCATATTTATAAACATTGGCAACTCTAAAATGATACGGTTTTAGCAATTTTTCATTATATGTTCCTGTACTATACTATAAGACGTTACATCGTACCAAATTTCAAGATTCTGAGTTCACCGTTCACACTTAATAAGTTTGATTCAGAGTGTCGAAAAGTTTAAACTCAATACTCAATTCTTTATTAGCATTCCATACGTTATACAGGTGGTACATTTTATGGTCTAGAATCAATATGGACCATTCAGGGCACAGCTTAAGGAAGTTAGAGAGTTTAGCAGTAGCTTATTACTAGATTAATTTAGAAATTTAAAATTGCCGCATGAATGACTGTATCTTCTGATTGAGTCGACTTAGAATTTTGATTTTTCAGGACAGCAGACCTGAGTATTTGCTATAAATTCCTACTAGATATCTCCACGCATTCCTGACAAAAAAAGGGTCTTGACCAACTGACAAACGGAGAAAAGTGATCCTAAAAGAATTCCGTTTTTTCTATCGAGGTACGGAACCCCAAAAACATACGGTACCTAACTAGACAGTCCGTTCTACTTAGCTGATATCTATCTTTATATTACTATTAATTAATGTTAAAGTAATCGTAATAGATCAGCTTTTTATCAACTTTTTAGCATAGTACTATGCTTTGAAGTTAAAGCTTTTCAAACGCTGATCAACACAAAAATGTGTTAATCGTCAGTCGAGTCTCATGTTGAACTCTGTGATTGGTTGTAAGTTTCATGACCAACCATGATTTGACAGCAGATTCAATTAATCAGCCTTCCAGAAACTGGGGTGGTTTAAAACTGATCATCATATGTTATATGTTGTCCAATACAGCGCTATGAGAGTGCGGGAACAGAGAGTGCACCTGTGTTAGCACACGCTTGTGTACTACAATATGTCCCGCGTAGCTGGCTGGTGTCATAGTAACACTGGCCGCCGTGGCCGAAATCGGTCCCGACAATAAAGGTACCAAAAGTGCTACGTTCACGATTAATATGGATTGATTAGAAAATATTATCAGTAAACATTTGCCAAATGTTTCGGTCCATATGTAATACGTCGGATTATGTACGCGAGATAGAGTTACGTGTGTAGTCACGCGTTTGACTAAATTTAGAGTGTCTGAATCACCTGTTTTTGTATATATTATACGTCCAAAACAATATCTCTAGACAATTATTGCTAGGTTTGTTTTCAACGCGTATTTTCGCTACCGCTTCCCTGATTAATGCGAGCAAATTGATGGCACGAAGAACTGTAAAAGCAAAAAATTCGGAAAAAAATTACATGGTACGAGATACGGTCACTGTCCGTGTGGTGTCCGGATATAAAGAATAGCACCACCCCATGTCCTCCACTGGGTGTCGTAAAAGGCGACTAATGGACCTTAAGACCCAGTGCACTGTACCAAGCACCTTGGGTCACCCGAATGGTGGCGGGTAAACAACCAACAATCGCATTCCCAAAGGGGGTTAGTGTCAGGCAGGCGGCCGACTATAAAACCATAGCCAAAACTTTAAGCAACAAGTCTAGAAGACGTGTTGCGCCGACCCCAAGTGAAATGGGATAAGGGCAGGAAGATGATGGTACGAGATAGGGTCTTTGCATACATGTAACTTATCTACCAACTCCGAACTTGCGTCTTCACTGACTAATTAATTTTGTTCGATCAATGTTATCGGGCGGTAACGTCATGAAACTCCCAAACTAAATAACTTTATCTCGTTTTATCTTATTTATAAAGCTTTTTTTCTTTCAATATGAAATTTTGAAATTAAAAAAAAAAGGAAGATTTATGACCTATTTTAACTGAGGGACGAAATAGTTTTTTACTTTTCGCGCTACTAAGTCGACTCCATATTACCTTTTTTATTTTAAGCGTGGGAAAAGCTAGTTAGTTTCTATACATTATACATAGTTTATTCAAACCGCAACTCGCGAGTCAATGGTCTTTAGAAAGTATTAGAAAGGTCAGTTATTACCTAAATCTTAACCACATTTTAAACAATTACATATGACGAAAACCATTTGTTTCACGGAAAATTCCATAACCAAACGTTTGAAAAATTGTTTATGGTTACCATAGACTAGAAGCATAGATAATTTAGATTTAGAACGAAAACAAATTGAAGATTTCAATAAAACAAGAAAGTATTGTAGTAAAAATTGTATGTAGGTAAACTAAACAGAGAAATTTATAAAATAGGACAGGAAAATTGTAATGTAGCTTCTTATAGCAGAGCTAATTTCTTTATTTGTAAAATAAATATAGTCGGTACAACCGCGGTACCTTTTAAAATCCCTTTCTCTTGTTAAACTTTAAGATGGCTACCGCACTAACAACTAATATGCTTCGATACAAATTGAAAGAAGAGGAAAACATGTTGATGAAGAAATACTCATTTTAATTTACTTAAGCGCATTAATATTTAGTATTTAATTAATAATTAACAGTTTTATAAATAGGTACAATTTGTGACGTTGCAGTTTTGCAGAAAATAATATCAGTACTTTTTCGATTTTAATAATTTTACTTACAGAAAACTATGTTATTTGTGGGTGTCATAGACTATATTATCTCGTAAAATACAGCCCAATAAAATATGCACGGGTCAGCTAGTGTACAAAATAGTTTAAATAAACATAAACAAAAATAAAACAAATTAGATTCGACCATCCGCCATCTTGCTTCACTGTAGTTCGTATTTCGAATTTCAAATAGTAGCATCAAACGAGATGCCATGCCATTGAAGAATTCGATTTGAATTGCAAAATGGCTGACTATTGACAGTGTGAGAAACGTATAATAAATTGACGTTTAAATAATATGTTTAACTAGCTGTCGCACGTGCGAAAGTCGATTATAGCTGCCAAAAATATTACTGCCATCTAACGTTGTTGGTTAAAAAGTAGCTGTGTTAATATATCAACGAAATCCATACTAAATGTCAAAATTGGGCAAGACCATAGGACAAAGGTGACTTTTCGAATGTTGTGCGCGGTTTAGAAATAAATATCACAGCTTCCATGTTTTGGAAGGCACGTAAAAATGTGGGTCGGATTGCCGTCCCATCGGGCTATGAGAGCAAAGGAACAGTCAACAGAGAGTTGACCTGTGTTTGCGCACACGCCTTTGCTCCGTATGTCCTGCGTGTAGTCATTGTGGTAGCTGGTGTCATAGTAACACTAGCCGCCGTGGCCGAAATCGGTCAGGAGACACATCGTATCTTAAATGAATAGTGTTGATTTTAGGCTATTTGCAAAATGAACCTGGTGTCAGAGTGTGCGCCGTCCGTAGCCCTCTGACGTGGCGACACACCCTAACATTTTCAGATGTACTGGTCTCCTTACTATGTATTCTACCGTTTTTGGTCTGATGTTAATAGTAAATTACTGTCATATTTGGTCCGTATATTGTTATAAGACTATTTAGATCAATGTTTTCCTGCTACTGTACAACATTTTGGACTAATTCACTGGAAGCTTTAAATCAAGTTTCTAGAATTTTGTAGTATTTATTTCAAGATTTTAGATTTCCAGGAAAATGAGTTTTAACTTGTTCCATTTAAAAATGTTAACAGATTTAGTTCCTGACTTTATTTCTGCCTTTCAATTCGTGTGAATTAACAAAACGTACCAAAAAAATCATAGCAATCACATCAGCGTATTATAATACAGGCCAGTACAGTGTATTGGCCTCTATTATCGTACACAATATGTAGGCTTACAAGAGTTGCAATTATGGGCATGCGTTATGGGCTGCTCCTAATAAAAAAAATACACAGTTCGTCTACAAAATAAATAAAAACTTGCTTCAAATGTTGCTATGTTATATATTTTGTAATATTTTTCTAGACCATAAACCGGAGACGGATTTAACTCAATATAAAGTGTGCGTTGAGGTGTTACATAAACCGCTATTATAGTATATGCGATCATTAATTAATACTTATTGTATAACAGGGGGCATTGCAACGGTTCATTAATAAAATCCGGTGTGGTACCGGTTGTATTCGTTTATTTCGATATATTTATCCGTGTAGCTTGAAATTGGCATATATTTGAGATATGTATTTAGAAAACAGTGCCAGCCTGTATATACTAGCTCTTGCCCGCGACTTTGCCGATGCGAAAGACGGTTATAACTGCAAAAACGTTACCAATGATATAGTCGATAAAAGTAGCCTGTGTTAATCCAGGATGTCAAATAACTATACCAAATTTCATCCAAATTGACAATGCCGTTTGAGCGTGAAAGAGTAACTAACACCTGACCACCACAAACTTTCGCGTTTATAATTTTAGTAGCAGCAATCTTCCCACTAGTAAAACTATTGCTCATTTCAATTCCAAGTTCCAATATTTAAGATCCAGGTTCTCACAATATTTCCTTCACCGTTGGTTGGTGGTATCTCCAATAAATAAAATAAATGTAACGATGAATTTATAATTATACGTTTTTACTTTTAAGTAATTTGATTTTAAGAGTGCAAATTAGTCTCTCAAAAGCTATGTGTTATATGCAATAAAATTTGCCCTCAAGGCTAACATTACGAAAAGCTTTAAATGACTTCGTAAATTGTAAGCGCGCGAAAACAAATTTCAAGATGGCGTCTCGTTGATTACATCTGTCATTCACATAACCTCATCTTACATGATTGATATAAAAACTTTCACACTAACGACATTAGTTGCTTTGATTATGGGTAAAAACTAGTAGCTGTTAGCTACTAGCTTCAAATTAAACTGTTTTAATCAAGACTTATTAAAATACCATAGATAAAAAAACTAGTCTTAGTAATATTATGAACTTTTTACATGGTTATGATTGAAGTATTTTATGACTTCATAAGGAGTTTTTATTTAAAGAAACTTGTTTTTTTTTACCTATAAAAATATTCTAATCACTCTCACCATACGCTCTGGGTAGAATTTTAGAGCTACCCAAATCTAATGAACTATTTTTGAATTAGCGAGTGTTCAGTTTCTTCATAATTTTAAACTAACTACAAAACCAATGTTCACTCCGCGAGGTTTGAAAGAGATTATTTAAACTTCTCACAGATGATTGAAACAGCAGCCTTGTTAATTTATTTGCTTTTGGCACTTGCGCTGGTGGCTAACAAGGCCTATACGGGAGCGACAACGCCATTATCATTACCCATGAATTTCTATGGAGTTAGCTGACACCCTGGATTAACACATAACCTACTTTTTTAACCGATTCAGGCGAGTAGAAACTAATTTATGGTAAAGGGGTAATGAATTATTTTGCAATCGAAATTATGTTACAAACTTGATTGGCGGAAACTAGAATAATTGCGTTATAAAAATAGGTATCTAAAACAATGTATACCTATATATCCACAATAATTCTATTTATATTACAATATGTAACTTAATTGCTAAGTTTATCCTGTTGTTTAGCTCAAGCATAATTAAACAAGGAAATATACTACATTCTTTATCAAGCCATTAAATATTGAAGTCGTTATTAAAATTGTTATGGAATGATCTCGAGTTAAGTACCTATGTGTGTAAATGTACTATAAGGACTAAAGCAGGAACCCGGACAATGTTACTTAGTATAAAACAAAGTCGCTTCCCGCTGTCTGTCCCTATGTATGCTTAGATCTTTAAAACTAAGCAATGGGTTTTGATACTTTTTTTTTGTTTCCCGCACCACTCAATTTAATCCTTGTAACGCGGAGGGTTTCACAGACATTCAATTCACGTGCACAAAGACACCCAGACTCTGAACAAGCATTTGTGGATCGCTCAAATTCTTGTCGTACGCGGAGATCGAGCCCGCGACACCTCGCGCACAGTGGTAATTGGCATGGTGACCTATCTGGGCTATCCGTGCAGTCAATTTAATAGGTAGAATATTTTTAAGTATAATACATCAGTATTGCTCCCGTGCGAAGCTGGGACGGATCGATACGATAGTTAGGATAGAAAACTTCAAATGTATGAGAGTGACATTCCTTGTCTACGCGTGACGTGACTGTGACTTGTCAGTTCAATACATTGGAGCGTACAGCGTTAGCGTGAGAATGATTGTAACTTTCCTAACGCGTGTGGACCATTGACAATTCAAATTCTGATGAGTAATAACACATTATTATAATTAAAGTTGTATAAATATAACTAGTAAATTGTACAGTTTATATTTACGATGACATTTCCTCATCCTAGGAACGCGTGAATATCAGTTTTATATATATTTTATTTGTATTTTAATTAACATTTTACAAGCGATATTTTTTTAAGAAGAACAAACATACTAACCTATACGTATTCCTCAACATTCCTACAACGCCATCTAGTCTCAAATTAAGTATAAGAGAGTAACTTGTGCCTACATTCTTCTTGAAAATTTTATACAAAACGTGTTCTTCAATACGGTTACCGTTTTAGAATGCTTGAATATCTTAAAATTTCAATAATATCGTAAATCACACTAAATTTAAACGCAGCTGTAATAAAAGTAAACATAAGACTTCTTCTACTATTAAACAAACACAAATCTTTCAAACGTTGCTTTTGACATAATATCTCATGTAGATTCTAATGAAATTTATCTTGGTCTCAAAAACCAGATTTATTAAACTTCCTAATATATATTTTAGAGATAAGATCCGCTTTGAATTATGTTAATTTTCGTTATCTATTTCATTAGTCATTAAAATCCTTATAAAAATAGTTTAAAAATACACTTCTAATATATCAAGTTTTTGGTTAAAAAGCGCTTGACCTTACTTGCATCAAAACAGGAAAAACCAAAAGTCTTCAGAAAGAAAGAAAATCTATGTCTTTAATTTTAATAGTTAGCAACAATATTAAAATTAGATTTTAAAAACTTCTTAACACAGCAGTATCCATAGACTTTGAAGGAAAACATCGTGAGGAAACCAACACACCTGACATTAGGGTATTTGACAAAAAAAAAACGAATTAGTCCGTCAGATAGGTTTCCAAAAAGTATTGAATACGTATTTTTTCTTTTATCACGTTAACAAAAAGATGTGATAGTCCTTTTAGTGTTGAACTATAGTCTTTGTCAACAGGTTTACCTAACGGTAAATATTATCTTCAATAAAAAGACATGACGTCATGTTTCCAGGGTACAAAAAACGAAACAAAAACCATATTATCCCGCCCGTGACCCAACTTTATCAGTGCCAAAACGCTAATAAGAAATGAATTTGGGACGAAATCTTAAAATACAAAAATAAACAAAACCGCTATGTGGTATTTAATACTTCAGACGCCAGTTTCGTAAACATTTAAGTTACATGCACAGAGACACTCAAACTCCGAACAAGCATTTGTGGATCGCACAAATTCATTCCTACGCGTAAATCGAGGTAACACGTCGCGCGCAGTGTCGCAGTGACAATGTTACATCGCATTAGAATAGAAAACGAAAAGAAAACTTCAAATGTAAGGAAATGACAATCCTTGTCGACGCGTGACGTGACTGTGACTTGTCAGTTCAATACATTGGAGCGTACAGCGTTAGCGTGAGGAGACATGTAACTTGTCTACAGGCCTCTTTTTTTTTGTTTCGGGGTGAAACTAATGATTTGAACCCACGCCAAGGACATGGCGTGGGGATATGTCGGATTTACACCGATCAAAAACACCCCGGGTCCTTTCTATTGCCAAAGCCAGAGTCGCGGAATCGCTCGCGCATGCTCTGCGCGACTCTGGAAAGCCTCAGTCCTGCTGGACTCCTTCTCTAAGGGGTAGGTGTAAAGAGTCCAACCCTTACTAACCGTAAGAGCGGACGCACAGGATGACGCATCCGTGTTCTTCTTTGGCTATATCCTTTCACTCGGCTATCCGTGCAGTCATTTATTTCATAATGTATATCTCCGTATATCACGTATAATCACGTGGTAAGGAAGGTGATGGACAGGAATGTGGATGGATATAGGGGAAGAGGACGACCAAAGAAACGATGGATGGATTTTGTGAAAGATGATATGGCTGCAAAGAGTGTGACTTGCGAGATGACGTCAGATAGGAACGTGTGACCACAAATAATAATTGGGATAAGGGTAGGGGAGTGATGCATATGAAGTAACTTGTTCATCTATTTGTTAAAGAAATTTTAATCGAAGGTCATTTGAAAACGACCAGGATTTCTAAGAAGTCACGATGAGAATCTATTCTCGTATTTAGTACTTTTGAAAAACTCTTGGCTTCGCGCCAAAAGTCATTTGATTTGATTATGATACTGACAGGTTTGTAGAATAGGTATTAAACCTCTATATACACGAATAAATAAACATAATAAATATTCTAGGACTTTTACACAACGCCATCTAGTCTCAAACTAAGTAAAACTTGTGTTATGAGTACTAGACAACTTGTATACTTCTTAATACATACATACTAGAGATAAATTACACCCAGACACAGGAGAAATGATCGTGCTTGTCATACAAACATTTGTCCTGGGGGATCTTTTGGCACGTAGTTGAAATCAGAATGAATTCCGTCATATATGAAAAACCATCACTTTTGACAGACAGTTGACAGTTGATTCTTGTTGCACACCAACGCCGTCATTTGCGTGCCGAAAAATCCTTGTTGCTCTTTAGCCTAATTTGAATAAAATGGTTTATTTATTCTATTACTGTTAAAAAGTACATAAAATATAGAAAAATCAGGTAATTTAGGAACACAATAATGTCTTTATTTCTAAACTAATCCACACCGCATTATTATCTATAAATATCAATGCACTATCATTTATCAATGTAGCCAAACTTAGCAATTTTAGATTTCGCGATAATGTTGTACAAATGTAAAAAACCCGCAGCAGTAATTAAACATATTATATCTACTGTTGCGTCTTATCTCGTCAACTTGTTGTTGCCAAATTCCATCGGTGTTTACAACATTTTTCTTTAATTCCACCTGTTCTTTGTCTGCAATCAAATCTTGGAAGATAAACTTGACCTATTTCCCGGTTTCCGATACAGTTTACATTTTGCTTGTATGCTTATATTGCGTGACACTGTTGTTATGATGACAAGAAGCTAATCTGATGCTGAAATTGAAGGTGGTCATGGCAACTGCCATAAAACGACACATCTGAATCGAATCGGCCCGTTTTAACGAATGCTTCCATCTCAAATAATAGGAGCAAGATAAAGAGCTTGTGTTTTAGATATACAACCTTATTCCACCCGTGTTCAGAAGGCTGGCCTGTTTGCTTGAACAATTGGCATTGATATACGAAGTGATAATGCCACTAGCCTTCTGGGCATGTTTTCCGCCATTGACAGAGATGACGGCGTATTTTTTGACACTTTGTATTATCATGTTATTTTATAAGTATAGTTGAGTTTTAAATGTAGATGTATTATTAAGTTTAGCTTATCTAACGTTCCCTTTCATTGTTCCAGATGTTCTGCCCTGAATAAGAGAAAAGACACCCAGTCAATATGGGCAGTGCTACAATTCCAAACGCGAAACCAATACCAATGGAGAATTCCGATAAAAAGTCATTAAAAACCCTCATCAAATCCCTCTTCCACAAGAAAAAGGAAAAACAGAAAATCGATAAGAAGGAAACTGAAGAAAAACCAACAAAAACTGAACTACCGATCCAATGTAACAACAATACAAACACAGTCGCCGCCATCTTGGAAAACTTCAACAAACTAAACTTTCAAGAGGCCAAACCAGTAAAGCAAGAAAAACAACTAACGAAAAAACAAGAAATAAAACCTTCACACGATCTAGAAGATGACGACGATGATGATGAACTAAAGAACTTTGCTTTCAAAGTGATAGAAGAACCTAGAAATGAAAGAATATCATCACAATCGTCAGAAGACAGTGGATTCTCTGACACGAAAGAGGAAAACAGAGTTAAGGAAGAGAAGAGAGATGGGGCAGATGAGTTGGTGGAAGAATGGGATAAAATTGATTTAGATGGAAAGAAGAAGAAGAAGACTCAGTTGGTGCATGTCGCGAGAGGGCCACAGAGGTTTAAGCTTTGTTCTTCTAATGTGGCCCCGTACCCGACGCATGAGCAAGATTATCGGCAGGTTAGTACAAAAATGATTAATGATATTTCTCGACATGCCCACAACGACATTTAGTCACAAATTAAGTATACGAGACAAACTTGTGTTATGAGTACTAGACAACTGATAAAGATACATAAATATACCTTCTTCTAAATACATACATATTATAGATAAATTAAAATTACAGCCAGACACAGAACAAATGGTCGTACTCATCACAAACATTTTTGTGAAAGTCGACTAGATTACTGGACTTATTGCGCATCTTTGCCTATGTGTATTTCAATTAAAACTGCAAAAAACGTCTTTTAATGCATTAGGGTAAAAAGCTTATTTGTTAAATTTGAGTATCAGCTAACCCCTATACCAAATTTCATCAAAATTACTCTAGCCGTTTGAGCGTGAAAGTGTAACAAACATCCATCTATCCTTACAAACTTTTGCGTTTATATTAGTACGACTATACTTTTAAGTGCCTACGCTGTATTTGACATCTTTACTCCTATGACTCATGACAGGAGTAATTGAAATTAACTGAATATAACAATACCGGTACTAAAACTCTTCTTGTAAAATTGTTGCTATTGTGCAAGCAAGATAGCGCACTACACGGCGTAATGCGGCGTCTCTTTTCCACAACGATACTTCTGTTTTAAGAGTTGATAGTACAGGTTCACAAACGGTTCGTAATTGGTACAAACACTCATAATATCAAACGTTTATGTACTCGTATAGCTATAAATAAAACAATTTTATAATACAATGTGACTACAAGCGAGTCTACTCATAATATTTCGTTGATAATATAGTAATTGTCATTAAACTAAATCGGGCATAGACAATAATATTATAAATCTATGCAAAGTGGTTACGTCAATCTAAAGATATTATAAATTTAACAGACAGCTGGGTATAAGCCTCCTCTAAATTCTTCCACGGTTCTTTATAAATAATTAAAATTAAATATAATAAAAAAAAATAATAATAAAATAACTTTTTCAAATGCAAAAGTTAAATAATTAGCATTAGGTATCATCTATTATTGTTGGCTATGATAAAAACAAAATGGCTATCTTCCATGGCGCCAAAAAACGATAAAGTTTACCTACGTTCTTTGTAGTTAAGTAGATAATCGACATATGGTATATACTTCCTCGATTTTATGCAATAAACAAAGCTAAACTGATAAATCGATAATATTATCAACAGTTATAGCTAAATTAGATTCTAATTTTGATAATTTTTGACAACAATCGACAAATTGTCTTATCAACCGTTTAACTGCGTATCGCGCATGTGCGAATCTCAAAGGGAAATCGCTATACGCTTTCCTAAAGCGTGCAATCACGTTATATCGTTCTAAAACTAGTTTATATTCATACATCGTTGCTGGATTTTTGCAATACAACATTCTATACAGCGATGCGGAAAAACAACTCAGTATCATATACTCGTTGTACGTAGCGAGTAGCACCCAAGGTTAAAAGTTTACGTTCGTGACCGATAGATGGCGTTGTTCGCAATGTTTATTTATAGAAGTTGCATAAAATTGGCACTAGGTGGCGTTTTTAAGAGATTTTGACGTAGTTTTTTTTTAATTTATCAAGGTTGCTTACTTTTGCAAGTTTTAATCGTTTTTTAATTGATCAATTATATGAACTTATCGGATTTTATTTTTTGAACAATTATTAATTACTCTTTGTTATACTACGATTTTTCCTTAAACAATTTGTAAACTAAGATTATCTATAATGTTTTTGTAACGCAATTTTGAACGCGTTATGAGGAAGGTGACATATATTCCCAAGGAACAATTTGACTTGGGTTTCCTACATTACAAATCGCAATATCACATAGGGTTTTCAAAATTGACTCATAGTATTTTTTCTGTTAGAAACTAGAACGCTTGGAATCACGGAAGGATATTACTACTAACTTTAATAAATCTACAGTTATGGAAGCGTGAATCTACTGACGCACTACACATCGCTCCCTTACATAACTGCAACAGTCTAAAATATAAAGTCCTTCACAGATTTCGGGTACAGCGACCCCAAGCCTTCTGAATCTTGTGTAGTGACTTTTCAATTCTACAATCTCTCTCCAGTCGTTTCGTATTACCGTCCCATCGGGCTATTAGAGTAAAGGAACAGAGAGTGCACCTGTGTTAGCACGAATTAGAACATCTCCTCTTTGTATTTACTCCGTGGTTAGCGCACGCTTGTGCACTATAATAATATATGTCCCGCGTAGCTGGTTTCGTGACTAATCATAACAACTAATTAAGAAGTATTGTTTTCAAATTTTATAATCTTTTGATACAGTATTTGTCATACAAACAAATTATAGCAGTATCTGACATAATCTGTATCTATGGCAATCTCATTTGTAGGTACAAGGAACTGTGTAATCATCACAGTGTTGTTATATCATCAAGATACTAATTATTGACTCACAATTAGGCAAAATAAAAGCATTTTGTTGTTAGATAACAATATTTCGATTGGCCTGTTGGTCTAGTGGTTAGTGGCCCTGCCTGCTATACCAGAGGTCGTGGGTTCGATTCCCACCCCGGACAAAAGTTTGTGTGATGAGCATGATAATTTTTTCTTTGTCTGGGTAGAAAAAGTATAATATGTATGTATATACAAAATAAAAAGAAAATTGTAGTCGAACAGGTCTATAGTGCCTTCCTCATTTCCTAAAAACCACTTTTAACTGGAGTGTTAATCCAGGGTGTCAGCTAACTCCATGCCTTTATTCATCAAAATTTCTCTAGCCGTTTGAACGTGATAGAGCAACAAAACTAACACACATCCATCTATGCTTACTTACTTTTATAAAACACATTAGCAGCATATTATTATAGTCTTAAGATATAAGGAAATTGTTGATAAAATCATTATTTTTACTTGGAAATTCCCTTAACAAGACAGCTTATAACGGTATAAGTATACAAATTATATATCTAAGGAAATTAATAGGGTATTTTAAGACCTTGGACTTTGAGACATAAACGGAAAATACTGGGTTTGAAAATAACAAGTTGAATCTTATATTTATGGTAGAAAATATATACTATGCTATCAATGACAGGCTCCTTAAAAATTGACTGGCCTGTTGGTCTAGTAGGTAGTGGCCCTGACTGCTATACCGAAGGTTGTGGGTTCAATTCCCACCCAGGGCAGAAGTTTATGTGACGAGCACGATCGCCTGTGTCTGGGTGTTATTGATCTATGTATGTATTTAAAAATATATAAGTTTGTTTATCAGTTGTCCAGTACTCATACCACAAATTACTCTCGTATACTTATACAACGTTGATAAAAGCGAGAGGCATTAAATGAAACCACATATTCTGTATATCATTATAAGGCTACACAACAAAAATCAAATCAATGTAAGCAATAGTTTAGTCACAGGATATTTTTTTAGTTTTTTTTTTAGTTTGAACATGCTGTATCTTCCTGATTAGGTGACTAAGTTTAATAGGCATAGTTATCTAGTTGGCTTCGGTTGGGTCCGAAACTAGTCGGGCTATCCCGATAAATACGCGTGAGTAAACCGTTATAACGTTTTAAGTATGAATCATCCTCACGAAAGTTATTATAAAAATATTGCTTACATTGATTTGATTTTTGTTGTGTAGCCTTATAATGATATACAGAATATGTGGTTTCATTTAATGCCTCTCGCTTTTATCAACGTTGTATACGCAATATTAATGAGGATACCAGCTAAAAAAATACCCATTTTCGGGCATACGCCTAGTCACTTCATTCTTGCATAACTGCTGGGGATAGATCTCCATTTTTTATGCCACTCTCCTCTGTCTTTTTCCCTTAAAAACACAGAGTATCATCATCATCTTCCTGCCCTCATCCCATTTTGCTTAGGGTCGGCGCAACACGTGTTTTCCTTCCATACTCCCCTATCAGTCGTCACAGTATCATTTACACCTTTTTAGTCATATCATTCCTTATAAAATCCATAAATTGTATCTTTGAAAACATCGAGTAAATTTTAACAACCTTGGATAACCCACTGCAGAGAAAAAGCCTCAATTTATTTATGCCATTCTCCTCTGTCTTTGAATTTTCTATTCTATTCCTGCTGCCTTTTTACGTCTGCTCATCTTATCTTCGGCCTGCCAAAATTTTGCCGTCAGACTCGTACAAACAATAACAATAAACCAATTTCTTTTACAGATCAGTCAAATCAACAAACACACGTTAACCGGAGGGCAAGTAACTGTCAACCACTGTCAAACACCGGACAACTATTCAGAAATAGATATCGCTTTCGAAAGCGTCCAAAAACAGTCGCAATTCCTGCAAAATGACCGTGAAAACTACCTCGAAGACGTCTTGGAATATATCAACGAAGATACTAACAAAAAAATGGCGCAAAAACCTATTGAAACAGATTATATCCAACAAGAAAGACGGCTGCCGAATATGGAGTATAATGTCGAAAAGAAAGTCCAGTACGTCAATGATTTCGAAGAAAAAGTCGTTGAACACAACGAAATTATACAACTACTTCAAGATAATTTCGTCAATTCACCGCCAGAAATGACGAATGTTATGGGAGATTTCAACTCTAACTTAGAGAAAGAGGACTTCACACACATCTTAAACTATGTCTCAAATGATTTTACAAACATTTCAAATGATGGTTACGTCAACACTGACTACACTTACCCTACACCACCACGATCAGAAACGGTACCAAGCCCTATGTCAGCTTCCCCTGGTTCCTTCTACCCTTCAAACTCAGAATACACACTTTCCCCTGAAAGATCACCAATCTACAACAGCGATTACGAAAAATACCAAGAAATCCCCCATTTTGAAGAAGAAAAAGATGGCGCCGAGAAAAAAGCGCGCGAACGCACGCTGTCAATGTCATCGATGACAATGAAGCAGTTTAAGGATATGCAAAAGGAGATTGTATATAATTTCTCGAAAAGAGATTGCTGTCAAATGTCGAGAAAGACTTGTAAAGAGCTGTTTGAAGAGCATTTACAGAAGCTGAGTGCTATTGAGCGCAAAAACTTGTGCGTTGGAGTCTCTCGCTTGGATCTGCAAAAAGCTTACGGGTAAGTCGTTTTTTAACCTGCTTTTAAGTTATGCGAAAGGCTTGTTCGCACATTGCGAAAAACATCGTTTGAGTTGCAATCCGGCAACATTAATTATCACAACTATCATCATATTTCTAACACAGACTATAAAAGCTTTAAGAAACAAAAACTTCAAGTGTTTGTAATTACACAAATAGACTTATGTCAACAAACGTATGACGCAATGTCATTCTCATCTCGTTGTTATACAAATAAAACGCATAAAAATAAGTCGTATAGTTACTTGTAAAGATGTTGCTCAAACCTACCTAAAATATTTAAGCGGGCAACGCACAATGTAAAAGAAAGGCAGCGTGCTGCTGGTGAGTTTGTTGCGCCGTTTCTTCTCCCGTAGCGAAAGCACAGGAAGCGGTGAAGGGTGTGCGATGGGGTGCTGTCTATTATCATTTTAAGGTTCAAAAAATGCTACATTGTAGCCTAATTTCAATAAAAAGACTTTTGATTTTGATTCAATAGCTGAAATATTTCCCGCCAAATTTGCTGTCAATGTCAAAATGATATATTTTTTTAAACTGATTCAGAATGTGCGAGATACATTATTATAGGTACTTAAAACTTTATACCTAAACCCATGTTTGTAATACATATTTTTCTTTGTTAAAAAACACCATATGAGTATAAAATAGGTATTTTTATACATACTGAATGAAATAAATCCAATTTTCCTTATGGTCTTAAACCAATGACGTCAATGATGATTAATGGAACAAATATTAAATTGATCGAAGGAAAATATAGTATTTATAACCTTCTAACTAGTCACGTATTGTTACTAATAATTTTTAACACTTCAAATGTATTTTTTTACCATTGGCCTGTATTATACCACGCTACACAGGTAAACGATACAAACTTGTTACTAATATAATACCAGCCTATAAATGACACACTATAAAAAGTCCTCCTCAAATAATAATTTGCTGTTACTCGCAACGCCATCCGCTCGAATGTCGGTTATATCTTCAAAAACATTACCCTCATCTCACGCAGTCGGATAAAAGTAACCTATGCTAGATGTAAAGTGTGTCAACTAACTTCTTACCAAATTTCATCGAAATTTATCAAGGCATTTAAGCGTAAAAGAGTAACAAACATCCATCTTTCTACACTCACAAACTTTAGCGTTTGTAATACACTCAGCGGCACGGAATTTGGCCCAAACTTAAACGGAGCGATAACAGGCTAAAATTGTTGTCGCCTCTTAACATTTCAAGTGGCAATTTGTCAATACGATTGTTTTTGTTTAGCTAAGATGGTAAGTACCAAAAAAAAAAATTGTTTATGCACTTTTGGGTGTGTCGAACCACATTTCTCTCGTGGAACGCAAAGGTCACTGGTGTGTTAAAATTCGATATTTGAATATTCTTGGTATTTATTGCTTTACTTTTATTTTTTAAGTATCCTGTTGTTATTCTCGCTTACAAAAACGAAAAACAATGACTCTTTCTCCATACCAAGTCGCTCAAGCTGTGTTGCTTAGGAGTCAAGGGCGAACTCAACGAGAAATCGCTGAAACTTTAAATGTACCGCGAACAACTCTGCGATATGCCTTGCAAAGGTACGATCAGACGGGCCTCTGTACAAGAAGACCAGGAAGTGGAGGAATCAGGTGCACAACAGCCCAAGATGACCGTTTTATTACTCTCGCGATCCTGAGAAATCGGTTTCTCACTGCCGTTGAGATACGACAACGCCTACAAACGGTGAGGAACATCAACGTGAGTGAGCGTACAATAAGAAGAAGAATGGAGGAATGCAATTTACGTGCGCGAAGACCAGCTCGAGGCCCAGAACTCCTCCGACACCATCGTGTAAGTCGATTGCGGTTTGCTCGCGAACATGTAAATTGGACTCACGAGCAGTGGAGCAATGTTTTATGGACCGATGAATGCCGAGTAGGCTTAAGAGCTCCAGATGGCCGGGAACGTGTGTGGAGAAGTCGTGGAGAGCGGAACCTACCTACCACTACAAGGCAAACGGTGAGTTTCCATGGAGGGTCTGTTATGGTTTGGGGAGGGATAAGTTCAGAGGGTCGTACCGAGTTAGCAGTGGTCGAAGGTCGTCTGACAGCAATTCGGTACATCGAAGACATCCTTCAAAACCATGTTTTGCCGGACATGGGCTTCATTGGAGACGAAGATTTCTTGTTAATGCAAGATAATGCCCGGCCTCACACAGCTCACTGCGTTTTTGATTACCTTTCGGAGGTCGGCATTCAAAAAATGCAATGGCCTGCAAGAAGTCCAGACATGAACCCCATAGAACATGTCTGGGACATGCTAAAAAGAAAAGTTAGACGCAGTTTTAACCCACCACAGACCCTTCAAGAATTAAAAACTGCACTGGTGGCGGCCTGGCAAGACATTCCTTAAGTGGACATAAAAAACATAATCCACAGCATGCCAGATCGTATGCGAGCAGTCATCAGGGCCAGAGGGGGTAACACCCATTATTAATTTGTGTACAAGGGTGTGAATTTTGTTTAATTTGAATGTGAAAGTGCGATTTTAATTTACTACATTTTTCGTAATTAAGGTGTTATCTTGTTAATGTCATCAAAGTTTATTAAATTCTCGTTTTTTTTAGTGTTAATTAGTCTTTTGTATTAAAAAAATAGATAATGTAATTAATTATACCTACAAAACTAATATTTTATGTTTTATTTTGATTATATATGAGAAATTGCGCTTGGGCCAGTTTCCGTGCCGCTGAGTGTAGTAGGATTCTCCGAAAACTTTGTTATTATATCTTTCTTACATATAAGATGACGCAAGTAAATTAAAACACCGTTATACGACCTTCAGCTAAAGGAAACTGTTTTAAATAATCTTAACCGCAAAGTTTATCGTGCGTAGACATAATAAAAAATATGTTACAAAGACAAAACCATTTAAACCATAGATCTTACGTTAGTTATACAAGGATCTTTTGGCACGCGGACGAAATCGGAACTATATCGTATATGAAAAACAATCACTTTTGACAGACAGTTGAGTTGATTCTTGTTGCAAATATGCACACTAATATAATGGTAAATAAAAGAAAGCATTCGTGCATTAAGAATAACTAATATATTTTCAGTCCAATCTTATAAAAGAAAAAATATAACATGAGCCTAAAATAGCGTCTAAACCATAAAATTATTGACAGTAAAAAGCGCGCTAATTATTTTTTCTACAGCTCAACTTCGGTCGATCTAACACATATCTATCTAGTTCAATTATTAAATCTAATTTAAACGAGGCAAAAATTTACGTGCTAGTTGCGATACATTGCCAACGACAATATAGAGCTGCTGTCCAAGCAATGTATTGCATCTGGCGCGATATTCTCGTCCACCTAACTGAGACTCATATTTTTTTTTATAAAAGACTTCGACCTCTTTGCTTTTTGTAGACACTACATTTTTATAACTTGTCTGGTTGTTTCTTTTATTTGTATTTAGTCACAATGAAATGTCTATTGATTTGTTTTTGTTGTAATATTATTGGTGTTTTAGGTCAATAGTTTATTGACACTTACACGTGTTTTCTAGTCAGGGCAAATGACGTTTCTCAGAGCGCTATAGCTTAATGCTATAAGGCTATAGCTGACCAAATGAGCCTCTTCCCATATAAGAAACTTTGAGCATTGATCACCACGCTAGCTCACTGCGGATTGGCGATTTCAAAGTCCAATATTTAAAACCCAGTTTTCCTTCACCAGTCAGTACACCAGACACCTTCCTTCGTCAGTAGTGTCTTTATATAATGAAGAAAGTATTTTACATATATTTTTTTTATATTTACATTGGTCCTCGCCTGAGTTAGGGATCGAGCAAGCATCTCGTGTCAACAAAAACATACATAAAACCGCAAGGAAACCACGAAGATTTAATTAGATAAATAATATTGGAACGTCCAAAGAATTCGTACCCACAGTATCTCGGTCGATTCTAAAAAATAAATGTCTTCAGCCGCGGTATGTAACAGCGATAGGCCTGCCCACTTACAGCCTTTTAAATACATCAACATACACCGTCCGGTCACTGCGACTGGGTTTAATACATAAATATCTGTTTAGATCGATATCTCAAATAAAATAACAAATTGCATCTGCAGCCGTCTCGGCAAATTCGTCTTGCTGTCAATTTAATTTGATTCGCTACTAATCGTATTCGATTTAAATTCACAATCGAATCACGACAATGATGACTGTAGCAACGTTATTTCAAATGTCATTGGTCGCTTAGTAACAGTTTTAGGTTAGGTTACAGACCATAGACTTACTAGAATCGTTTGACACGTGTCCGAAATCGGAACCAATGACGTCATATGAAAATCTCAAAGTGATCAGACGTAGTCGGTTAAAAAATAGCTGATAAATGTTAATTCAGAATGTTAGCTAACTGAGGAATGTTCGTAAGAAGTAACCACGACCCTGGCACTCAAAGGGCTCCAGGAGGAGCATAGTGGGTTTTAGTCAGTAAAATCTGACACTCCCTCCCGCTGCACCCACAGCGGGCGGGGTCATTTGATGATTTCCACAAAAAAATTGTGTCAGCTAACTCCATATTAAGAAACCTTCAATTTATTCAGCAGTTTGAACGTTAAAGAGTAACTAACACCCAGACATTCGTCGATACTTTCAAACATTAGCATTTTAATCATCATCATGCCCCTGCCCTTATCCCAATTTTTACTTGGGGTCGGCGCAACACGTCTTTTAGACATGTTGCTTAAAGTTTTGGCTATGGTTTTATAGTCGGCCGCCTGCCTGACACTAACCCTCTTTGGGAATGCGATTGTTGGTAGTTTACCCGCCACCATTCGGGTGACCCAAGGTGCTTGGTACAGTGCACTAGGTCTTAAGGTCCATTAGTCGCCTTTTACGACACCCAGTGGAGGATATGGGGTGGTGCTATTCTTTATATCCGGACACCACACGGAGCCATTTTAATATTAGTAGGATAACATTTAAAAGAAAGCAAAGATAAAAAAAAGCAATTTTAAAATAATCGAGAGATATTTAATATAATTAAAATAATACCTAATTCAAAACCAATAATGTGCACCTAAGTTACAAAATAAACTATTTTCCTTAATCTGAATAAAAATCTGATAACGTTTAATGTTTTAAGCTGTAATATACCCCCCAGGCGGTTAACCCCCGTTACATTGCATTGCTCCGTCGTTTTTAATACAAGTTGACAATGACATGACAAGATTTATCACAATAGATGAATGACCAACACATCTGGAACTCAGAATCTAAGTCTGTTCTTTATTGCAAATATATAAGAAATTGGTTAGTATTACTCACCTGTAACTTAAAAGTGGCTTGGATTGTAATAAAGAACAGACTTTCAGATTCTGAATTCCAGAGTGTTTGAGGCCGGCCTTAAAGAAGTATCGTTGTAATTGTGAAAAAGAGACGCCGCGCTATGCCGAGTAGTGCGCTTTCACGCGACAAAATTGCAATAATATAAACTTTAAAACGTGGTAGTAGTTCACCAGACTGGCAAGAAATTCTCTATATTATTATGCAGTATAAAAAGTGTTGAATAATAAAATAAATTTGATTTGAAATATTTGCTGTCTGTAGAGGAAAATTCAAAGGACCTTATGATAAATAAGCGAACAAATTGGTATTTGACTAAACATATATTATTAGTCCATCAGATAGATTTAAAAAAACCATTGGATATTTTTTTTTGTATTCTTTTAGTTAAATGCCCCATTGTCTTCTTATTTCACATAACATTTTCCCAATTCAAAAATATAATTTTTGACGGGCCTGTTGGTCTAGTGGTTAGTGGCCCTGACTGCTGTAGGGAGGGTTCAATTCCCACCCAGGACAAATGTTTGTGTGATGAACACGATCATTTGTCTGGGTGTAATAAAAAAAGGGTTTGATAGCCGCATAGTAAACAAGCTTCTATGGGTTTATTCAGTTCTGTTAATAAATTGTTATAAAAAGGTCACTACCATTTTATTTTTTGCTACTCATAAATATTCTTGATCTGATTAGTATCTTAGAATCTAGGTCTAACGGTCAGTTAAGCTGAGTATAAATAATTAGTTCAACTGTCAAAACAATGTCTATGCCTAGACCAACATTGTCTATGATTTAAAAACAACGGCTTAACGATTTATTTGCAATGTTTTTTGTCGTCAAAATCTGAACAAATATTATGACAAGATGAGGTTTGTTTTTTTTTTATTAATTAAACGGTGTTAAAACGTTCTGGACATGCGGCCAGGTGCACGAGTTTTGTATAAGGAACTCGCAAAGCACTTATCGACTCCACCCGTGATCAGAGGGCTGGGCTATAACACAGGCTATAATTTGCATGAAGATATGTCATTGCCATTCAACGTGATAATACCGTCAGTCTCCTGGGCACGTTTCCCGCCATTGATGGAGATGATGACTTATTTTTTGACGCTTTGTAAATAACTATGTGTTTATAAATTTAGTTAAAAATGAAGATTTTATATTGATTAGTATAATTCTATCAAAAGTTATAATAGTTATATTCAGTAAATTATGTTTTCAAGAAAACAAATCTAAACTAATATTAGAAAGAGAAAGTCTTTTTTGTTTGGTAAACAGACTAAAATATTTACATTGATTGAACTGATTTTTATTAGACTTTCGAATAAATATAGAATATCCAGAGTTATGGGGCACAATATAGGTGACGTTTATTTGTGTTAGGATTCACGTACACAAAAAAAGCACAAAACAATAACACTGGAGGTCAATAACCTATTTATTTATTAGGTACACGAACAGCAAAACATACAAAGAAGATATAAATGATGTATGACAAATTACATTACTGGTTTGTATACCTATTACAGGTATACTGGTATACACATCATTTTTAACAACAACAACAATAATAATATTTAACAAACGTTAGTATTGAACCTATTATTGATAATAGGAGATATATTGTCTTTTGTGGAATGAATCCCTAAAGTCTAAAAGACAGACAGACTGATCCTCCTAAGAATCAGCTTGGCACTGATTGCTATACCGGAGGTCGTGGGTCCGATCCCCACCCAGGACATATGTTTGTTCTGTGTGTGGGTGTAATATATCTATAACATGTTTATCATTTATATAGTAATACAAGCTCTGCTTAGTTTGGGACTAGATGGCGTTAAAATAATAATGATGTCCGGACCGATTTCGGCCACGGTGGCCAGTGTTACTATGACACCAGCCAGCTACGCAGGACATATTATAGTGCACAAGCGCGTGCTAACACAGGTGCACTCTCTGTTCCTTTACTCTCATAGCCCGATGGGACGATTATCCGACACGACCAGAGAGAGATGAGGCGCAGGACCCATATTATTACGTGCCTTCTGAAACACGGATGGTGTTATACGAAAGTCGTGGATGTTTGAAAGTTCTTCATCATCATCTTCCTGCTCTTATCCCATTTTACTTAGGGTCGGCGCAACACGTTTTTTCTTCCATTCTCCCCTATCAGACGTCACAGCATCATTTACTCCTTTTTCATTCATATCAATTCCTTATACAATCCATCTTTTCTTTGGGAAGTTGTGGAGTATATTATTGTTCTTATTGTCCGCAGTGTGCTCTTACACATCATGTTAAGCTTAGCCACCGGGTCGGATAAGGAGGACCTGCAGATAGCTCTCTTCGGGCTCGTGTGCGACAAGATGCTTGCTTTAGACGCCGCCGCCTTTATCGGCGATGGTAAGTTGCACTTTTGACGTTCAACTGACGGGCCTGTTGGTCTAGTGGTTAGTGACCCTGACTGCTAAGCCGGAGGTCGTGGGTTCGATTCCCACCCAGGACAAATGTTTGTGTGATGAGCACGATTATTTGTTCTGTGTCTGGGTGTGATTTATCTATAGTATGTATGTATTTAGAAATTTATAAGTATCTTTATCAGCTGTCTGATTACCATAACACAAGCTTTGCTTAGCTTGGGATCAGGTCGTGTGTGGATATTGTCCCAAGATATTTATTATTATCAACATTAATCAAGTTTTATCACACGAGGGTCCCGCTATTGAGCGCAGGCATCTTCCCATGTACAAGAGTTTTTCAGTCTCTTTTTACTAAAAGTATAAACCAAAATTGTCTATAAGATTAATAATAAAAATTGAAATCAAAACTACACATTACTTTTATTAACAACTTTTTCCGTGTGGTGTCCGGATATAGAAAATAGCACCACCCCATATCCTCCACTGGGTGTCGTAAAAGGCGACTAATGGACCTTAAGACCCAGTGCACTGTACCAAGCACCTTGAGTCACCACTCACCCGAATGGTGGCGGGTAAACAACCAACAATCGCATTCCCAAAGAGGGTTAGTGTCAGGCAGGCGGCCGACTATAAAACCATAGCCAAAACTTTAAGCAACATGTCTAGAAGACGTGTTACGCCGACCCCAAGTGAAATGGGATAAGGGCAGGAAGATGATGACTTTTATTAACAACTCCATTATTTTCTCCAACAGTTGGGCTTAACTTACTAAAGTCGGCGGCTCTCCGCTGCCCGCACAGGCCTCTCCTCACGCGCTACCTCGTGCAGTGCGTGCGGCGCGCGCTCAGCAACACCGGCGCTGTTGCCGGAAAGGACCATGTTTTTCATGAGGTAAGGGATATACACATTAAAACGATAGTTTTCCCAGCAACTTCCCAACAACTCACCAACAACTTCCCAGCAACTTCCCAGCAACTACCCAGCAACTACCCAGCAACTACCCAGCAACTCCCCAACAACTCCCCAGATACCCAACAACACCCCAGCAACTGTCCAATTATTCCCCAACAGCTTCTTCCAGCAACCCCGGCTTAGCTTAAATGGTCAGTTGTAACTGCAAAACATTACCCTCTCTCTGACGCGCGCACGAAGGGTTCCGTACTATCATTTATAATAGGAAATTACGTTTGTTGTAGGTATACTAATTTTTAGTCTGTTGATCTACCTGTTTATTAAGATTAAGTAAAAAACACGTTTGTTGGACCCCCTTAATATTCTTTTTTTTAATTTTTAGTATTTGTTGTTAAAGCGGCAACGGAAATACATCATTTGTGAAAATTTCAGCTTTCTAGCTATCACGGTTTATGAGATATAGCCTGGAGACAGACAGACAGGTTCTTTTTCAGCCTTTGGGTACGGAACTCTAAAAAAGTAACACAATTGAGTCCTTATTTTGTTTTCCATGGTACTATATATTTGTACGTTTGTCTTTAATATCTTATCTCGTTTTCCAGGTGGACATCCTAGGTGATAACTTAGTGATAGCTTGCGCTCGGGCCGGTGACCGCTGCTCGGACGTGCTGAGCGAGCTGGTGCGGGTGGAGGACAACCTGCCTCTGTTCAAGCTGCACCACACCAACGCTGATGGTGAGCATAGTTATGGTCTTATAGGGTTGACGGTATAGGCGACAAAAAAAAACTAAAAAATCTGTCTCTTCATACTTAGGCTCCTTACAGAATTGACGGTATAGGAGATAAAAAACTACAAAACCTCTTTTGTTGGCCTTCTGATCGGGTTACTTGATTATAGAGGTCGGATAGTAAGTCGGTCTTGCAGTGTTGACTGTCTAGACACCAACAAACTTAGTAAACTCTTTGCTTACACCCTCGGCCTTCTGATCGGAACTGGATTAAGGAGGTCGGCTGCACAAATAGCCGAGTGGTATAGTTTGCCACGCTAATTACCACTGTGCGCAACGTGTCGCGGCTTCGATCCCCGCGTAGGACAATAATTTGTGCGATTTAGGCTGCCTGTCCACTGGAGCGGAGCTAGGCTGCGGAGCGGAGAAACCGAGAAATATTAACCAATGGCTTGCAAGGAACGGAGATTTTGTACAATCCTATTGGCTAATCAATCTGAGTTTCTCCGCTCCGCAGCCTAGCTCCGCTCCGGTGGACAGGCAGCCTTACAGACGTGACCAGACGTCCCGTTATGAACAGAACTGTCCCTTTTTACAATTACTAGTCCCGGCGTCCTCGAAATGAACTGCGGGACACTAAATTGTCCCGTTTTCAGAAACCTTGATTTCTCTCTCTAAAATAATGCTTGTAGATAAAGACATTTTTTTTCATTGACCAACTATTATTTTGCAATTTCTGGTCACGTGCGCCCCGCATATATCGTGGCCAGAAATTGCAAAAGACAGGGAGATTTGGAAGGAGAAAGGGGAGGCCTTTGCCCAGCAAAAAAAAAACTATTATTTAACTTAATAAACCAATGTTCAGTTCTGACTCCAAGACTAACTATACCACTCTGCTATCCGTGCAGCCATGTTTTGTTTTATAATTTTTATAACTTAATTCCTATCATATTATTAACCTATTATTCTATTTCTTCATAGGATACACAGCTCTGCATGTGGCTTGTAGCCAGCACAGCGCGGCCTCGCCCCGTCTGCACACGGTGCATGTGTTACTGGTACATGCCGGCTTCGATATCACTGAGGGGGTAAGTTGTATTACATAAAAAATATGATAAAGAGGAAAACTTTATTTGTTTGTAATGAATAGGCTCAAAAACTACTGGACCGATTTTGAAAATTATTTCACCATTCGAAAGCTACATTATCCACGAGTAACATAGACTATATTTTATTTTGGAAAAAAATAGGGTTCCGTAAGATATTTGGATTTTTTGGACACAAACTGAAAAAAATCAACCAAAGTAACCAAATATACACGCGGGCAAAGCCGCGAGCGGACAGCTAGTATTACATAACAATATTTAAAGTACTTAAACGATATAACGGTTTACTCACGCGTATTTATCGGGATAGCCCGACTAGTTCGACTCGCTCGCCCGCCGCCGCGTCAGCTCATGATTAAGGACTCCGGTTGGGTCCGAAACTTGTCGAAAGATAGAAATCGTGGCTGAACGTCTGGTAAATGTCTCTGCTAGTTTTATCGGGTCGCCCTAATGTTAACGGCGCTATTGAAATACATATACCAATGTGTATCCGACACGTCTGTCGGTCTCAGCTCTGACGTCTGATAAGGGAGAATAGAAGAAAAAAACACGTTACGCCGACCCCAAGTTAACTGGGATAAGGGTAGGAATATGATGTAACTTTATTAATAACAATTATGTGTTTGTTTCCCAGGACTTAAAAGGCAGAGACACAGCTCTCCACTTAGCAGTGAACTCAGCGCACTGCGACCTGCAGCTCATACTGCTAATGTTCAAACAGGTGGACCGTAAGGACTGGAAGAGCCTCGCGCATTGGCCCAATTTAAGGTAAATACATAACTGTAATAAAATGAAATGGTTTATTCTGCAAATAGGATAGATGGTATCTCTTTTACATGTCATTTTTAAGATTCCGTACCCAAAGGGTAAAACGGATTTTTTTCAAATGATGTAATTCCTTTGCCGCTATAACGACAAATACTAAAAATAAAATGTCACCATGTATCTAATGTCACCCACCGTGGGGCAACTTTTCATTAGGTTTTACCTTTTAGAATATCTAAATAAGTTCATTATTATAAGTCGTTAGTATCCATTGCAGGGCAAAGGCCCTCCCTCCTTCCACCTATCCCGGTCTATGGCTAACTGGGGCCAGTTTTGTCAAAATGAATTGAGCTCATCCCGCCATCTCCTCCTAGTTCCACCTCGAGGTCTCCTTCTGTTATTTGCCAATTTGTGGTTGTTTTTGCACAGAACTCATTAAATATGTAAGTTAGGATTTAAGTTATAGTTAGAATAAGTTGAACTTGAAATAATATGTATATTTTTGTTCACAGCACCAAGACTCCAATCGACCTAGCCCGTCTGGCTACTAAGACTACAACAAGACATAACTACCCTCAAGAAGTCTTAGAATTCCTGAAGAAATGCCGTTAATAATCCCTCAACTCTTAAAATAATATTATATCACAATAGATATAGTGCTACAAGGATCTTTTGTCACGTGGCCGAAATCGGAACTAATGCCGCCATTGAAAACCATCACTTTTGACAGACAGTTGAGTTGATTCTTGTTGCGAATATGCACACCAACCCCCTCATGTTAATGTCATCCACGTGCCAAAAGATCCTTGTAGCTTTATAGAAATTTAAATGTAAAGGAATGATGTTTCTTATCGACTTGACGTGACTGTTTTGTCAGTTCAATACATTGGAGCGTACGGCGTTAGCGTGAGGAGACATGTGACTTGTCTACAGGCCCAATATAACAGGGGCCATATTTGAATAAATGTCAATGAAAGAAAAGTTGTTTTTAAAGAAACAAGAAATTTACATGACATAATTTATTTAAAATTGGCAAGGGAAAATCAAAAATGTTACCATTTATGTATTAAAATTACTTAAGTAATATATAATCTTTGATTGATTCGGTATGTATATCACAATCAAATAAAAACTAATGTCATGTCTTTAAATTAATTTTCCATTACTTTTTGACAAGCTTGAAATGATGTCGTAATTTTTAAAATGAACTTGGACTTTGGACATACGTAATCAAATTTATTAATGATCATAAAAAAAACCTTTTGTATATATAAAATACGCTATATTTTTATAAAAATATATACCTGATATGGTTGTGCGATTAAAAGAAAAGATGTTTATTAATTATATGTATTTAGACGCCATTTTATAGATAATAAATTGACAAGAATTTTCCGAATATCACTAATATATCTAGAATGGTGTTACAATTATCTAAAATTAGTTTTAAAAGAAAGTTTTTAGATTTAAACTTGATAATTTTCTTTGACGTATTTTAGTCATAAAAATATTACATTTTATGTTAATGATCGTAAGATTTAGATTTTTTAGCAACGATTCTGACGTAAAAATCTTATATATAAAAAAAAAATTGTTTGACGTAAAAGTGCGTTCCAAGGATTTTATTTATCATTTTAACAAATTTATTTTTATTTTCTAAACCAAAAAAAGATTGTAACTTGAAACAGAAATAGGACTTGTTGTTATAAATTGCGTCAGAATCAATTAGATTTTTATTTAATTTTAGAAATCATGAAAACCATTTAGTTTAAGAATAGTATGCAATAGAATTTGACATACATTCAATGTTTTAAATTGAATGGAGAATTGAAAATGAACAGTTTCTTAAGCGAATAAGTTTGTTAAGATACCTATAAGAAATAATAGAAATAACGTTTATTTTCTGTAAGGCACAAATCAAATAAAACAATAGATTCTCCTGCGACAAAATGAATACGAAAACGAATACGAGAATCTATGTTTTATTTGATTTGTGTAAAACTTATTTTGACAAAGCTATTTAAATCGGTGAAATTAACTAAAGTTGCTATTTTAAATAATAGTTTAAACTTTTACAGTTGTTTTTCACCGATTTAGAAAACTTTGTTTTTGGTCGTAATGAAGTTAATTATTTTGGCGCCCTTTTAAATGTTAACGTCAAAATATTTTCAATATGGCGTCGAATGTTTGTAAATAATTTAAATTTGTGATGTTAGGCTGTTTTTCTTATGTTCACCTGAATTGTTTTAAAATAAAACGACAATTGTCAATATTTTTTTATATAAACGAAAATGACAAAAATTGAGTGCCTTCAAGCATGAAAATGCTGATTATTTTTTGATCTCTTTTTGACATACATATTAAAAGTGAAACGGATTAAAATAGTTTTATTTTTTAAGGTTATGTTTTAATTATTAAGCTGTTGCAATAAGCAATAATCACCCGCACCAGTTAAAGAGTTCGACAAAATTTCGTATTCTTGTAATGAGAAGATGAGAGACGAGACAAGTCATGGAATATTTTTGTTGCATTTTTCTGGTGTTATACATTGTAAATATCATTGAGTAGCAGTAACATAAGGCATAAGAGGATATTTTAACAATAATAAGCGACAATTCACATTTGTTAAATCAATGAAGAACAACGTTTTCTACGTACCTTTCCCGATATTTTTTCTGTTTCTGGCATTAAATATTTGTTAACTAAATAATGTGTTTATTATTTACCTACATAATTTGTAAGTTAAAGTATAAGTTCTTACGCTAAACTCTAGCAGTGCGAGCGAGAGTTCCGATATGCCTATACGTGTGAGCGAGAGGCTCAACTAGTAACTGTTCCTTGCGACTTCGCCCGCACTAATGTCCGCGAGGATTCATACAAAAATGCTCCGTCGCACGGAGGCGCGCCTCCGTGCGACGTAGCATGGACGCCCGTGCAGATCCCCACGATTGAGCGATATACCTATTAAGTTGTGATTTGGCTACGTAATACCTATATAAAGTTCTGCATCGACACGACTACACAGTGCACATAGTTAAAATTGAACTAGCGACACTGAATAAATAGAATAACCCAGCCTCCGTGACGTGTCCTGCGGCGGGGGCCGTCGCGTTCCTACGAAGCCCACAGGCGTGTCCACGACCCCACGCGCGGAGAAACGCGACTGTATCCCCTTGCTTTCAAATTAGACGGTTGGTGTCGGACTGCTGCAGTCCGGGTAACGTAATGCGCACGGGCGGTTATGATTTTTCATACAAAATTATTTGACGCAAGGTCGTGCGAGAGCAGTGCGGCGCACGTCCGTTGACGGAACGGCAACTATGCCTAAACTACCTGCGTCAGTCGTTGTTCGCTAGTGCGGTGAACGCAGTCTGGTTACGATGGAAATCACTAAAATTCAATAGGACTGCAGCCGCGTATTTCTTCAAATAAGACGATTCACGTCGTATTGCTGTCGTCCGGCAGCAGTCCGGCACCAGCCGTCTAAATTGAAAGCGCCCTTACCGGTTAAAACCACTGGAGCGTCCTCATCTGCCTGTGGCCAGGGGCATGAGATTCGTTGTTGGATTCAACGCGCAATATCATATTATTATTATGATCCTTGTTTTCTGTATCCTAGTAAGTCCTCATGGTCTGTTGTTCGTCAGGGGATTGACGAGTGTCACATGAGCTAGTGGCTCCCCGAGTTTTTTTAATGATGTGATCAATAAGATAATGTGTTCTTCATAAACCCTTGATTTCGGTAGGTATAATTCGAAAGTAAACCATTTAATTGACCTCCGAGATATTTTTGCACATACGCTGGGTAATATAAATAAAACAATTGATACAGAAATCAGATTTATAAGTCGTAAGTAAAATAATTACATGATTCATTGTAAATGTTGACAGAGTATTAATGATACTTAATATTTTGTGACACGTACAATTTGTTTTAACACGAAATTACTGAATTACGTTAAATATTATGAATTATTGAATAAATACAATTAAATCAATAAATTATTTTCAATCATTCTTTCTATCCGTGACTATAGGTACACACTCTTCTTTAATTTATGACTTTTAAACATAGTTATAAACTACTTACCAGGCCAAAAATATATTATTACTAATACCTAATATTCTTTGGAATGTAACTCCCGCTAAACACGAATGCCACTGAAATATAAACCTTATTACTACAAGTTAAAATCAATAACAGCTTGGTAGCCTAACTGTTGTATGTAGGTACATATTTGTATGCGCGTGTATTCATGCTCGAGCCAACGCAGGCAAGTACAAATGTGACTTTTTTAAAGTTATACATACTTTCTAATAAAAAAAATTAAGACACTAATGACAATCGAAGAAGGAAAACATTGTTACTAAACTTGGATTCCAAATTACTGGCAGCTGAAATCGCCCGCAGTGAGCTAGCGTAATGATCAATGCTTAATCTTGCCCTATATGGGAAAAGCCCTGTACCCAACAGAGAAACGAAATGGCTGGTGTTATAACAGGCACATACTATCTCGTTCAATAAACAAATCCTTAAAATGGCGTTAGAACAATCAATACCAATGCAGTAATTTTCGCGCGCAAACTATAGTAATTAAAAATCTTTTTCACAATCTCATTTTATTTTACAAATCTCATACAAATCTTTATCTTTTCACATACAAACTTTTTTTCTCAATGCCTTGCTTGATTATCTCGATTTTATCATACATTAAAATTGTCAATTGCAAAATTGTGACTTTGGAGATAAGACTTTAAACAGTTACCTTAAAGTCCATTATTGAGTGACACCACTATTAAATACAACATTAAAAGTTGAAACACCTCGTATAGGCACATAACTCACACCATTTACCTTCATATCACAGTCCAATATCAAATTCAATCTCTTTTTTTACATAAAATATTTATACAGTTATTTCGATTAAAAATAAATAAAAATATTTATGGAAAAGTCAGCTTAAAGTTAATTTTCCCGCCAAAATGCCTTCCATTACATCTTAAAGTAATATAATTGCAGTTGTCGACATAACTACAATAATATTACTTTTAAACATGGTCTTATACCCCAAAACTTTCAAAATGTATAAAAAAATTATACACTACTATAAACAATTTGATTTTTTACAAAACTTCCTTTAAAAACATGATACAAATATGCAAACGTATGCGGTAACACCGTTAACAAAAATACGTATAAATGTTTGTCTATGGGCGGTGAACTCCCAAATGGGTAACACCATAGACCTCTCCGATTCCCATCTCTAAGATGATGGCTTGAATAGGCAAGTATAAGCATAAAAGATAAAAGGTATACATTTATTTTCTTTTGTAAATAACTGTACAGTAAAAGTATAGCTGTTATTAGCAGCCAAAATGTTGTGCAGTGGAATAACCCTCGGTGTTTTAAGTTTTTCATGTCCTGGAAACCAAAGACAATTTAATATGTTAATATAATAGTCCACGACTTACACACTAGAACATCTAGTCTCAACCTAAGTATAGCTTGTATTATGAGTACTGGACAACTGATAAACATAATTATATACAGCTAAATATACATATTATAGATAAATTACACCCAGACACAAAACAAATGATCGTGCTCATCACACAAACATTTGTCCTGGGTGGGAATCGAACCCACAACCTCCAGTATAGCAGTCAGGGCCACTAACCTCTAGCAGGCCGGTCTAATAGTAGTTTATTATATTATGTTGCGGTTAAAGGACCGCATGTCTTAAAGTAATATTATTGCAAATGTGGAAGAGAGATGAAAAAAAAAGGGTCAGGTCAGGAGTACCCTAAACCGACAGGCGTGTATGAAGCGATTGATGAGTGTGGATGAAGCTAAAGTGGTATGCCAGGATCGTAGCAAATGGTGTGTTCTCTGCCTACCCCCGAAGGAAAGAGGCGAGACGTTTATGTTTTACTTTTTAGAAATACACAAATATTACTTTAAGATGTGATGTTAGGGCCACAGATATGCTGTCATCTTTAAGGTACTGGTGTTTGGTTGTTTTCGAGACTGAATTGTTATATAGCTAGGGCAAATCTTATTCAGTAGGTAGATATAATTATGTCATAACCCAGCGTAATCTGCGCTTTCCATGGCTCTGCTTGGTTATAATGAAATAGTTTTACGATAGGAGTAAGGCTTTTTATTTTATAGTGTGTAGCGGTGGTTTTATTGTAAATAGAATAGAATAATCTTTATTTATAGGAATATGGTAGTTAATGGACAGTTGTTACATAAAATTTTGTTCCATAATATTATCCCTTTACCAGAGAAAGAAAAATGAGTACAATATTAAAACTATTAATAATAGTCCTACTTATTAATAGTAGGTCATCATCAACTTAGCAATCTAGAAAGTAAAACCATGATACATCATAAAATATTCTGGTAATTTCAGTAAAGAGGAATCCATCTTGAGTATTTCCTATATCCCATGGATGATTAAAAGCCCTGCTTTCTGTACAAAAAAAAATCTGAATAAAACAGCCATGAAATTCATTCAGTTAATTTTAACATATTGAATCAATTTTCCTAAAACTAAGCTAACTTTCACAGACAACATCAGTATTACTCAATAAAGTAATCTATTACATCATTTTCTTCTTAAGTGCTTTTTAATCATTTGAATATTATTAGTATACGATAGTATACGTGCAATCAGCACTTTGAACTAGGATTATAAATTTATAATGTATCTACAGCAAGTAGTGGCGCCATTTTATATTTTTAAATAAGCTATGAAATAAAAAAAAACTGTTAAACAGCTTACCTTTAAATAAATTGATTTAGCGACAAATGCGTGGTCTACATCGATTAATAAAGACACAAATGTACAAAATAATATATTTAACACGCATATTTCTAAATTAAAACTGTGCTCATGACTAAAAAATATTAAAGAAGAAAGAAATCCCAAAGTGGCATGAACACCGCAGTCGGCAATGGCGCGGAAAGTTAGGGAACTAGAATATTTTGATTGAAACACCACATAGTCACCGAGATAGGCCGAACAGATTATTGCCAAAGACAGTATTACTTTTAGAAATCTCATCTTGTTTACATTTTTTAGGTTATACTTTTGTTTACACTATTTTTTTTGGATTATGTTACGTTTACAAATATTTATTACACGTGTACTACATATTTGTTTCACTGATTACGAGTAAAGAGTGCAATTAGTAAAGCATTTTTAATTAATTAAAACTGACAACAACTTTCTTCTGACATTGCAATGTTTTTCATGGCGTTCAGAAACCATGCTTAGAAATTGTTTAACAATGGATTCAGATCTATTATAGTCTTATAAAATAAAATAGTTTGAAAAAATATTTTGAGTAAATTCCACTACATTCCTGTGTATTTGATTGATGTTTTTATAGGGTATTTTACGTGTATTTGGCGCTGCTACGCAGATGATATTATTATTTTCGATGCGAGATGCAGTTTCCGAACGTATCACTGATGATTTATGTAAATGGTGGAAAATGGGAAAATTCAGAGACAGTCAGGGAAATACTGTCAATAAAATGATTTTATTCTAGAATATGTGCCGAGTGACGATCGATTCTGCTATCTATATTTTTTTGGTCAAATCTTACATCTTTAAAATAGTTTTTAAATTTATTTCACAATATTTCAGTATCTGGGTAACGGGAAACTATGTATTTAAATCCAAATAGTATTTAAACCACGCCACACCCTATTATGAAATATTGATACAATGACATATAAAAATCCATTTAAATTCGACCCCTCTTGACGTACAATTACTTCTTGTAGAAAGATCTAGAATTTTTGTCATTATTACCAGTATAAAATGATCTTTGATATTTAAAATTTATTATTTACGTAGAGTTCTAAATCACTGGATAATACATTATGTACCGGAAATCTTATCCGTTTATCATTATCACCTGCATTACTTATCAGCAAGTGCTGCCAGATTTAAAACACTCAATTTCCTTAGAAATTGAGAAATATGACTAAAACATTCAGATTTTTAGAGACAATTTGCTGTTCACCAATGTAACGGCAAATAAATTTTAGATTTTTTCCAATGTAGTGAAATTTGATTTGAAGAAAATACTAAGTAATTAATAAAAACTAAACAGTTAAAAAAATATTAAATTTTTGCTAACTTTAAGAAATATTGCTGTATTATAAGCTTCTTAAATTGTTATTTAACCACCTAATATGCTATGGGTAAGATTTTAAAGGAAAAACCTCGAAAAATTACTAATATTGCGTTTCTAATAAGTAAGAACGCACAAGAAACTTCAGGGTTTGAGCTCTATACAGTATTGCATCAAGTAATATAATGAAAACTATTAAGAAATATACAAAAACCAAATAAAGTTCTAAGCATTTAGTCGATTTTTTTCCTTTATAAAATATCAATACACCTCTTACCAAACCCGTTTATTTTTCCCAAAATGTGGCAAATTTATAAAACGGCAACACAGCTATCAACTTTTACTAAGAATTGAAACTTACGATATGAGAAGTGAGATAAACAGTTCTAACCATTGTAAATTTGTTGAACGTTCATTTTAGAACCTAATTTACAATAAAGGTTCGATATAAATAGATTCAGTGTTTCAAAATGCGTGAAATTGTGCATGTACAGGCTGGGCAGTGCGGGAATCAAATTGGATCCAAGGTTAGTGTATTTCAATGTATTGTATTACATTTACACATTGAAATGTATGATTGCTTTTCGTATACGGCTTCTTGTAACGACAGATTAGATAAAATGACTGTATTAATGTTCTCGAGTAGTGACTTTACCGTATTTACTTTAAAAATACAAAATAGGTATTAATTTTGGGTACCGACTTGGTAACTTTTTTACAACTTTCTTTTTGCAATATTATTGCAAATTTTTGGAGGGAAAATCTAGAATAATCGCTTTGCTTTAATAGGAAAGAAACGTGTTAATGTTTTTTAGGTTTTGTTATTTTAATTATAAATAGCTATGTTCTAGTAAGTGGAGGCCAAGGTTATGACAGATAAAAAAATAATTAAAAAGTAAAATTAATTATCGTTGTATCAACATAACAGCTTATCAAATAATCCACAAGTATAAAAGTAGGTCATATATACTGAAATATCGTAATTACATATTATTTACGTAATATTATACTTAAATTAGTCGATACCTTTTCATATTTTTTCGAAAAAATACTTTTACAATGCGTCACTCGTAAATTTTTAATGCCGGCGCATTGCGCATAATAGCACAGACACGAAATTAAATTTCAGTGTTGCAATATGCATTGATTTTCCCATTTTGCAAGGGGATTTCAAATCTTTGGATGCTGTGGACCAAAAATATACTTAAAAAAAGTATAGTCCAACAAATCTAAGAAGTACCGTTTGATAGTTATGACAAATAGGATAATAGGGTTGGGAGTAAAAAAATCGATTACTATAATATTCGATTTTTATGAGATCGATTACTATAATAGCCGAATTTTAAGAGATCAATTGTCATAATGAAATAAAAGTTATGTTTAGGATATTTTATTTATAATACTCTACTAGTACTAGAATCGTCATCGTCTTCGTCATCATCGTCATTTAAATTAATGACTAGTTGATTATCTATGAAATTATCAAAGTGTACGTCTCTGCCGAAGTTGTAATTTATTTTAGGGTACTTATGAATTAAGTGCATAATGCGGTCGCGCAGTAACGTGTCGTCAATTGATAAATTGAAATTAATACATTCGATTTTTCGTATATGTAAACGATTTTTTCGCATACAAGTGTATTCGAAGAGTCACAACACTACAAGCAGTGACCTAACTACGTGACTTTGCAATGAGGTCAAAAATAGAACTATTAGAAATTATTTACTATGTAAATATATGTTATTTTGCTTTGTTTGAAAGTTTTCAATTAAATTAGGATATTAAAAATTATAAATTTTTAGATACAATAATAAAATCTTTCTAAATTCATGGTTTTAAGACAAAGGTTTTCGAAACTGAGTATTGTACGCATGAACAAAGTTGTTTCGGTTTGAAAATAATAATAATAATAATAATAACAGTGCTTCACTATCCAGGATGTCGAGATATTCAACAGAGCGGTGAGCCTATTAAGATTGAGCGGGGTATTTTTCAAGGTGACAGTTTGAGTCCTCTGTGGTTTTGTTTAGCCTTGAATCCTCTTAGCACACTACTGGAGAATTCAGGGCTAGGCTATTCGTTGAGGAGAGGAAGCCGGGCAATCTCCCACTTGTTGTATATGGATGACCTTAAACTATTTGCCTCCGGTAAATTGCATCTGATGAAGTTACTGAAGATCACTGAAAGCTTCAGTAATTCCATCAGAATGGAATTTGGTGTTGACAAATGCGCGGTCATGCATGTAAAACGAGGTGGGATTGTGGAATCCCAGAGCATTCAGCTCTCGGATTCTATAAGCCTAAGGTCCCTATCTGCAACGGAAACCTACAAGTACTTGGGTATGTCAGAGGCGTTAGGTATCAGTGTCGCTGACATGAAACAAGCATTACGAGAACGTTTCTTTGGCCGTCTGGATAAGGTTCTGAAAAGTCTCTTATCGGGCGGTAACAAGGTGCGTGCTTTTAATGGTTGGGTCATGCCCGTGATAATGTACTCCTTTGGTATACTCAAGTGGACTCAGACTGAGTTAGACACCTTGGATAGGAGAGTCCGGACACTGCTCACCGCAAATCGAATGCACCACCCACGATCATCTGTGATGAGGTTATATATCCCGCGAAAGTGTGGGGGTCGAGGCTTTTTGAATGCCAAGACCCTTCATAATCGCGAGATATGTAACCTCAGGGAGTACTTCCTCCAGGTGGACGTGGGGATGCATCGAGATGTAGTAGCAGTGGATAAGGGCCTCACACCGCTCGCTCTTGGCAAAGAGAACTGGCACACACCTGTCGTACTAAGCGTCAAAGACCGCAAGGATGTATGGCAAAGCAAGGAGCTACACGGGCGCTATTATCGAGCTCTTCACGGAGCTGATGTCGATTTTTTAGCGTCCGTGGCCTGGCTACGCTTCGGTGATCTCTTTGGAGAAACCGAAGGGTTTGTATGTGCAATTATGGACGAAGTTGTCATGACGAATAACTACCGGAAATATATAATTAAGGATGGTACAGTTGACATATGTCGGGCATGTCACTGTCCAGGTGAGTCCTTGAGACATATAGTTTCGGGTTGTTCTCGTCTTGCTAACGGCGAATACCTGCACAGACATAACCAAGTGGCCAGGATTATCCACCAGCAGCTTGCTTTAAAGTACAAACTTGTGGAATCTGAGGTGCCGTACTACAGGTATGTCCCCGACCCAGTTCTCGAAGATGGTCCTATCACACTGTACTGGGATCGATCTATCATCACTGACAGGACTATTGTTGCCAATAAGCCTGATATAGTGGTGATAGATCGATCAGAGCGTCGGGCAATGATTGTTGATATCACTGTCCCGCATGATGAGAACCTCGTGAAAGCAGAAAAGGAAAAACAAATAAAATATTTGGACTTAGCTCACGAGGTTGTTGACATGTGGGAGGTGGACTCAGCAATCATTGTACCGATAGTCGTTACTGCCAATGGCTTAATAGCCAAGAGCCTCGACCAACACCTCCGGAGGCTCTCGTTGGGCGTCTGGGTCAAGGGCTTGATCCAGAGGGCAGTACTTCTCGATACGGCGCGTATAGTGAGAAGGTTCCTCTCTCTGGAGCCCTGACCACCGGCAGCTTGGACCCTGTTCCCGATGCCGGTTGGAAACTATTTTTTATATTTTTAAATGTATATTTCCTTTTTTGTTTTTATGTATATTTAAAAATATAATTTATATGTAAATATTTAAATAAAGAGATAATAATAATAAAAACGTTTATTTTCTCACCACAATACATACATCTTATATACATTTTAGCTTCTCATCAAAACAGGTACTTATATTGTGGGAGACTGGTGCCTAAGCTAGGCTTTATGGGCCTGTATTTCAGGTCACCAGGTCTCCACCCTTTAGCCATTGTTACATTTATAAGATTATGTGCTATAACAATTATTGCGGTAAGTAATGTTAATTAAGTAGTTTTCCTTAGTTAAATTAATATAACAAAGAATTAAAATTAAGAAAATCAAAAATAAGATAAAATAGGTATTTAAAATAAATTTGGATAGTGTGTGCCTGTAATGCGATAATACGTGTGAGTGTTTGTGTGAGTATGTGTGTGTGTGTGCGTGTGTCTGTGTGTGTCTGTGTGTGTGTGGGTGTGTGTGCGTGTGTGTATGTGTGTTTTAAATACATTAACTACATGTAAATAGTACATAGACGAAATTAGATTAATATGCTAAGCAATTTTTCGGTTTCGACATAATTTAATTGAAGAAGCCATAAATTCAACTTTTTTTTACATAGTTTATTATTTAGATTGTAAATGGTTAGAAGATTGTTTATTTTATTATATAGAAATCCACCAAGGTGACAAAAAAAGCGGTTAGAAAAAGCAGTTGTGAGATAGATGCTATGCCGATTTACAGGCATAAATCGCCTTTTACTTTCAGCCAGAGAGGGTTGGTAGACGAGGAGCTGGTGCTGCTTTAAAACAGTGTTAAGTATGAACAGCTGACGCACCGTTAACACTTTAGTACGTTTGTATAGGTCTTCAGTAGGATAGCGATATGGTAGAAAATTGGAAACTTTTAAAATTGCTCTCTGGGCCCGTTCAAGTGGAATTAGTGATGTTTTTGGAGCCCCACCCCAGATAGTGACGCAGTAACAGAGTAGCGACTGGGCCAGCGCGAAGTAGACTGATCTCTTGCATTTTTCATCAGCTACTGCTCTTAGGGATTTGAAAACATATATCAGCTTCCGTAATCTAGCACAGAGCGTATCTATGTGTTGCGAAAATCTTAAAGTGCTATCGATTTGTACTCCTAAGTACTTAACACTGTCTGTTTTATTTAGACATATGCATGTACAAGAATTATCTTGGGGTTTCGAACACGTATGAGCTATCAACGAATATTGATTCGACGTCGGTGCATTGTTCTTCTTTAAGGAAAAGGTAATATACATCGTTTTGTCAGCATTAAGGGTCAGTTTATCATTTTGTAGCCGTTTTGAGACAGTATTAAATCCCGCTTGAGCATAGGAATAGACCTCAGGCCAAGAGTCGGCGTTGAATAATAAGGCAGTATCATCTGCAAATCCGATAATTCTGCCTTGAGGTAGAGAGAGCATGCCCAGGTCATTAATATAGACGAGAAAGAGGGTAGGTCCGAGCACGCTCCCTTGCGGGGTGCCGTATGTAACGATGCGTTCTCCACTGATGAAATCATCTATCTTAACACACTGAGTGCGCTCACTCAGATAGTCTTCGAAGAGTTGAAGTGGTGCTCCTCTAATGCCCATATTCTCCATTTTATCTATTAGGATGGGCACAGAAACCGTGTCGAAAGCCTTGGCGAGGTCTAAGAATATGCCGAGGACTTTCTGTCCTTTATCTATGTTTGTAACAATATAATTTGTCAGTTCATGAATTGCGTCAGATGTTGATTTACCGGACCGAAAGCCATACTGTGATTGAGAAAGTAAGTTGTTCTTTTCCAGGTAGTCTACAAGTCTGTTATTTAGGATCCGCTCGAGTACTTTAGACATTGCGGGTAGCACAGCTATAGGCCTGTAATTGTTGACACGATTTCTGTCCCCATTCTTATAAATTGGATGTATAATCGATCTTTTAAACGGTTTTGGAAATTTGCCTGTTTCAAGTGCCAGATTGCAAACGTAAGTTAGTGGTGGTACAATAACTGTCTTATGTTTCTTTAAGAGATCGCTTGAAATTCCATCCCAGCCCATCGCACAATTGCTTCGTAGAGACATTATCAGCCTTGCAACTTCAGCCTCGTCTGTCGGCAAGAGTGCCATAGACTGAGAGCAGTGCATTATGAACGCGTTGTCGTGTTTACAAGACACTATTTTTTCGGCTAGGTTTTTTCCAATTTCAGCAAAATAATTGTTAACTAATTTTAACGACTGTTCTGGTGTACTAGACAAGTTTAACAAATTATTAGGGGATTCCTTTTTTTTAGATCTGTTAGTTATCTGGTTGATTGCTGTCCACAGGTGTTTTGGGTTATTTCCGGCTTTGTTTAGCTCATTTTTCTCATAATCATTTTTAATTTTTTTTAATAGTTTGTGACAGAAGTTTCTATACCTAGTGAATGTTACTTTTAATATATCGTTATTTGGTGTTATTTTAATCTTTTTATGAAGGTTGTCTCTGTGTCTTATGCAGCGCAGGAGGCCTGGGGTCATCCAAGGTTTGATAACCTTTTTACGATTCGGAACTTTAACTGCTTTAGAGTTGGAATCAATCACTTGCTTTACTAGGCCAATCAATGTGTCTGCGGCTATATTGGGGTCTTTAGAGTTATATACTTCGCTAAAATCAAGTTGCTTTATGTCCTCATCTAACTGTTCTGAGTTCATGCGTATAACTGTTCTTTTTGCAATTTTTCTTGTTATTTTCTTAGCAAGAAACAGTAGAACTGTTTCATGGTCTGTCAAAGACGAGTGAGCAACAAGAGTAGAAGCTGGGCGCTGAGTTTTCAGGATAAAGTGGTCAAGGCAAGTGTGCTGTCTGGTGGGAATCGTGTGGGCAGGTAGAAGACCATGTGTTGCTAGCAGGTTAAGATACTCATATTTATTTGAATCACGACATTCATCGCAGATGTTGATATTAATATCTCCACAGACTATGATATTATTATAATGTGCAATACTGGTAAGGGTTGAATTTAACGACTGAAGAAAGTTGGTTATATCTTTAACGCCCGGTGGCCTATATATAGCAAGTAAGATAGTGCTTTGGTCAATTATTATCTGGAGACAATTTGCATTTGTAAATGGTGGTTCTTCTACCGAAACATTAATTTCTTGGCGCACATAGACAACGACACCTTCATTTTGCGTATAATTGTTGTTGGTATTAAAAGAATTGTACCCAACAAGAGGGGGGATATTTATAGTATTTGGAAGCCAGCATTCCGTTAGAGTAATAATATCCCAATCAATTTTTGTTCTACTTAATATTGTTTCAAAACCAAATATATTTTTTTTTATACTTCTAATGTTCTGATTAATAATTTTGAGTGATTCATTTAGCAACATATTAGAAGGAACACAGTTATCTAAGTCACAAGTGGTAGAGTCTGACACGGATATTGAATCTATGTTTATAGTGTTATTTATTAAATTATCGAATTTTAAAATTATTTATTAGAGATTGCATTTTAAGAATGACTTTTATTTTAAGACCATATAAGGACAGATTTATAAAATTGTATAAAAGTGTAGTAAATAAATTATGTGTTTTAGCATATTTAAATTTTATGAACAAGAATGTAATGTTTATTGTATTATTATTAACTAAAGCTTTCGTTATAATTGTAATAATCTGGTAAGTATTGTATGACTTTGTAAAAAGTGTGTGTATGTTTTTTTGTATAAGTTTTATTTTGTATGTATATGTTTGTGTATTACCATGTATTTTAGCGAGTGTTATGTGTATAATATGATTTTGAGAGTGTGTGAATGAGTGAGTTTCGTGTAGAGTGTTATTACAAAAGTTTTTGAAATATTTAAAATTAAAGAGTAACAAAATTAGTGTGTTTAATAAAATAGACTTTAAGTAGTGAAATGATGAAACGTCAAACGGTACTTCTTAGATTTGTTGGACTATAATAAAACCCGCTTAATTAACGTATTCGTGTGTATTTAATAATAACTTTATAAATGAAATTGTATATAAAATTCTACAAATTAAAAGGCGCTTACATTATTATTGAAGTTTTTATCTCATAATCTAATTGATAAATATTGAGATTATTGCTTGGGTATCACAATATGTGTCAAGAGCAGGGGGCCCTTGATTACATCATAAACCGTTGTTATCGTCCTTGTATACGACGGTTAATTTAAATAATGACCCTAGTATAATGAAGGGTGGGCGATGGGGTGCTGTCTATTAAAATTTTGACGTTCGGAAAGTGCTACATTGTAGCCTATTTTGAATAAATGATTTTTGATTTGATTTTGATAATCTGTAGCATTGCTAGAAACATGGTATGGTATTACAAGATGTTTTAGTAGGTATAAGTAACGTGACCAGACGTTCCGTTTTGAACGGGACTGTCCCTTTTTACAATTACGAGTCCCGATGTCCCCGAAATAAAATGTGGGATACGAAATTGTTCCGTTTTCAAAAACCGCTCCAAAATTTGAACAATATTTATTGAAGTTTTCCTCGACTTCTCTAGTCTTTCTATCGTCAGACTTCCTAATCATGAGAAGACTTTAGATATGTCTACTTTCCAACAAAAAAAAATAATTATATCAAAATCGGTTCATAAACGACGAAGTTATCCGCGAAAAAACATAAAAATAACATATACCTACAGTCGAATTGAGAAACCTCCTCCTTTTTGAAGTTGGTTAAAAAGACATTTTTTTTCATGGATTACCTATTATTTGACCTAAAAAAGCAATGTCCCGTTTTGAGTCAAAAAATAAATTGTCACGGTAGGTATTTAAAGTGTTTTACACATATTTTAGACAGTTAACGGGGGTCAATTGGTCGTCTTAGGGGCGAACACAAATGGGTCTTATTCCCTATGATTTCGATCCTTCTTTTAACTCGGCTTAAATGTTAGGAGAAAAGAAATATCGTATTATATCGCGAATAAGACCTGTTTGTTGTGTAAAATATGTGTACAAGTCGCGTGTTTTACATGTCTCGCCGTTTACCGGGCATGTAAATATTTTATATTTGTAACAATTATCATTATGAACTACACTACTACTGTACTAGATTTTGGATTTGTTAGTTGCCCTTCAAAAAAATTCTTGCAAAATTTTTAATCAATATATTGCAAGTGAATTTTGAAAGTGGCACCGCTAACAGAAAAACTCCGTAGTAACCGGTTGTCACGGTATGGACATGTCATGCGGAGGAAAGAGGATCACGTGGTAAGGAAGGTGCTGGACATGAATGTAGATGGATATAGGGGAAGAGGACGACCAAAGAAACGTGGATGGATTGTGTGAAAGATGATATGGCTGCAAGGAATGTGACTAGCGAGATGATGTCAGATAGGAACGTGTGGAAGAAGACATGCTGCGCCGACCCCAAATAATAATTGGGATAAGGGCTGAGGAATGATGAGGATATTGCAGGTGAATACATATGCGGATAAAGACCAAAAACTGAAAAGAATTGCAGTTTGGCGTCCTCTTCCACAACTGCAATGATATTAATTTTCAAGGTGGTTCTTTCTAGCGATTAACTTTTACTTTATGAATTGCTAATGATTTGCGACAAAATGGCTGAGAACACGCAAATCTGCATAACGTAATTATTTACCGTCCATTGGCCTCGATACCGTTTATGTAAATTATTGTGCACCACAAATATGTTAAAAAAAAATGGAAAATCGATCGTAGGTTAGCGTGGGTCAACGACTGCTTAAACTCCTACAGTACCACTAGGCTATCACAGCTTCAATTCCGATTTTATTGCGAGTTGTATAGTAGTAGCTACTAACAACTAAATCCGGTGTTTTGACCTCATTCTATTGTATTAAAGTTATAACGCCCAAAAGGCCTTGACGACAACCTTTATGTAAGTAATTCAATGTGAAAACGATTAACAATTTTTTTTGGGAACGCTACGCAATGTTGCCCTTGCCATCACAGCTGAACTTGTATTCGATATAATGGTTACCTCTCTAGACAAGACAAGCGATGATCGTATAATGGCGATGATACAGGCTACTTTTTCGTTTTTTGCAAGGTAAAGACCTCTCTTTCTCTCCTTTTTTTTTCGTGGGAAATCATCAAATGACCTCGCCCGCTGTGGGCTCAGCGGGAGGGAGTGTCAGGCTTTTACTGACTAGAACCCACTATGTTCCTCCTGGAGCGCTTTGGGTGCCGGGCGAGCGGTAACTCTCATGAACATCCCGCAGCCCCGGCAGCCCTCTTTCTATCCTTACACTCTAATAATGTAATATTCCATCAAATTCACACAACGTCATCTTGTCTCTTATGGATATCCCTCAATAACATTGTTTTGTCATTTACTTTTTATGACAAATAACAATTTCGAAGCGATTTTAACCAATAAAGCATTCATCCTTATTCGATTCATCATCTTCCTGCCCTTATCCCGTTTCACTTGGGGTCGGCGCAACATGTTTTATTTTTTCTAACCATGTTGCTAATGGATTTGGCTATGGTTTTATAGTCAGCCGCCTGCCTGACACTAACCCTCTTTGCCCGCCACCATTCGGGTGACCCAAGGTGCTTGGTACAGTGCACTGGGTCTTAAGGTCCATTAGTCGCCTTTTACGACACCCAGTGAAGGATATGGAGTGGTGCTATTCTTTATTTTCGGACACCACACGGAAACTACACAACTACACAGGAAACACTCCTTATTCGATTAAGTACCTTAAATACATTGTTGAATTAATATAGATTTATATGGTCCTGTACAGCATATGATTTAAATAAATGTTTTCGATTTATTCTTCTTCTTATTCTTTATTCGAAGATATTACAGATTTAAAATTTGCGGGACCTAGCGTATGCGGCAAAGCCGGAGCGGGCCGCTATTTTTTATATACAACGTTCACAGTTTTTCTATAGTGTATTTATTTCTCTCGTTTATTTAATAAACTTAAAAACCTGTGTTTCTGTCGCTACTGTTACTTAAAGTTCATAAGCTTAAATCAACTACATGCAATTGTTTTACAATCCTCGTGTAACGAAAGACCTTTGTACGGAAAAACCTTTGTGTCACCGGTCACAGTGCACTGCGCGGGCAGATTAGTACATAGTATAGTTATATATACGTACAAATACTTATCACGGTATTTATAATGTGAATCATGCTTATGTGTCGGATGCGGGCAAACGCACGTACACTGAACCTTTTCTTATCGCCTTTCCTTTTCGAATATTTTCCCACATTTCCAATTTCTGCACCTACTTCTTGTTTTCTCTGCATTCAGGTATTAAGTCCGCCATTATACATTATTTTCATAAAAAGCATAAATGAATATTATAGACTAGCGACCTACCCCAGCTTCGCACGGGTGAAATATTAATGTATTATACACAATTAATTATAACATTTTGTGTTTCTATCGTTTGTAGTTTAGGCAGCGTACGCAAAATAAGTAACTTCTTTGGTTGATTTTTTTCAGTTTGTGTCCGAAAAATCCAAATATCTTACGGAACCCTATTTTTTTTCAAAATAAAATGTAGTCTATGTTACTCGTGGATAATGTAGCTTTCGAATGGTGAAAGAATTTTTAAAATCGGTCCAGTAGTTTTTGTGCCTATTCATTACAAACAAACAAAGTTTTCCTCTTTATAATATTCGTGTAGATAAAGTTTGATTCAATCTAAACCAAAAACTACAATATTTATAAGGAAGAGAATCACAAAGGATTCGTTAGATACACCAAGAGACCTTGACAGTCTATTAGAGTCAATTAAGATTGATGTCACGGTGTCATGTGAACTACAACGTGTAACGGAAATAACGCACATCCACAGACACCCCAAAAAGAATATCCTTTTTTATCTACAATTAATGTATTGAAACATTTTTATCATTTTCTTAGATATTTGTTTTTATTACATATTGTCAGAATAATTTGTACAAATAATTGGCAAAACGCGTGGGCGCCCTATTGCTCAATACGTTACTTATAGCCTATAGCCTTATAGCCTTATTGCATCGACTTAAGGCTCATTTCCGTTTACTTCGAGTGCTTTATGAAAATAGTGTCTACAATTTAATTATTTCTAAATAATTTTTTGGTAAAAAAAAATATTTATTTTTATTAATGAAATGGATTCTGTTATCGATTCTGAACAAAGTAGTTTCAGGATGTGCGTTAATTATGTTACACGGTATATAGTACCTACTGAATATAGTTGTTGATTCCTTGACGTATGACTAACATCGCACCTTGAACTTGTGTGGGTGTAGGCAAATGGTGTAAGGCGGCAAAATGCTTTGCACCTAACCAGAAAGGCTATCAGCCAAAGAAGGTATGAAAAGTTTATTTATATTGAAAATTGGAAGAGAGAGCCTCAATTGGCAACGAATTTGAAAAATAGCTACAAAAGATATATGTTTTTACTATTACTTATTATGTACTTAGATGCTACACACTGTTTTTAAGACAATGAATCGAGAAACTCGTTGATCTCACAGTCAAACTATTGCTACGATTTTATGGGGCTTAGCTTATAAGATACTTAATAACGATCCGGACCAATTTCGGCCACGGCGGTTAGTGTAACTATGACACCAGCCAGCTACGCGGGACATTTTATAGTGCACAAGCGTGTGCTAACACAGGTGCACTCTCTGTTCCTTTACTCTCATAGCGCGATGGGACGGCAATCCGACACGACCGGCGAGAGATCAGGCGTAGGACCCACATTTTTACGTGCCTTCCGAAACACGGAAGGCACGTAAAAATGTCTTATAAGATACTTACGAGAAAAATTAAATAAAGATTAATAAATAATAATGAAAGCAACTCTATTCTTTAAGCCTGTGAGTTGAATAGTTCTCTAAAGGTTAACGATTCTACCTTTAAAACGTAACATCATAAATAATCATAAATAAACCATTATCTTCGAAGGCCAAATAGTTTTTAATCTATAGTATAGATATGATTGTTATTTTTATAAAAAGCGACTCCCGCACTAAGAAATTTGATCCTTGTATCGCGGGGGGTTTTACAGACATTCAATTCACATGCGCAAAGACACCCAGACTCAGAACAAGCATCTGTGGATCGCACAAATTCTTGTCGTACGCGGGGATCGAGCCCGCGACACGTCGCGTACAGTGGTAATTGGCGTGGTGACCTATACCACTCGGCTATCCGTGCAGTCAAAAGTCGAATTCTTTGGTACAATAATGTTCTGAATTCTTTAAAGTTTATCTAAAGATTATTGTTATCTTTCGAATGCAGTATTATATCACATGCACTGAACTGTTATCTTTATTTGACATAGTTTTTTTAGATTAAGATGTAACTAAGCTCAATAACTTGTTAAAGAATTTCGTGGTACCTAAATTATTTTGGGAAAACAGTTATTTTTATCGAATGTCCGTGAATGAATTGTCCATGTGGTGTCCGGATATAAAGAATAGCGCCACCCCATATCCTCCACTGGGTGTCGTAAAAGGCGACTAATGGACCTTAAGACCCAGTGCACTGTACCAAGCACCTTGGGTCACCCGAATGGTGGCGGGTAAACAACCAACAATCGCATTCCCAAAGAGGGTTAGTGTCAGGCAGGCGGCCGACTATAAAACCATAGCCAAAACTTTAAGCAACATGTCTAAAAGACGTGTTGCGCTGACCCCAAGTAAAAATTGGGATAAGGGCAGGGGAATGATATGAGTTATTTTTATCGAATGGTTAATATACCTCCGTAGACCTATAATATCTGCCGGGGCTGCGGGATATTCGTGAGAGTTACCGCTCGCCCAGCACTCAAAGGGCTCCAGGAGGAACATAGTGGGTGTTAGTCAGTAACAGTCTGACACTCCCTCCCGCTGCACCCACAGCAGAGTGGTTATTTGATGATTTTATACGAAAAATAAAAAGAAAAGGCCTCTGACGTGGAGAAACACACAAAACGGTATATCTAATTAATTTTGTACAGCTTGTCCTTTTTGTACATATGTGTCACAAGCACGTAATAAAAGTTATTTCTTTCTTCTTCTTTTTAATTAGGTACATCTATATTTCATATTTACAGTTTTCTAGTACTCATAATACAAGCTCTGCTTAATTCGAAACTAGAGGGCGTTGTGTGAAAGTTGTGGAATATTATTCTTTTATATTACTTTTAATGTTTCACAGACAGTCAAAATGACTTATCACCGTGACGCGAATCGTATTAATTTATTAATTATTTAAGTTTTTAACCCGTAATGGTGACTATAATACTTTATATCTTCACTAAAGCATTTTCGATTGCCTATGTAGCAGGACATACGGTAGATGTTATCGCCCACAAAGCACTACCAAAACACCTAACTAATATTTTTTTTGCATTAATTATGTTAGCATAAAATGTTTTAATGCGGTTAACAGAATACATCTACGTACCAAGTTTCAACAGTATGGCTCTTATAGTTTTGGAAAGTGGCTGTTACATACGGACGGATAGACAGACAGACTGACAGACATAACGAATCTATAAGGGTTCCGTACCCAAAAAGTAAAACGGGAACCTATTACAAAGACTCCGCCGCCTGTCTGTCTCCAAGCTGTATTTCATAAACCGTAATAGCTAGAATGCTGAAATTTTCACAAACGATGTATTTCTGTTACCGCTTTAACCAATACTAAAAATTAAAATATATTAAATTTTTAAGGGGGGTCCCCATACAACAAACGTGTTTTTTCGTACTTTTTTGCTCAATATTGAAAACGGTAACAGGTAGATGCTTAAAATTTTCGCTGTGTGTAGATGATAGTACGAAACCTTAAGTGCGCGAGTTCGACTTGCACTTGACCGGTTTTATTTGCTATTTGACTACAGAACCCTAAACATCCACATCAAATTCCATTGCGTAGTTATAAAGATCTAAACGTACATAGGGTATTCATACAGCAGGAAGTGTTTTTATTTTAAACTTTGCAGTTATGTGACCTGTTTAGTTAGACAAACTTTGCTTTTTTTACAAGTAACAAGTTTTTTACAAATACATATGGTAAGTTGTCTCACTTTGAACCAGGTAAATTTCAAAGTCCCATATTGGGCTGGATTTTCAATTAAGACCTTCAATTTTTTGTGTATAGTTAGCATATTTATAGGAAGAACAGTCATGGACGGCCCAAGGTAGCTACAAAACAATTGTAAATTATGGATGAAACGAATTTGGGCTATGGATAGGATATGTTATATGTGTTTATTTCTCAAACTATGGATAACTATGATAACTATTTTTTGTAAATATTATTACGTGTGTAAATAAATAATTCCATTCTTTACAGTTCTGGGAGATCATATCGGATGAGCATGGTGTAGACCCCAGCGGCAACTACATCGGGGAGAGCGCCTTGCAACGGGAGAGAATCAATGTTTATTACAATGAGGCTTCCGGAGGTAAGTCAAATCAAATCAAAATTCGTTTTTTTTTGTAATAACTTTCATGAAAATGATTTATATTTAAGAGATATATAACGGTTTACTCACGCGTATTTATCTTACTCGCTCGCCCGCCGCCGCGTCAGCTCATGATTAAGGACTCCGGTTGGGTCCGAAACTAGTCCCGCTATCCCGATAAATACGCGTGAGTAAACCGTTATATATCTCCAAAATTCGTTTATTCAAATTAGACAACAATGTAGCACTTTTCGAACGTCAAAAAAATACAATAGACAGCACCCCATCGCCCACCCTTCACCGCTTCCTGTGCTTTCGCTACATAAATAAATATGATTAATAAAAACATGAAAATAAATAAGATTGATAAAAACACAATTAAGTTTTCTTAATTAATAAGATACGAGAATAAGAATAATATCTCTTAAGATAACTTTAATAAATTAAAATAAATGTAAAGTATTTTAAGATAATTGAATTATAACAGAAGAAAATATAATTAGGAACAGAGTCTGACCAATACTGTACGGATAGCCGAGTGGTATAAGTCACCACGCAAACCACTGCGCGACGTGTTGCTGGTTCGATCCCCGCGTAGGACAAGAATTTGTGCGTTCCACAAATGCTTGTTCTGAGTCTGGGTGTCACTGTGCATGTAATATGTCTGTGAAACCCTCACGATCTTCATACTTATTTCCCTGCCCTGGTCTTCTCCCACACGTTCCTATCTAACGTCATCTCGCAAGTCACACTCTTTGCAGCCATATCATCTTTCACACAATCCATCCATCGTTTCTTTGGTCGTCCTCTTCCGAGAAACTCCCCGATACAAGAATTAAATTCTTTAGTGCGGGAGTCGTTAAACAAATTTACCTAACTTTCAGGTAAATACGTCCCTCGGGCGGTACTTGTGGACTTGGAGCCCGGGACTATGGACTCCGTGCGCTCCGGACCTTACGGACAGCTCTTCCGTCCTGACAACTTCGTCTTTGGACAGAGTGGGGCAGGTGAGTGACAATACTTCAGCGAAGTATTTAAATATGCCTTTTGACAGTGGTCAAAAAGCATAATTAAACGCAATGCTCAGATAATACAGTACTTAGTATAGTTTGACCAAAACCGCTGTGCCGCGCCTTGGGAAGTCGCGTGATGAGACGTGGGGACCATCGGCTGACGCGATACGTCAGTTCGCCGTCAACATTCATGGCGGTCGCTAGTGTCATTTGGACTGAGCTGTCTATGTCAGAAACACATGAGATTAATATTCAAAGATGGGTCACACGTTATCTCGTATCTGATATCGTAAGATCTATCCGATAATATCAATCTCATGTGAACTCATGCACTTTTCTTCCCGGCCTCCACCTCACCGCGCATTCCTAAGGTGCGGTGCAGCGGTTCGGTCAAACGTTTCGACCGTCATTCGTTTTCAAAAGAATCGGTCCAGTGGTTTATAGGAGTATGGTAACTAACATTGTGACACGGGGATTTCGTATATAAGATAATATTAGTATTATATAGTATTCTTCTTGTTTTCAGGCAACAACTGGGCTAAAGGTCACTACACCGAGGGCGCAGAACTAGTAGACTCAGTCATGGACGTCATCAGGAAGGAGGCAGAGGGCTGCGACTGCTTACAAGGTAAATATCATCTTATGTGCTAGGAAATAGAGTTGAATTTCCAGTAAATGAACAATCAAAAGTCATTTAAACCATTTTTTTTACACATAGATTCCAACGATTGTACACAAAAAAATAATTTCAAGGAATACAGTGTTGTGCAAATGCACAACACTGATTTTCAGATGGCCCCTGACTATTGAGTGTACATAAAATGCATTTATTAAAATCACGAAAGTTAATAAACTTACTAGAAAATTGATACACTTTATGGTGACATATATCTAAGGGCTCTTTCAATTTATGCATTTCGTATCGGACCGCTGCAGTGCCGAAGCGATGCGTTTGTCGTACGGCGCACGGCCGGTCGTTTGTTTTTATACATGTCAAATCTTGCGACGTTGCCGTCCTGCTGTCGAGCGCACTGTTGCCGCACCGTGCATTTTGTTTTTAGTTACATAAGTTTAGTTATAAATGTAGGTATTTCTTGTTTAGTATTGTTTCTGTTCAATAAATAATTTCTTTTAAAAAAAAAAAGAAGGCGAAGAAGAATAAAATGGTAGAGAATGCCTCAGGCATTAAGTCTGCCATTGTACAATTTACTTGTATAAGAAGCATACATAAATAAAATATCCCTCTGACCTTTAGGTTTCCAGCTCACCCACTCGCTAGGCGGCGGCACTGGCTCCGGCATGGGCACGCTCTTACTCAGCAAGATCCGCGAGGAGTTCCCAGACAGGATTATGAGCACCTTCAGCGTTGTACCTTCACCTAAGGTAAGCTCACAGTAAGCTTATGGTACAGTATCATATTAACTTTGACAGGTATGAAAAAGAAAATGAACCATGGTACCAGGTGAGCTTATGGTATAGTATCATACTAACTTTCATTGGCCTGAAAAAGAAAATGAACTATGGTACCTTCCCCTAAGGTAAGGTTATGGTACAGTGTCATACTAACTTTGACAGGCTTGAAAAAAAAGGAGCTCTAAATTACTAAAAACATGGCTTGAAAAAAAATAAGAAAAGAAGCACCAAATTACTAAAGGCTTTTTTAAGATCAGTTGTACCTTTCCCTAAGGTGAGGCTATGGTATAGTATCATACTAACTTTGACAGGCTTGAAAAAAAAAGGAGCTCTAAATTACTAAATACTTGGCTTGAAAAATAAAATAAAAAAAGCTCCAAATTACTAAATACTTTTTTAAGATCATAAGCACCTTTAGCGTCGTACCTTCCCCTAAGGTAAGCTTATAGTACAGTACCATATCATACTAACTTTGATAGGCTTGAAAAAAGAATCACCAAATTACTAAAGGCTTTTTTTTTACTACGCCATCTAGTCTCAAGTTAAGCTTACTAAGAAGCTTGTGTTACGAGTACTAGACAAACATACTTATATATTTCTAAATACGTACATATTATAGATAAATTACACCCAGACAGAAAGTCTAGTGGTTAGTGGCCCTGGCTGCTATACCAGAGGTCGTGGGTTCGATTCCCACCCAGGACAAATGTTTGTGTGATGAGCACGATTAGTATTTCTATCTGGTTGTAATTTATTTCTAGTATTTATGTATTTAATTTCGACGGGCCTGTTGGTCTAGTGGTCGATGGCCTTGACTGATATACCAGAGGTCGTGTGTTCGATTCCCACTTAGGACAATTTATTGTGTGATGAGCTCAGTTGTCTAGTACTCAAAGTACAAGCTCAGCTAAGTTTCACACTAGATGGCGTTGTGAAAGGTCCTGAAATATTTACTTACAATGGATTCTTATAGCTGTTATAATATATCTTGCCAACAGGTCAGTGAAGTCGTGCTGGAGCCCTACAATGCCACATTATCTGTGCACCAACTTGTGGAGAACACAGACATGTCCTTCTGTATAGATAATGAGGCTTTATACAACATCTGCTTCAGGACGTTGAGGCTTACTAGCCCCAGCTATGGAGATCTTAACCATTTGATATCGGTGAGTATGCTAATCAACTGTGTAAGTGTATAAGGACGGTTTTCGTTTGAAGGAATATTGTGACAAAACAATGTGTGGTTCGTAAGAGAATTATTTTATGTATTTGCACTAAAAGAAGTTTCGTTGTGGACTGTATGGATAGTAAGCATTCATTAATACCTTCATGTAGCTACGTTTTAATTCTAGTTAGACACAACTGATATTTTTTATTTTTACCCTAACATTTTTGAAGTAATTAGTTTATTTTTTGTTTTTACTTGTTACTTTTTTGTTAAAACCTAGCTTTTTTATTTTTTGTTATAAACTCTAATATTTTTTGTTTTTACCCCGATTTTTTTATTAAAACAGTTTGTTTTTAGTATTTTGTTTAAAATTATAGTTATAATAGAAAAAGGTATTTTATTTGTTAAGACCCTTTATATTTCCTCTAATATTTTATTCTAAAACTACTAATATTTTTTGTTATTACCCCATATTTTTAAACTACACTACATATTTTTTGCTTATTTAAATGCTTAATTATTATAAAAAAAACTTATTTTTTAAATTCCATTATTTTTGCTATTACCACCTCCTTTAAAGAAATAATACTCATACCTAATGTATTACAATAACATTTCTTTATAATAATATGTTCTAGCTAACAATGTCTGGCGTGACGACTTGCTTCCGTTTCCCGGGTCAGTTGAACGCGGACCTTCGCAAGCTGGCCGTCAACATGGTGCCCTTCCCTAGGCTGCACTTCTTCATGCCCGGTATGTGCAACATACATCAACCGTGTGGTGTCCGGATATAAAGAATAGCACCACCCCATATCCTCCACTGGGTGTCGTAAAAGGCGACTAATGGACCTTAAGACCCAGTGCACTGTACCAAGCACCTTGGGTCACCCGAATGGTGGTGGGTAAACAACCAACAATCGCATTCCCAAAGAGGGTTAGTGTCAGGCAGGCGGCCGACTATAAAACCATAGGCAAAACTTTAAGCAACATGTCTAGAAGACGTGTTGCGACGATCCCAAGTAAAAATTGGGATAAGGGCAGGGGAATGATGATGAATGATGATGTGCAACATACATACATAAACGTCACGCCTCTTTCCCTTGGGGGTAGGCAGAGATCACATCTTTCCATTTGCTGCGATCCTGGCATACCACTTTAGCTTCATCCACACTCATCAATCGCTTCATACACGCCCGTCGGTCATGTACGACATAAAAGTAAAAATAATATAAATCTAAACTAATCTAAACTTATAATATAATATAATAATAATATTATAAAGAGGAAAACTTTGTTTGTTTGTTTGGTTGTAATGAATAGGCTCAAAAACTACTGGACCGATTTAAAAAATTCTTTCACCATTCGAAAGCTACATTATCCACGAGTAACATAGACTGTATTTTATTTTGGAAAAATTAGGGTTCCGTAAGATATTTGGATTTTTCGTCATAAATAAAATGATAGTTTTCATATTACTTTTGTCAGCAAAACGAAGTTTGCAGGGACAGCTAGTATAATGTAAAAATAAATACCTAAATAAACAATAAAAAAGGTTTCATGCAGAAACTTGTACAACTTTTACAGTTTATCTTACGAGACCTCTTTTCAAGTAAAAGGTATATTCGAATTATTTAAAACTAGCTGTGCCCGCGACTTTGTCCGCAACGAATTTAACAAAATAAAATCTTATTTTCTAAAGTAAAAGTTTTTTTTTCCCAAAAGAAATAAAAATCATTGATTTTGGTGAATGAACCGTATATAATTATATTCATATCCAAGTAGTAAAAAAAGGTTATTTCAACAGACACTCTAATTTCATTAGTACACGCTCTGCTTAGTGACGCTGACTGCTAAGCCAGAGGTCGCGGGTTCGATTCCCACCCAGGACAAATGTTTGTGTGATGAGCACGACTATTTATTCTGTGTCTTTAGAAATATGTAAGTATATTTATCAGTTGTCCAGTACTCATAACACAAGTTACTGTCGTATACTTAATTTGAGACTAGATGGCGTTGTGTGAATATTGTGGAATATTATGTATTCATTATTCCTGTTCTTTTCGCAGGTTTCGCGCCACTGACAGCTAGGTCATCTTTCCAGTACCGGCCACAGACTGTACCCGAATTAATGAGTCAAGTAAGTCATAAATGTTTATATCCTAATACTAGCTGTTACCCGCGACTTGTCGGTTATACCTGCAAAATGATTGACCTCCGACGCAGTCGGTTAAAAAGTAGCCTATATTTTAATCCAGGGTGTCAGTTAAATCCATATCTAATTTCATCAAAATTGCTCCGATATAATTCGATATTTCTTTTCTCCCGACGTTTCGGTCGAGTTGCACCGACCGTGGTCACAGTTGGACTGACCAGTCCAAGTAAGGGTAGTTATGAAACCCTGCACTTTACGAAGACGCCGCTAGCTGTCTTCGTCCACCCGTGACCACGGTTGCTGCAACTCGACCGAAACGTCGGGGAGAAAAGAAATATCAAATTATATCTCGAATAAGTCCCGTTTGTCGTCTAAAATATCATTTTATTTGTTAGATTATAGTACACTGTAGGTGTAACAATATTATGACGTGCTTATATTAAGTCCCGTTTCTCGTCTAAAATATGTGTACAAATCGCAAAACTTTAAAAACATTACAATGATCTTAATCTTTATTGTGTTTGACCTGTTATAACATTAAATATCTTAAAAATAAAATATCTTAGAACAATATCCCCACACGGCCATCTGATCCCAAGCTAAGCAGAGCTTGTGTTATGGTAATCAGACAGCTGATAGACATACTTATATATTTCTAAATATATACATATTATAGATAAATCACACCCAGACATAACAAATGATCATGCTCATCACACAAACATTTGTCCTGGGTGGGGATCGAACCCACGACCTCCGGCTTAGCAGTCAGGGTCACTAACCACTAGACCAACAGGCCCGTCCTGTTGTCCCAAGATATTTATCTATGTATGTTGTTACAGATGTTCAACTCCAGCAACATGATGACGGCGGCCGACCCTCGCCACGGCCGCTACCTCACCGTGGCGACCATCTTCCGCGGACGCATGTCCATGAAGGAGGTGGACGAACAGATCCTGGCCATACAGAACAAGAATAGCAGGTAAATATAATGTACAGACACCACTAGCTGTGCACAGTCTACCCGTGACCACGGTCTGTGCAACTCGACCGAAACGTCGGGAGAAAAGAAATATCGAATTACATCGCGAATAAGTCCCGTTTGTCGTCTAAAGTGTTACTGTTTTTTTTCTATTATTCGTCAATAAAGGTAATTAAGGTAATAATTCCATCCTGACTTAAGACCTTATACCTCATTTACTTTTTCCCCAGCTACTGATACGGAGAGCGTCCATACTTTAATTTCGTATTTTTTTAAATTAGGTTGTCTCGATCTTACCTGTGTACAGTCACAAGTAAAATAAACAATTGAAGTTTAGGTCCTAGTCAAATAGTCCTAGTAAAAAAAGTAAAGTTTTCTTTTAAATTATACAATTTATGTTTTACTTACTATATCAAGAATTTCCCATAACAGCTTCAGTAATTTGCATAAAAAATCCAATGCAATTGTTTGGTCGTGTGTAAAATAATACAATTTATCTCCCGTTAAGAATCTTTCGAAAGTTAATAAACGTTGTATATTGAACGATTACGGATCTTATTATTTTCCGGTACACATTTTCATACACATACATGTATTTTCTCGTGCCTCTACTGGCTGTATATTCAGTTTAATTAATCTTCCCCCCTATCCCCCCTCCAGCTACTTCGTGGAGTGGATCCCGAACAACTTGAAAGTGGCCGTGTGTGACATCCCCCCGCGCGGGTTAAAGATGTCGGCGACTTTCATCGGTAACAGCACGGCTATACAGGAGATATTCAAGAGGATATCCGAACAGTTCACCGCTATGTTTAGGAGGAAGGTGAGTTATCGTCATCATTATCATCTTCATCATCATCTTTATTATTGTCATCATCATCATCTTCATCCTTATCATCATCTTCATCATCATCTTCAATATCATCATCTTTATTATCTTAATTATCACCATCTTCATCATCATCATAATTATCATCATCTTCATCTTCATTACCTTAATTATCGTCATCTTCATTATTATCATTTTCAATATCATCATAATCATTATCTTCATCATTTTCATTATCACCATCATCATCATATTCATTATCATTATTACTAGCCTGAGATGTCCCACTGCTGGGCAAAGGCTTTCCTACTCTTCTTCCACTTGTCTCTCTCAAGAGCCACGAGTGACCAGTTCGGTAGATATGAATCCAGGTCATCTCGCCATCTCCGCCTGGGTCTGCCTCGCTAACGTTTATTATGTAACAGATACCATTCGGTAGTTATTTTGACCTATTCTTTCTGCCCTTATCCAATTTTAGGCTATTGCATAGCTTCTATCGCGGGTCTTGAGCGTAGAGACCGAATCCAGAATTCCGTAACGAAAATAACCTAACACCCCCCCACTCCGACCGACACAGCGGTGACACTTTTTAGTTCTGCCATCTATCGATGAATAGCAGAACTTTTAATGATTTTTGAAATATCACTCGTCTCTTTTTTTCGTGGGAAATCATTAAACGCCGCCCGCTGTGGGTGCAGCGAGAGGGAGTGTCAGACTTTTACTGACTAACACCCACTATGTTCCTCCTGGAGCCCTTTGAGTGCCGGGCGAGCGGGAACTCTCACGAACATCCCGCAGCATCCTTATCCCATTTTACTTGATCAGCGCAACACGTTATATTCTTCCATTCTCCCCTATCAGACGTCACACTATCATTTACTCCTTTTTCATTCACATCGTTCCTTATACATCCATCTTTAATATTTCTCTAGACATGTTGCTTAAAGTTATGGCTATGGTTTTATAGTCGGCCGCCTGCCTGACACTAACCCTCTTTAGGAATGCGATTGTTGGTTGTTTACCCGCCACCACTTCGGGTGACCCAAGGTGCTTGGTACAGTGCACTGGGTCTTAAGGTCCATTAGTCGCCTTTTACGACACACAGTGGAGGATATGGGGTGGTGCTATTCTTTATATCCGGACACCACACGGAATCTTTAATATATCTATCACTCACTTATTACATTGTTACAGGCTTTCCTCCACTGGTACACGGGCGAGGGTATGGATGAGATGGAGTTCACGGAGGCTGCGAGCAACATGGCTGACCTCATCTCAGAGTACCAACAGTATCAGGTATGTTGGACTTCTTTGGAAAGTACAAATAATTTAAACTGGCGCGAGTCGGACTCGTATCAACAATACCAGGTATTTAAAGTTAAACTATGTACTTTGTAACGTAAAAAAAATAGCAAATGTTGGCGAGCCCCATGATGGGTTCCGTACTTATCATCTATAATAGAAAATAGAAAAAGTTGTAGGTATACTAATTTTTAGTTGGTAGGTAGTAAAACTTTGTACCTGTTTCTTAAGATCAAGTAAAAATTGCTTAAAAATTACGTTTGTTGTATGGGAATTAATAATATATAAGTGTTTTTACGAAAAAAACACGTTTATGGACGGACCCTCTTAATATTTTTTTTATTGTTAGTATGTATTTGTTATAGCGGCGACGGACATACATAATTTGGGAAAATTTTAGCTTTCTAGCTATCACGGTGTAGACAGACACACAGACAGCGGAGGCTTAGTAATACGGTTCCATTTTACACTTTGGGTACGGAACCCTAAAAAATAGTCAATATTGGCGAGCCCCACGGTGGGCGCCAGTTAACACTAGAATGTAACTCTCCCACTCCCGACCTCTTGTAGTGTAACTACTATTAAATATGAATATTGCTTAATTAAAATAAATATTAATAAATCGTTTATTTGCTGGAAATATGGGGGTACAAAATGGATTTTATAATTTTTTTAATGAAAAAAAATGAATTTTGAGACACTTTTATTGCATTGATCATTACACAGATTGTCACAAAAATACTAATCATACTTTCAATTTACAGGAGGCTATGGTGGACGATGACGATGTATTTGATGAAGAAGAGGAATTGGCGCAGGAAGAATATGCCGAGCAGGCTTAAACATAACTTATACTTACTTAAACATTCACAAACGACACTGAAATATATTAAAAAGGCAAGACTATATATTCCTCAACATTCCCACAACGCCATCTAGTCTCAAATTAAGTATACGAGAGTAACTTGTGCTAGTTTAACACTTTGACTGCCGAGCAACAAAATATGTATTGTTTGTCGGTCACTGGTGACCCCCACGGCGTGCAAAGGCTTAATGTGGACGGTTCCACAATTTGTTTGAAAAAGTATCGGGCCTCTAGCCTTTTAAAACCTAATGTTTGAGAGACAAAAAATATCAACTCGGAGACCTATCTGTCTCTTGTCTCTGTGACAAGAGACAGATAGAGACAAACAGTGTCGTTTGTGAATATCGTAACAAGCTTTTATAGTTAACAAGTAAACAACTTGGAACAATAATTATTGTGTTTGCAACCCATCTATAAATAAACCTCGTCGAGGGCAGCTTAACTTTTAGTTTGTAACAGTCCAAAATTTTCTAACAATTAACATTGTTTTAAGCAACCCATCTATATACCAACCGCGTCTAGGGAAGCTTAACGTTTAGTATATATGTTACCCTCTTATTAAAAAGCCATATTCAAAGTTGTTTGTCTATGCTTTTATGTTTTAATTTATAAGAATAATTGTTGTTATTTAAGAAAAAAAAAATCGAAATGTGTGATTTTCTTGAATTTGAATATTTGTAGCTTGCATTTCGTCTTAATAAAGACACTTTTTTTTCCTATTTTTTGTTTATAAGTTACTTCAAAACTGTATTTATAATTAGATATTTTCTGCAATTATTCAAGAATAATATAGAGCTACAAGGATCTTTTGGCAGGTGGATGACATTAACATGAGGGTGTTGGTGTGCATACGCAAGCATCGACTTAACTGTCTGTCAAAAGTGATGGTTTTTCATATATAACGGCATTAGTTCCTATTTCTGTAAGTAATAGTGTATTAAATGTTGGAAAACGTTAATAAATAAATATATGGAAAGGTATAGGTACTAAAATCAGTTCGCCTATTGGGGTTTCTCAAGAAAGTCTAATTTTAAATACAGTTTTCATAATAATATCTTTGCTTCACGTTATAGAAAAAACGCTCAAAAGCTAGAAAGCTTATTCGCTATCTCTTTTTATTTACCTATGAAAGAAAGAGAGAAAAGACATGTCAGTTTTTGGGCGGGAAAATAGCATTTTTTATGTATGTCAATTATGTATGTCAAATCGTGATATTCAAATCAGTTTTAATATTTAGAATATTAATGATTTTTAATTAATAATTCAATTGGTTAATAATTCTATTGCATTTTAAAAACAATAATTTAAAATAAATTCAGCTTTTTATAAATTTGATAGCCAAAGAATCATGTTTATTTATTTTCAAAAATATATTTTAATCTGTGGCGGGAAATTCATCTTATTTTCTAAACGTTAATTGATGAAAATGTTACTAAGAACACCAATATGAGACCCATTGTAAAATTACGAATTCGATAAGAACAAATCGAAAAACGACTTTTAAATAAAAAGAAAATAATATAAATGAATGTTTCCGCTACTATAACTACTAAATCACGAACTTTATCATCTAAAACTAGTATTTTAGTCTTTGGCCAGTTTACTTTTAAGTAAAATGTTCCTAAGATAATAAATATCATATCAGGGCGTCTACTGTGTCATCTCAAAGTAATATTAATGCAGTTTTTGAAGCTGTGATAGCCTACTGGTAAGACCATAGAACTGCCAAGTCAAAGGTCTCGAGTTCGATTCCCCACGGCGCGCACCGACTTTTCAAAAGTTGTGTGCGGTTTAGAAATAAATATCACAGCTTCCGTGTTTCGGAAGGCACGTCGTGTAAAAATGTGTGTCCTGCTTGCCTGATCCCTCTCCGGTCGTGTCGGATTGCCGTCCCATCGCGCTAAGAGAGTAAAGGAACAGAGAGTGCACCTGTGTTAGCACACCCTTGTGCACTATAACATGTCCCGCGTAGCTGGCTGGTGTCATAGTACCACTAGCCGCCGTGGCCGATATCGGTCCGGACATTATTATTATTTGGAAGAGAGACGTCGTGTAGTGCGCTATCACGTGACAAAACTGAAATAATATTACTTTAACATTATATAAAGGTATTGTATGAATATCAATTTGTGTGTGTTGCAGGGGTGTAGATTGTTATACATATTTTTTAAATAAATCATTAATTTTGTATTCATTGTTTCATTTTCATCAATTTTTTTAACCTTAGGCAGATGAGGGTAATGTTTTTTTGCTTTTTTTTTATGAAGAGATTTGTACTCTCGGTCAATGACCTTGGTAAGTTATTTAAAAAACCGGTCAAGTGCGAGTCGGACTCGCGCACGAAGGGTTCTGTACTCGGATCTATCATGGAAAATCACAATTCATCATCATCATCATTCCCCTGCCCTGATCCCAATTGTTACTTGGGGTCGGCGCAGCATGTCTTCTTCCATTCATCACGTTTGTTGTCCGTTTACTAATCTAGTATGTAAGTTTCTATCAGTTTTTTAAGATACGAGTTAAAAAATTACGTTCATTGTTTGTAGACGACCCCTTAACATTTGTATTTTATTTTTAGTATTTGTTGTTATTGCGGCAACGGAAATACATCATTTGTGAAAATTTCGGCTTTTCTAGCTATGACGGTTTATGAGATGCAGCCTGGAGACAGACAGACAGCGGAGGCCTAGTAATAGGGTTCCGTTTTAACCTTTGAGTACGGAACCCTAAAATGCAAAATGTACTTTAATCAGGAGTCATAGGTTCGAGCCCTGTCTTAAGTTAAAATAATTACTATTTGTACTAATTAGTAATTATAATTAATTCCACAAGAAATTTCATAGATTACGCTTTTCAATTAAAATTGCAATATTTCAACTAAACACATTAATTAAACACGGCATTCTAAATAGTGGCACAGTATAAATGCATACAGTAAACAAAAAAATAAATGCCAAAAAAATACAGCTGTGTACGTAACAGCGATAGGGCTGCTCACCTACAGCACTTTAGGCAGTTGTCCCACCAACGACAAGAAAACAACAAACTATCGGCTATTTTCTCGCTCAAGAAACGTACAATAGATATACTTTCCGTATGAACAAAAGAGATGCATATACAAACAGTTGATCTGACTGTTCACACTGCCGGCGAGCATTCGCTTCACTAGTTTGTCGACAAGAGCTATAAAAGATAACACTCGCTCGGCGATATTCGCCAAGCGATTAGAACTCACGCCGAGAGAGTAACCAGTGGTAATTTCTCTACAGTGCGAGCAAGTGATGCGAGTAATCGCCCGCTTCACTCGCACACTCGCTTATAGCCGAGCTACACAAATATCGGAACTACGCACTCGCTCCCTGCGTCTCGCTAACTCGTTTCTAGTTCTAGCTCTACTCGTTACTCATTGCCAGTGAGACAAGTGCCTAAATTACATCAACAACACACCGTCCGTTCGTCACTGCGACACGCTCGCGACTGTATCATGCCACGATCCGATAGCGTAGGTATAACTCGCGCTGCGCCCATTTATATGAAGACTTTAGTCTATCTATATACATAAAAATCAATTGCTGTACATAAGTCTCGATAAAACTCGAGAACAGCTGAAATGATTTATCTTGAAATGTTCGTAGAGGTCTAGGGAAGGTTTAAAACGTGAGAAAATATCGAATAATTGCCGGGCAAACCCTAAAACAGCCCTTTTCTTTTCCCATATAAACGCTTTCTACATAAAATTTAGAGACAATTTTAACTTATTTATCGATTGGCGCAGAATGAAGTCTGCCGAAACAGCTAGTACCTACTGTATGTATGCAGTGCTATTGATGATATTTGAAAAAAAAAATTGCCGTTGAGGACTGGTAGAAGAGATAAAGAGATAAAGATATGTTTATTTGTATGAAACGGTGCAGGATAGAAAATCGTGGAAGAACTTGGGGGAGGCCTTTGCTCAGCAATAGGACACTAGGCTAGGAAAAAAATTGAAGCTATAAATGTAGCCGTGTGGTGCCCGTATATAAAGAATAGCACCGCCCCATATCCTCCACTGGGTGTCGTAAAAGGCGACTAATGGACCTTAAGACCCAGTGCACTGTACCAAGCACCTTGGGTCCCCCGAATGGTGGCGGGTAAACAACCAACAATCGCATTCCCAAAGAGGGTTAGTGTCAGGCAGGCGGCCGACTATAAAACCATAGCCAAAACCATTAGCAACATGTTTAGAAAAAAAAAACATGTTGCGCCGACCCCAAGTAAAATGGGATGAGGGCAGGGAGATGATGATGAAAAAGCATCTTTCAATATGAAGTTCAGACATAACTGCATCTAATAGTTAATTATTTTTTGTTATCAAGTACCTAGCCAGTGTGTAATTTACGGTAATTCTAACTGATTAGAGAAGTCGTAGTTTTCAATTAATAATGTAATTTAGTATAATTATATTACAGTCAAATACAAAATGTTTTGTTGAAATAATATATTCGATTTTTTTGGTACATATATATTACTAGCTGTTGCCCTCGACTTCGTACGTATTAATAATACTCCCGCGAAAAAAAGATTGTCCAAAAAACCTACTTAATATTTTTATAATAACTTTCGTGAGGATGATTCATACTTAAACGATATAACGGTTTACCTACTCACGATTGAGGACTCCGGTTGAGTCCGAATTTTAAACTAGTTGATTGTTTTTATATCTAATATCGGTTTATTTGTAAGTTTTGAGTGCCGTTGTTTTGAATTCGGATTTTATATTTTTAGTTAAAAATAGCTGACTTCGTACTGCCCCAATCGATAAATAGAAGTTTGTCTCCTAAAATTGTCTCTAAATTTTCTGAAAAAGAAAAGGGCTGTGTTTAGGGTTTGCCCGGCAGATATTTGATTTTTTCTTATATCTGTGAGAATTACACTAAGTAGGTCTTATTTCGCAAAAAAATATTGTTATTTACAACTCTATAATAATTAATAATAATAATTTATTTATTTCTCTCCACAATGTTTAGATAATTATGTACAATGTTATGACTTATAATTATGGTACAATAAAATATTGGGAGAGACTGGTGCCCAAGCTAGGCCGAGGCCTGTATTTCAGGTCACTAGGTCTCCTCTTTGAGTATAGGCATTTTATAAGGATAACAAAAACAAGAGCATGGGGTTTTGAATAAAAAGTGCGAGAGTGTGCGAGTGTGCGTGTGTATGTGTGCGTGCGTGCGTGTGTGTGTGTGTGTGCGTATGTGTGTGTGTGTGTATGTGAGTGTGCTTATGTATGTGCGTGTGTGTGTGTGTGGATGTGTGTGTATGTATGAAATGGTCTGTGCTCAGCATTTGAATGTATTGTTTATTTCAGAATGACAAATAGATTTTCAGTAGCCTCGTAGCCTCAGAGTCCTGAGATACTCAGTTACCTTTAACTTACAGGCATTTTTGGTTTGGGGAAAGATATTTAGGGTCTTATTGATTCTATTGTAGATATGACCTCCCAGGAAACAGAAGAATCGATTTGAGACACAGGTTGTGAATCGCTTATGAGGACGTTCAACTGGAGTATAGCGCCTCTTGTTTTGTGTGGGTATACTCTATATGAAACTACTTACGAGTTAGCTGGGCTTATGTATAATGTCGCCAATTTTTAACTTTAGAAAGGGTAGTCGTGTTTTTATTTTTTATTATCCGATTCAGAGTTTTTGTTGAAACATTTGTGGTGTAGATTTAAAATTAAGCTAGTAATTTATCATTTTGATCAAATAATAATAAAAAAAAACGAAAATTGCTGCGAAAATCGACCATCACTGAGTAAATTCTCCAGAAAAAAAATGTAAAGAACCGAACAATAACTTTTTATCACACCTATACATAACGTTCTTTAATAAAAAACCATGTAAATCCATGATACGTTTCAAGAATACATTTTACAGTTATTTCAATATATCCAATTACTTTGATTCCGTGTTACCTCAACTTGTAATAATTAAAATTGACAAATTGCTTTCCCATTGTTGACGTATCGCTCCGTCAATTCACAATAGTTTGTCACCGGTCTTGCGTTTAGTTACACAGTGCATTTTACATAGTTAAATTTATTTGCAGTTATGACAAATTTAATAAAATGTAAGTACCTATTTTCTTGAAAGTTTCATATTATGTAGGTGGTTTAGCAATTTGATTTATAGTTTTATTTTCTTATTTTACGTTCTGTTGTGGGTGCCGGTCTAACCAATCGTTACGGGTAAATAGAAGTCGGAATGTTTATATTTGTTAGTAGTTTACGCTATTCATTTATACTATATCTATCTTATTATTGTTTTGAAATATAACACGCTAAGTTGTGGGTCGTGACTGTCATATTACATCTTCGAAGCTGTGATAACCTAGTGGTAAGACCGCAGGACTGCCAAATCAAAGTTCTTGAGTTTTTAATTTTGTGTACGTTTTAGAAATAAATATCACAGCTTCACGTGTTCTGAAAGGCGCGCAAAAATGTGGGTCCTGAGCCTGACCTCTCTCCAGTCGTGTCAGATTGCCGTCCCATCGCGCTATGAGAGCAAAGGAACAGAGAGTGCACCTCTGTCAGCACACGCTTGTATACTATAATATGTCCCGCGTAGCTGGCTGGTGTCATAGTGACACTAGCCGCGGTGGCCAAAATTGGTCAGGACATTATTAATCCATCATGGGCATTTCTTAGCCTTGTGCGTTGTGTGAAAAAGTTGTGAGTCGTTAAAAGCTGTAAAATCAACTTCAGAATTGGTTAACAACTTAAATCATGATCACTATAATATAGATGATGACAGAGTATGAAAAGTCTAATTAGTCCGTCAGATTTATACAAGTGTTGTTACGATTATCTAAACAATAAAAAATTTCAAAGATAAGTTGCTTTAAAGTCTAGGAGAGTTGGCTTGTTATGTAACGCATTCGCCAAAATTTATATGAAAAAATACGGTCGAATTGAGAACCTCCTCCTTTTAATGCAGTCGGTTAAAAAGTGACGTTACGTGTTACTTTCATTGACTCCAGAAGAAAAACCGGAAAAATGCGAGTCGAACTCGCGCACGAATTGTACGGTACAATCATCTATAATAGAAAATCACGTTTGCTGTAGGTATACTAATTTTTAGTCTGTTAATCTACCTGTTTATTAAGATCGAGTAAAAATTGCGTAAAAAATACGTTTGTTGTTGATTAGTATTTGTTTGTTATAGCGGTAACGGATATACATCATTTGTGAAAATTTCTGCTTTCTAGCTATCACGGTTTATGAGATACAGTCTGGAGACAGACAGACAACGGAAGCTTAGTAATAGGGTTCCGTTTTACCCTTTGGGTACGGAACCCTAAAAATACGAACCCAATATTACTCATTAAACTATATGATGGACACTTAAAAAAAGTTGTCTTCATCGCTATTATGTAAAATATTAGTCGTAGCCCAGGACTTCGTCCACGCAAATATCGGCTTCAACTGCAATGTAACATTATCCCCCTTTGGCGCAGTCGGTTATAAAGTATTATTCTCGAGCCGGTTGAGCGCGAAAGAGTAACAAGTATCCAAACTGTCACATTAGAATAAAAAAACGGAAATAGTTAATAGCAATAAAATAATTCAATTTTATTGCTGTTCGTTTGTCTCGATAAAACTCGAGAACGGCTGAAAGGATTTATCTCATTTTGGTCTTCAATAAATTGTTCGTGGAGGTCTCGGGAAGGTTAAAAATCTAATAATTACCGGGAAAATTTAAAAACATCCCTTTTCTTTATCCTATACAAATGTTAGGTATTTTATCGATTGGGGCAGTACGAAGTCTGCCCTGTCAGCTAGTTATTAGATAAGTCCTAATTCTCAAATCCTGTTTCAGATACTCTATGCCTGTTAATACAGGCTAATATAATTACTACTCAAAATCAAAACTGGAGGAGTCGTGCTCAATTGCAAGACATTCAAGACCCAGACGCATATGGTTCACCAGAGATACTTCCCTACATCGCAACGAAATTCTTTCAGAGAGCGACGAATGATGAAGTGGAAGAAAAAGATAAGCTGTTATCCCTCTTCACGAATACGAAACGTGAGGTAGATATGAGAATAAGGCAGATTAATCTACTACACGGGTATTTTAACGCGACTTATGATGCGATAATGAGACATCGCGGGTTCTTTTCCAAATTAGAGTATTTGTTGAATTTGTTTCATTTGACGTAGTTTTGCTGTTAAGTATTTTAGGGGGATGGTTAGATAAACGTGGTTATGTCACTGACAGTAGTTTGAGTATTGGATCAATCAGTAAAATTAATCCAAATTTAGAATCTAGGTTTCCTCTCGACGTTTTTTGTTCACCGTTTGTTAGTAGTGTCTTAGAATAATAAGAAAAGTACATGATATAACTTTAAAACAGTCACATTGGTACTTGCCTGCGCGGTAGATCGAATCTACCACGTGCATACAAATTCACATATGTACATATGTATATGTCGGCGAGACGGACGGGATAGGTATAGGCAGAGCGTTCAGATGGTCTTCATCAGCCATTTTGAATGTCTTACCAAAACGCCGCTTGTCTATTCTTTATTACGATTACATATTATGATTAGTTTAACAAATTTTAATATCACGTGGAAGATGAATACAATACTTTGTGAAACATGGCGAGTTCTGTACTTCCATCCGTTCGCCATCTCGGTTCATCTTCCAAGACTCTAGCTCACGGCTCAGCACTGCTGTCTTACTTGACGTTTCCACAAAACAATCTTGTATTGCCGCTGTCATCGGCAGTACACCACGCAGGTGAGATAGGTATACCACCTCTCCGACATATAGAACTGTTTAAGTTCAAGTTAAGTTCAATTTAAGTTGATACACAACAGCGTCTAATACTTTTCTTTTATTACACCATGTCAATAAATGTTTAAGTAAAATGATTCAGCAGTGTATCTCCGACGTTTAGGAAAACTTTAAGTAATATTGTTATATACATAATTAGGAACTTACATAGATCTACATTTATAATTAGAAAACTAAACATAACTAAAAATAATAATCTTAACATTAATTTTAAGTTACAATCCTAACTTTAGAAGCCATTTAAAATAACTCATGTCATTATAGATTCTAGAAGTCGGGGAAAAAGTTTTTTGCATTAAAGTATTTATGCACTTGTAATAAAATCTTTTTGGCTTTAGTATTTGCATCTGGCCGGTTTTGGTATTATTGAAAGTTAAAATTTTAACGAACATAATACCAAATTCTAATTTTATTAGTGAGAGAAAAAAAATATTACAAGTTCATACATACTATAAGGCGAAAAGACTTTTTCCCTGACCTATTACATTAATATTTTACCCGTGCGAAGCTGGGGCGGGTCGCTAGTTTGTTATTAATACGTTTTATTAAAAGCTGGTAGTAATACCATAGTATAAATAAATACAGTATACTCGGCAGTTTTTTAAATGTAAATACCTACAGCCGCGCAGTACGTAATAGCGATAGGGCTGTCCGACTAGAGCATTTTAATGACATCAACAACACACCGTCCGTCCGACACTGCGACACGCTCGCGACTGTATCATGCCACGATATGATAGCGTAGGCTACAGGTATTTTTTAGAAACTAGCGATTGCTACTACTGTATTTATTTATACTGTACTAAAATGATATTACGGTTTAGTCACGCGTATGTATCGGGATAGCGGGACTACTTTCGGACCCAACCGGAGTCCTTAATCATGAGCTGACGCGGCGGCGGGCGAGCGAGTCGACCGTTATATCATCGTTTTCATTTAAGTATGAACCATCCTCACGAAAGTTATTATAAGAATATCTACACTGTGCTTATACTAAGTTTTCCACACTAATTTAAAACAAAATACTCATAAATAGTTAACTCTAAGGATTTAAATAAGTTTCTTCTATAAACACAACAAGCGTCTATCAGATTACACGCGTTTGAAGATCAATCAGGTGTGACTAGCAATTCGGTATACATTATAATACATATATGTAGTGTATAGCCAAATTAGATACAGAGGGTCTCCATATCATATTCATAAAGTTATATGATCGTAGTTGCAGAAGCGTGACAGAGTATTACACGGCGGCAAATAACGCCAGTCTTCCACAATTCAAATAGTTTTAAATGAACGCACATTTCCACAATTGCAATGATAATTACTTTAAAGGACGCACACTCATTTGAATCTAACGACAAACGCGTAGAACGTAACGTACTTTGCACCTTTTTTTTGTTTACCATGGTGAAACGCTAATGACTTCAACCCACCCCGATGGCACGGCGCGGGGATATGTCGGACTCCCACCGACTAAAAACACCCGGGGTCCTTTTTACTAGTTAAGCCAGCGTCACGGGATCGCTCGCGCATGCTCTGCGTGACCCTGGCTGGTAGTTGCACCTTGCCAGAGTCGCGCAGAGCATGCGCAAGTAATTCCGCGATCTCTGGCTTAGAAAATAAAAGGGGCACGGAGTGTTTTGCTCGGTGTGAATCCGACATACCCCCACGCCGTGCCCTCGGCGTGGCTTGAAGTAAGAGTGTCGCCCCGGAAGCAAAAAAAAGGATATTTCGCGCCTAGTTTCGAATTGGAAGAAGATTTAGTATACAGAATTCTGAAATACGTTTCTTTCGACGCGTTAGGTTCGGAAAAGTTGGCGAAGAAAGTGAAATGAATTGTTAGCGCCAAGTTTAGTGTTAATACCTACCTACTTACCATATTTGACAAGACAAAATATCCCTATTTCATTACTTAAACTTAAATTTAACATAGAGCATATATGTATACGGTGTAATAAATACACCAAGGTTGTGAATAAACGCATTTACTAAACAATTAATGTAATATTATGATAAATAAATACACTGAACATGAAAAACAACATTTATTTACCTAATACCTACCTCAAACACATTTAGGGCCAAGATGGCGGAGAGCAGCGCATCGATGTGAATTCTAAAATTGATTTCTCGAATTGTGCAACTTGGTAGGCTCTTTTGCCGTGGTTGGCTTTAACATGAGTGCGTGGTATTCGGAGTATTTGTTGCAACAAGCATCTTCTTTTATGCGTCAATTATAGCATTAATTTGCCAGACAGTTTGTCATATTTTTTGATCTATACCTATACATATACAAAAATCAATTGCTGTTCTATCTCGATAGAGCTCGCGAACGGCTGAGCGGATTTATGTTACTTTCTTGCAGTGTTCTTGGAGGTCTAGGGAGGGTTTAAAATGAGCAAAAACTAGCGTTGAGCGGGCAATTCCTATCAACTGCCTTTTTTTTCATATACAAAATTTTTGGTATTTTATTTGTCGCTTGTGGCATACGAAGTCTACTCAGCTGTTTAAAGTAGTTTTCACATATAACGGCATTCGTTCAAATTTCGGCCACGTGTCAAAAGATCCTTGTAGCACTATCTCAAAATAAATTTGACAGAAAAGACAACTAATATGGCGCCGTCCATAATACTTCTTACATTGAATTACTCTACAATCGGCAGTTTTCTAGAGAACTAACAATGGAAATGACACGTAAGTGTAAAACCTAAGTCGTAAGTAAATAATATATTCATGTTTCGTGGCTCAACACTGCCCGGTCTCATTAATCATCATCATTCCCCTGCCCTTATCCCAATTATTATTTTGTGGTCGGCGCAGCATGACTTCGTCTTCCACACGTTCCTATCTGACGTCATCTCGCAAGTCAACACTCTTTGCAGCCATATCATCTATCACACAATCCATCCATTAGCTCTTTGGTCGGCCTCTTGCATCCACATTTATGTAAGTATTAACGTATTAAATAGTGTTATATTATTTCTGTGCATAGCAATGTACATAATAACACTATTTACTACTGTGCTCGACGTTTCGTGGGTTCGATCCCCACATGGGACAAGTATTTGTGCTATCCACAAATGTTTGTTCAAAGATTGGGTGTCTTTGTGCATGTAAATTAAATGTCTGTGACGCCCTCGCTTCAGGTTAATTTATTTGCGACTTGAATCGGAAATCCATTATTGCGGCAGACGTTTAAGAAAAAAAATACACTAAAAAGAAAGTTTGGTTTTGATACCATACAAAATTACCACCAGTGTATAGTATCGGAAAACAATTAGGCATTGCTATTGCTGCTCTCTAAAAAAGTTATTCATATTCTCCGCACTGAATTAATAGATACGTAAACATATTGGTCGCATTCTACTATAGAATACAATGACCTTCTGGCCTTTTGGCAAGTGTAATGACATTAACTTGAGATCGTTGGTGTGCATATTCGCAACAAGAATTAACTCAACTGTCAGTTAAAATGACAGTTTTTCGTATAATATGACGGCAAGTCAACGTAACAAAATAAAAAAAGCAAAAGGTTTTTATTTCGAGTTGGCCTTTTCAGACACTTTCAAAACGTTACTGACTCTAGTTGCGTGGTTCCAAAATGGCATTCTTATGGAGAAAATCCGGCAAGAAACTCCATAAGTTACTCTTTCAAAAACAGAAAAATACAGTTTATACTTACAATAAATATGCAACAGCAATGTAAATTAGCAAAATGTAAAAATTGCCATTGTACGACGACGTTTGTGGCACCAGTGCCCTCTGTTATTTTTTTTGGAGAAGGATTGCCACAGCGTAATCTCGAGGAAGGTTATACGTCTGCTTCACCGGTCGCATTCAGTAGGTTTGAGAATCGGCCAACATCTATTATTTTATTCATATTTCTTTATTGTTTCGCGAACGAAATCACGGGCAACACCTAGGTTTTATATAAATGGTACTTCGTAAATATATAAACCAGTCATTTCTTTTCACAATTTCAGGTAAAAGATGCCGAAACATTTCTATCGGAAATGTTACGAGTTCTGAAGAGTCTATTTTCTAAGAGTAAGCCACATGACCAGAAGAGCAAACATCAAGATGATAGCATAGCATGGTCTTATTACGATGATCTTGGAAAATAAAAAAAAAACAAACTGTCAAATGAAAGCGCGGGAAATTTGACAGGTGTCAAATTTGAAAACCATAGATCCCCGTACACATGCAATATAAAGGCTTAGGGCGGTTTCGCACTATGTCCGATCCCAACCCGTGAAAATATATACACGTTATATACAATATATACAGTATGTATATTTGAACGACGGACTTATTCAAACCACCAATAGTTTATGCATAGACTTCACCAATAAACGTATAAACAATAAAAAAACCCTGATTAATGACGAACAAAATCGTTCCAAAATAAGTCCTAATAACTTCGCAACGTTTTAACACCCTCGCGCTTATCGAACATATGCGCGGTCAATGACCGACGCCAGACGTAGGTATGAATGTATTTCACTGCGCGGCACTCGTCGTCGACATCACAAGGGGCGCGGGGGGGCTTGCGCGCTCGCTGCCTTAGCGGCGGCACGTGTTTGGCGCGTGATATTAGGCATTTTGCGCTCTGTGTTCATAAATACTGTATTTTATCGGATAGTTATATGAAAAATTAAGGTCATAGTTTTTTTACATATTTGGGACGAGAATCGAATACTGACCACCCTCCTTCAATAAGTCCGTCGTTCAAATATACATGCTGTATATACAATATATGGGGACACTATTGTTATAAATATGTAATTAAAGTCAGAATTGTTTAGTGTGCAATTTATAAAAAAATATTTGGAACTTTTAAAATAAATAGACGCGTTAAACCACAATCTTATCAAATAGTCTCATTAAACGAGCGAAGTTTATACAGTCCACTTTACACTTCATTTTTCTTGAGCTCCTAATAAACGGAGACCTCAATTCGAGTTTTTTTTTGCAACTAATAATCTGTAAGACCCTCTCTTGTACCATAACTTTTTTTCTTAGAGGAATAATCCTAAAAAAAACTTTCCTATAGACTTAGATACCATAGACAGAAAAAATTCGCGCGCTATTTGAAAAAAGTTTGTTTATCTATTGCTATTAAAGTTCTTTGTGACATCAACTCGCGCGTTTAATAAGTTTAACGGTGGCGAAAAACGCCCCCGGTGACAAACCTAGTAAGTTATGTGATATCTTATTTAAAATACTAAATACCGCTATTTTATTTGAAACGCTGTGTACGTGACGTAATGTAAGTAATAAAGTTTTTAGTATATAATATTGTGTTTAATTGTAAAAGGTAACTTTCGTGAGGTATTGTGGCTGGTTGCGAAGGCTCCATAAAACTCGATTCCTACCGGCTTCCTTTTCGAAATTTGGCAAATATCTACTGCTACCTTTATAGTAGGTATCTATTTACTTATACCTGAGAAAAATTAAAGGATATCGTCTGTCTTGGTATGGGCATGTGATGAGGAGGGATGAGATTCATGTGACTAAGAGAGTGATGAGTATGTATGTTGATGGATGGAAGGGGAAGGCCAAAGAAAAGATGGACGGATTGTATAAGAAATGATATGAATGGAAAAAGAGTGAATGATAGTGTGACGTCTGATAGAATGGAAGAAAAAAACGTGTTGCGCGACAAGTAAAATGGGATAACGGCAGGAAGATGATAATGATGACTTATATCTGAAGAAAAGGGTGACAAAAATAAAACAGTAGGTATATGATTAAATGCGTTTATTAAATAAATTACTCGCTCTATAAAATATCTTCTAAAAATGCAGTACTTATACGTCTTGATTTATACAAATTATTATTTACATTTCAATGGACAGCGGCCGTCTTGGTTGCAGCGCCTCTAGCGGTCAAAATTAACCTTATCAACACACATTTAAGAAAACAATGTTTTTCTAAATCCATTTTTAAAAATTAAATATATTTTGTCATCTTTAGTACTAAAAACATGTCGAAATGTTGCTTGTGAAAAACATAGTTTGTGTTCAATGTGTTATTTAAACTTGCATTTTAGTTCTCTTTTGCACCGATAGAGGCGCTGTCATGAGTTAACATATAGCTGCTATATAACTAGAGAATTTTGGCAACTTATAAGTTCATTATATTAACAAATTTTATATTAATTGAAGCTTAAATTGTATGTTTGTTTGTAATCTGTTTGTACAGGCTGGGTCATTATTGATAAAATTTATCATAGAGAATTGACACTATTAATAAATGAACACATTATATATACTCTTATTCCTAGGTAAGACCGAGGGGCACAGCTAGTAGTATAACGAACTAAATAAATATTCCTCAACATTCACACAACGCTTTCTAGTCTCAAATTGTACTCAGTAGCTTGTATAAGAGTTCTAGACAACTAATAAACATACTTTATATATTCCTAAATACATACATATTATAGATAAATTACACCCAGAAACAGAACAAATGATCTTGCTCATCATACAAACATTTGTCCAGGGTGGGAATCGAACCCACGACCTCCGGTACAGCTGTCAGGGCCACTAACCACTAGACCAACGGGCCAGTCAAATAATATAAATATGTATGTAATTATAACAGTTAGTCCAAAATTCTCTAGTCATTTTAACCTTAAAAATTAATTTATTATGCTTTATTATATCTATTTAAGTATATTTGTTCTTTTAATGAGATTTTTACTCTTGTGTACAAATATTAAGATACTAACCAATAATTGCACACACTTAAGTATTTAGGAAGATTCTATTTGAGATTAAAACGTCTCTTTTTCTATAAAAATAAGTAATTTTTTTTAAAGACTACAGAATAATAAAGACTCCATAGACCAAAATATGTTACTGTATTAGCCCGAATATTAGTTTAAATCATAGATATAAACATGTGAATGAAATTGGAGTGTATATATGTAATATTGAAAAGACCGCTTTTTTACTACATGCTTATGAATATATACATTACCATATATTTATTCATAAACAAATAATAACAATTGGGATAAGGGCAGGGGATTTATTCATAAACATGTAGAAAAAACGGTTATTTCAATATCACAAAGTTACACAAAGAAACTTGTTTCTTACAGTTTTCAGTCTGTTTGTTCCCGCTAATCTCTGAAATAGCTGGACTGAATTTGACGGCGCTTTAATTCACAGGTAACTTATGTAATAATGAGTAACTTAGGCTACTATTATTTTATAAAAAAAATACTATTTCAGAAATAAAACTAATCAACTATTTTGTCATATTTGCAGTCGAAATCGCGGGCACAGCTAGTATTATAAATATCGGGCTTTTACAGTAACACATCTTTAGAAATAATTAAATAAAAATATATTTTAGACGACAAACTGGACTTATTCGCGATATATGTAATTCGACATTTCTTTCCCGACGTTTCACCAAACAGTCCACCCGTGACCACGGTCTGTGCAACTCGGCCGAAACGTCGGGAGAAAAGAAATATCGAATTATATCGCGAAAAAGTCCCGTTTGTCGTGTAAAATATGTGTTCAAGTCGCGAAAGTTATAACATTATGTAAAATAATCACTTTTGACGGTTAAATCTTAAGGTTATAGTAAACCGGTTTATCTTCTATCATAGCGTTCATGTCTGTGAGCTTAGGATCACAGGGGGGCCACATTTGGGGGGCTATGTCCATCTCATTACCGGCCTGTGGGGGGAGTTGACCCTGAAAAAAAAGGTAGAATTTAAAAAAAAAAATGAAAAGACTGGTCAAGTGCGATTTGGACTCGCGCACGAAGGGTTCCATACTATTATCTAAAATAGAAATGATGACGCTTAAACTTACAAATGTTCAAGTTTCTACCTGTTTATTAAAATCGAGTAAAAAGGACAATATTTTATTTTATTATTTTTTTGTTGTTATAGCGGCAACGGATATATGTACATCATTTGTGAAAATTTCAGCTTTCTAGCTATCACGGTTTATGAAATACAGTCTGGAGACAGCGGAGGCTTAGTAATAGGGTTTCGTTTTACCCTTTGTGTACGGAACCCTTAAAATGAAAACCTGTGCAAATTTTTGTGGATGATCTCTTATAATTCAAGAGATAACTTCAAGGGAAGAAATCCAGTCCTTTTTAAAGGCTTACACGGGGACACAGGTCCAACATGCAGAGGCCTTGTTGAGAACTTAAATCTAGGTTTGAACAAATGATCATCTCATCAATCTCACCACAGAAACATTTGTTCTAGGTGGGAATCGAACCCACGACCTCTGGTATATGAATTGACCTCCGTGCATGTGTACTGAATGTCTATGAGACCTCCCGCGATACAAGGATAAAATTCCTTAGTGCAGGAGTCGTTTAAAAAAAAAGGAAAGGGTATAGCAGTCAGGGTCACTAACCACTAGACCAACAAGGCAGTCAAAAGTAATATATCTACACTAATATTATAAAGAGGAAAACTTTGTTTGTTTGTTTGTAATGAATAGGCTCAAAAACTACTGGACCGATTTTAAAAATTCTTTCACCATTCGAAAGCTACATTATCCACGAGTAACATAGACTATATTTTATTTTGGAAAAAAATAGGGTTCCGTAAGATATTTGGATTATTTCGGATACAAACTGAAAAAAAATCAACCAAAGTAACCAAATATACACGCGGGCAAAGCCGCGAGCGGACAGCTAGTTAAAATATACATAGAAACATACTTGTCTCGTCTCCGGTCGCCGCTTGCCTCTCGCGCGCTTCGGCCACGGTTTCTTCAGATGTACGTATGTTATGTGTGCTCGTTTCTCACTGGCATGCTTAAAGCCTTTGCCACACATCTCGCATTTGAAAGGTTTTAGGCCGGTGTGGATCTGTGGATAAATGTTGTTTTATTAACAGTTTACTTACACAATATATTTTTGTAAGTAAGTAAGTAAACTAAGTAGTAGTAAGAATGACAAAGGAGGAGACTCTGAAACGTTTTTAAAATATGGCTCATTTTAAAAACGTTTCAGAGTTTCCTGAACTTAAAAACATACTTATATATTTCTAAATACATACATGTTATAGTTAAATTATACTAAGGACACAGAACAAATAATCGTGCTCATCACGAAAATATTTGACCCGCAGGTCAGTCAGGGCCGACTCTTTTCTTTGAAAGTAATTGTTGAGTACTAAACAACTGAAAAACAAACTTACATATATCTAAATACATACACATTACAATTAAATTACAAAAACAACACCCAGATACAGAACAAATACTCATCACACAAACCAATCCTGAGTGGGGATCGAACCCACGACCTTTAATATAGCAGTCAGGGCCACTAACCACTAGACCAACAGGCCAGTAAATATATACTTACAAACATATGCCTCTGTCTGTTACTATGTGTTGAGAAATGTTTGCCACAAAGAGTGCACACATAGCTAGCGCGAGTTTGACTATGGACACGTCTATGTGCTACGAGACGTTGCTTCATCCTGAATGACTTGCCACAAGAGTCACATTTGAATGGCCGTTCCCCTGTATGGACCCATGTATGATCTTTTAAAAGCGCGTAGCTCTGGAAAAGAATAAAATATAAATATCTTTGGACAATATCCACACACGGCCATCTGATCCCAAGCTAAGCAGAGCTTGTGTTATGGTAATCAGACAGCTGGTAAACATACTTATATATATCTAAATTTATACATATTATAGATAAATCACACCCAGACACAGAACAAATGATCGTGCTTATCACACAAACATTTGTTCTAGATGGGATTCGAACCCTGGCTTAGCAGTCAGGGTCACTAACCACTAGACCAACAGGCCCGTCAAAGAAGAGTAAATATATAAATATCTTAGAACAATATCCAAAACCACCATCTGATCCCAAGCTAAGCAGAGCTTGTGTTATGTAATCAGATAGCTGATAAACATACTTGTATGTTTATAGCATGTACTACAACGGCGCCAGTACGTGGTGTGTGACTATACCCCACGAAATATGCGTGCGAAGCCGGGAAGGGCTGCTAGTTTTTACCCGACTGCGCCAGAAGGAGGGTTATGTTTTTCGAGTGTATGTATGTATGTTTGTATAATTGTTTGGCACGCTCTGCAGCCTAAACGGCTCGATGGATTTTGGCTTGAGAGGTGTCGTTAGATTCGTATTAACTGTGACAGTGACACTAGGTATATCAAAATGTAAAAAAATACAAAATGGCGGATTTTTGGCGCGAAATTCGAATATTGCTTACTCTGTCGCCTAAACCATGGATTGCAGCTTGATAGGTGTCGTTATATTCGTATTTACTGTGAGAGTGACACAACCATCACACATTATCACAGCTGGCAACACTCACCTGGAACATTCTGCCGCAGACCTCGCACATGCACGGGCTCTTCATCGACGGGTAGTTGGTTCGATTCTTGTCACATGGCAACACTCACACATTGTCACAGCTGGCAACACTCACCTGGAACATTCTGCCGCAGACCTCGCACATGCACGGGCTCTTCATCGACGGGTAGTTGGTTCGATTCTTGTCACATGGCAACACTCACACATTGTCACAGCTGGCAACACTCACCTGGAACATTCTGCCGCAGACCTCGCACATGCACGGGCTCTTCATCGACGGGTAGTTGGTTCGATTCTTGTCACATGGCAACACTCACACATTGTCACAGCTGGCAACACTCACCTGGAACATTCTGCCGCAGACCTCGCACATGCACGGGCTCTTCATCGACGGGTAGTTGGTTCGATTCTTGTCACATGGCAACACTCACACATTGTCACAGCTGGCAACACTCACCTGGAACATTCTGCCGCAGACCTCGCACATGCACGGGCTCTTCATCGACGGGTAGTTGGTTCGATTCTTGTCACATGGCAACACTCACACATTGTCACAGCTGGCAACACTCACCTGGAACATTCTGCCGCAGACCTCGCACATGCACGGGCTCTTCATCGACGGGTAGTTGGTTCGATTCTTGTCACATGGCAACACTCACACATTGTCACAGCTGGCAACACTCACCTGGAACATTCTGCCGCAGACCTCGCACATGCACGGGCTCTTCATCGACGGGTAGTTGGTTCGATTCTTGTCACATGGCAACACTCACACATTGTCACAGCTGGCAACACTCACCTGGAACATTCTGCCGCAGACCTCGCACATGCACGGGCTCTTCATCGACGGGTAGTTGGTTCGATTCTTGTCACATGGCAACACTCACACATTGTCACAGCTGGCAACACTCACCTGGAACATTCTGCCGCAGACCTCGCACATGCACGGGCTCTTCATCGACGGGTAGTTGGTTCGATTCTTGTCACATGGCAACACTCACACATTGTCACAGCTGGCAACACTCACCTGGAACATTCTGCCGCAGACCTCGCACATGCACGGGCTCTTCATCGACGGGTAGTTGGTTCGATTCTTGTCACATGGCAACACTCACACATTGTCACAGCTGGCAACACTCACCTGGAACATTCTGCCGCAGACCTCGCACATGCACGGGCTCTTCATCGACGGGTAGTTGGTTCGATTCTTGTCACATGGCAACACTCACACATTGTCACAGCTGGCAACACTCACCTGGAACATTCTGCCGCAGACCTCGCACATGCACGGGCTCTTCATCGACGGGTAGTTGGTTCGATTCTTGTCACATGGCAACACTCACACATTGTCACAGCTGGCAACACTCACCTGGAACATTCTGCCGCAGACCTCGCACATGCACGGGCTCTTCATCGACGGGTAGTTGGTTCGATTCTTGTCACATGGCAACACTCACACATTGTCACAGCTGGCAACACTCACCTGGAACATTCTGCCGCAGACCTCGCACATGCACGGGCTCTTCATCGACGGGTAGTTGGTTCGATTCTTGTCACATGGCAACACTCACACATTGTCACAGCTGGCAACACTCACCTGGAACATTCTGCCGCAGACCTCGCACATGCACGGGCTCTTCATCGACGGGTAGTTGGTTCGATTCTTGTCACATGGCAACACTCACACATTGTCACAGCTGGCAACACTCACCTGGAACATTCTGCCGCAGACCTCGCACATGCACGGGCTCTTCATCGACGGGTAGTTGGTTCGATTCTTGTCACATGGCAACACTCACACATTGTCACAGCTGGCAACACTCACCTGGAACATTCTGCCGCAGACCTCGCACATGCACGGGCTCTTCATCGACGGGTAGTTGGTTCGATTCTTGTCACATGGCAACACTCACACATTGTCACAGCTGGCAACACTCACCTGGAACATTCTGCCGCAGACCTCGCACATGCACGGGCTCTTCATCGACGGGTAGTTGGTTCGATTCTTGTCACATGGCAACACTCACACATTGTCACAGCTGGCAACACTCACCTGGAACATTCTGCCGCAGACCTCGCACATGCACGGGCTCTTCATCGACGGGTAGTTGGTTCGATTCTTGTCACATGGCAACACTCACACATTGTCACAGCTGACAACACTCACCTGGAACATTCTGCCGCAGACCTCGCACATGCACGGGCTCTTCATCGACGGGTAGTTGGTTCGATTCTTGTCACATGGCAACACTCACACATTGTCACAGCTGGCAACACTCACCTGGAACATTCTGCCGCAGACCTCGCACATGCACGGGCTCTTCATCGACGGGTAGTTGGTTCGATTCTTGTCACATGGCAACACTCACACATTGTCACAGCTGGCAACACTCACCTGGAACATTCTGCCGCAGACCTCGCACATGCACGGGCTCTTCATCGACGGGTAGTTGGTTCGATTCTTGTCACATGGCAACACTCACACATTGTCACAGCTGGCAACACTCACCTGGAACATTCTGCCGCAGACCTCGCACATGCACGGGCTCTTCATCGACGGGTAGTTGGTTCGATTCTTGTCACATGGCAACACTCACACATTGTCACAGCTGGCAACACTCACCTGGAACATTCTGCCGCAGACCTCGCACATGCACGGGCTCTTCATCGACGGGTAGTTGGTTCGATTCTTGTCACATGGCAACACTCACACATTGTCACAGCTGGCAACACTCACCTGGAACATTCTGCCGCAGACCTCGCACATGCACGGGCTCTTCATCGACGGGTAGTTGGTTCGATTCTTGTCACATGGCAACACTCACACATTGTCACAGCTGGCAACACTCACCTGGAACATTCTGCCGCAGACCTCGCACATGCACGGGCTCTTCATCGACGGGTAGTTGGTTCGATTCTTGTCACATGGCAACACTCACACATTGTCACAGCTGGCAACACTCACCTGGAACATTCTGCCGCAGACCTCGCACATGCACGGGCTCTTCATCGACGGGTAGTTGGTTCGATTCTTGTCACATGGCAACACTCACACATTGTCACAGCTGGCAACACTCACCTGGAACATTCTGCCGCAGACCTCGCACATGCACGGGCTCTTCATCGACGGGTAGTTGGTTCGATTCTTGTCCGGGTGCATGCGCCGGAAGTGACCGTGGTAGGCCCTAGAGTCCTCTAATTGTAGACCACACTGTGGAGGAAAATGTGTTTTAATAGGTTTAGATAATTATGTTATATGTTATAGACATTTATAGACTTTTTAAGTTGTATTGTATATATTTATATGGGCCTTGATGCCTGAAATAAATAAAAGAAATAGTAACTTGTGACTGTCTCACTGCTGGGCTAAGCCTTTTAATCATGTAGAGAAAGTTTAAGGAAACTATATAATACATCAGTATCACATCATCACTAATATTATAAACGTGAAAGTTTGTTTGTTTGGATGTTTGTCCGATAATCACGCTGAAACTACTGAAAGGATTTGGATGAACTTTGGTATACAGACAGGGTATGAACAGACTTGGGTGATAGGGCACTTTTTATCCCGATTAAATGTCTCATAATGTCAGGGTCTGACGATGGAAGACTAGAGAAATCGAGAGGAACTTTTTGCGCGGTTTCTGAAAACGGGACAATTTCGTGTCCCACAGTTCATTTTGGGGACACCGGGACTCGTAATTGTAAAAAGGGACAGTCCCGTTCAAAACCTTTTTTTTTTGTTTGCCGTGGTGAAACACTAATGGCTTCAACCCACGCCGAGGGCACGGCGTGGGGATATGTCGGACTCCCACCGACTAAAAATCCCCCAGGCCCTTTCTACTACCTAAGCCAGCGTCACGGGATCGCTTGCGCATGTTCTGCGTGACCCTGTCTGGGTTATGTACCTACCTTTTTTTATAATAACTTTCGTGAGGATGATTCATACTTAAACGTTATAACAGTTTACTCACGCGTATTTATCGTGATAGCCCGACTAGTTTCGGACCCAACCGGAGTCGAACTGTTCGACTCGCTCGCCCGCCGCCGCGTCAGCTCATGATTAAGGACTCCGGTTGGGTCCGAAACTAGTCCCGCTATACCGATACATACGCGTGAGTAAACCGTTATAACGTTTAAGTATATACCTGTTCACATGGTATAGGTCCCTCTGCTTTCCGCATCTGGCTTGGGTACATTCTTCTTTTATCGCTATCCTCTTCATCCTCTTGCTCTTTCTCTCTCGCTCTTCTTTCTAACTCTTTCGACTCTTTTGTTTTCCTACCCTTTTTCGGCTTGTTCGATTCGCGTGAATCTTTATCTGTGCCTGTATGGGATAAATTATATTTATTTGCTTGTAAAATTACATGAACGTAATCAGAATTGGACAAAACAAATCTATATTTATAGTCCGTCAAATGGATTTAAAAAAAAAACATTGGATACGTTTTTTTCTTTTAACCGACTATGTCAAAGTAAGGGTAATGTTGTTGCTCTGTAGGATATTTGTTTGAGTTACCGCTCGCCCGGCACTTAAAGGGCTCCAGGAGGAACATAGTGGGTTTTAGTCAGTAACAGTCTGACACTCCCTCCCGCTGCACCCACAGCGGGCGGGGGCATTTGATGATTTGCCACGAAAAAAAGGGGGTTAATGATTTTGCAGGTATAACCAATACTCGCGCGGACGAAGCCGCGGGTAACAGCTAGTAATAATATATACCTGTATTATGTCTCGCGGATACACTTAGATGTCTCCTATGAGCCTCGTTGGACACAAATCTGACGTTACACAACTCACATAATGGCCCATCTTCAGGAATCTAAAACAATAATAAAATCATAAACGACCACAGAATCAGTCCACCCGTGACCACGGTCGGTGCAACTCGACCGAAACGTCGGGTGAAAAGAAATATCGAATTATATCGCGAATGAGTCCCGCTTGTCGTCTAAAATATGACCATAGAATATTAGTGAAATCCGCATTCAAATCGGGTAAGTCGTTTCTGAGATAAGCACGATCAAACGCTTAGACTAACTGACAAAAAAATATTTTTTAAACTTAATTATTTTTTTAATTAATTAATTGTTTATTTGAACCAAAACGAATATACTAGAAGAAATAGCAAAAATAAGATTCTTGTATCGCGCGGATTTAAAAGACATTCAATTCACATGCACAAATACACCCAAACTTAGAACAAGCATTTGTGGATCGCACAAATTCTTGTCCTACGTGGGGATTGAACTACGACACGTCGCGTACAGTGGTAATTGGCGTGGTAATTTGTTCTTATAGCAGCTACGGAAATACATCATTTGTGAAAATTCAGCTTTCTAGCTATCACGGTTTATGAGATACAGCCTGGAGACAGACAGGGTTCCGTTTTACCCTTTAGGTACGGAACCCTAAAAACTTTGATTTATACTTATTTATTATTTACCTGCACATTATCCAGACGATGTTTGAGTTTCTTATGTAGCTCTATGCCCTTAGCGCTAACGAAGGAGTACCCACACAGTTCACAGACAAAGTCAGACGGATGCTTGATACGAATGTGACCCATATACGTTGTAAACTTACTGTAATCAAAACATAATAATAATAAAAAAGACGTGTGGCACTCGGAGACTGCCGCGGTAAAGCTATTGCATAGCATTCAATGCCACCTAGAGGCGAGTTGCTGAACTAAAGAGACAAGAGTGATATTTGAAAGTCATAAAAATTTAACTATTCATCGATAGATGGCAAAACTAAAAAGTATCACCGCTGTGCCGGTCGGAGTGGGGGTGTTAGGTTCTTTTCGTTACGGAATTTCTCGATTCGGTTCCCACGCTCAAGGCCCGCGATAGAAGCTATGCAATAGCTTAATAAACCCCTCGGGGCAAGTCGTTACCTCATCATGGGGATAATGTTTTTTTTAAACCTTGAGGTATAAATAAAAAATGTATCTGAAGGTCTATGTAGAAGCATACATCTGCAAGGCAGCTTGTGGCGAGCTGTTTGTGTGTGGCGACACAACGGAACCTGAATGCCCCAGGGGGTCACTCTTTATGAGTGCAACTAGAGTCAGAAACGTTTTGAATGTGCCTGAAAAGGCCTACTCGAAATAGAAACATTTTGATTTTGGCGCGGTGACTGTGAAAGTAAACCCCGTACCCCCGGCCATAGGCAGATGAGGACGCTCCAGTGGTTTTAGCCGGTAAGAGTTCGGCACACCCCCTCGTCAACCCCCTGACGAGGGACAGTCCATGAGGATTTCCACTGGGTTACAACCAAAAAAAAAGGTATGTTACACTTTTATACTCACACGAACTCATCTTGACAATGCGGGCACCGATACTTGGTGCCTTTATGCCACCTCTCGTGCAATCGCGCCGTTTGTCTATGTGTCGTTACATAAGTACATTGCTTACAACTGAAGCGTTGTGTGTGATGCGCAGTTATATGCTTGCGAAGAGCGTGTGGATGCTTAAAATGCGTTTTACATATTTCACATTCATGTTCCCCACATTGCTGTAAAAAAATAGGTATAAGTAAAGTCGAACGGCCTGTTGGTCTAGGGAAAACTTGAGTTCAATCCCAACGGCGCGCATCAACTTTTCGAATGTTGTGTGCGTTTTAGAAATGAATTTCACAGCTTCCGTGTTTTGGAAGGCACGTAAATATGTGTGTCCTGCGTCTGATCTCTCTCCGATCGTGTCGGATTACCGTCCCATCGGGCTATGAGAGTAAAGGAACAGAGAGTGCACCTGTGTTAGCACACGCTTGTGCACTATAATATGCTCTTCGCTGGCTGGTGTCATAGTAACGCTAGCCGCTGTGGCCGATATCGGTCCGGACATTATTATTATATCACTTACAGTAAAAAAAATACTTACATCTGTATGTCTAGTCATATGACTATTATAAGCGTCTTCGTCCAAAAATCCTTTGAAACACTCCGTGCATTTAAAAACGGCATTCTTATAATTCGAACTGTCTTGCCGTTTTACAATTTCAGCTATTTGTTCTTCCACACTCAAATCTGTTATTGTAAAAAGTGTTTCGTTCAAATCATCATTTAAAAATGGCTTCCGTCTCCTATCAATTTTCGGTTCAGTTGGAACTTTCTTTTTTATTGTTTTAACTGCCTTTTTCTCTTTAACTTTTCTCTTTTTCGTCTTTTTAGTTTTACATTTTTCTAAAGGTAGACTATCATCTGTGGAGTAGTTATCTTTTTCTGATAAATTGTATTCTTTGTCCGACGTTATGGCGTTTTCTGGTTCAAGTTCAATTGTTAAGTTTTTCTCTAAATCAGGTTTTTCTTGGTCGTCGGTAAAGAATATTTGATTTTCTTGCTTGATTTCTACGTCACAAGTTTCTGGTATCGACGTTGTATTATTAAAGTATGCATCGCAATGGTCCGGCTCAAAATGTTTCATAGATAATGATGAGGACAGTAAATTATTTTCGCGGTTTATAGTTTTTATATTTTGTATCGATAGCTGGAATAATTAAAAAAAACTATTAAAACTTCAGCTGTCGCCAAATTCATACGAGAAAAAAAATAAGCCGGCCAAATGCGAGTCGGGCTCGGGCACGAAGGGTTCCGTACTATCATCTATAATGGAAAATCACGACTGTTGTAGGTCTAATCAAATATTCAAGTTTATTGTATGGGGACCCCCTTAATATTTCATTTTTTGTATTTGTTGTTTTAGCAGCAACGAAAAAACATCACTTGCGAAAATTTCAACTGTCTAGCTATCACGGTTTATAAGATACAGCCTGGAGACAGACATACAGACAGCGGACGCTCAGTTATAGGACTCCGTTTTACTTTTTGAGTACGGACCCCTAAAAATAGTTACTAATAGTAAACACATTCATCAATTATAAGATATCTATGATCATCCGGATATCTGCAGCCGAAATCATTAAATATGTCCACCATTTACAATAGTCTTGTACCTACCTCGGGCCGTCTATGTCTGTTCTTCCATAGAGCAGGGGTGGATGGCCCTTGGTAGGTGCCCCATCACATTTAAGATTAAAGTTCTCAACAAGGCCTCTGCATTGGACCTGTGTCCCTGTGTAAGCCTTTATAACAGACCGGGTTTCTTCCCTTGAAGTTATCGCGTGAATTAAAAGAGATACAAATAATAGTTAATACTACCAATGGCTTAATAGCCAAGAGCCTCGATCAACACCTTCGGAGGCTCTCGTTAGGCGTCTGGGTCAAGGGCTTGATGCAGAAAGGACAGGGTTTCTTCCCTTGAAGTTATCCCGTGAATTAAAAGAGGTTTACTCACACAATCCTGTTTTTTAATAACTTCTAGCATTAAGGAATTGGCCCTCAGACATTTGTGTCGAAAACGGCTGCAGTTACGAAGTCTTTGAACACATTCCACACACAATTTCTGTGGTAGTTTATCTTCTTCTTCTAACTGAAAAGGAAACTAAGATATAATACAATTTTTTTTTTCACACAACGCCATCTAGTGTCAAACGAAACAGGCCTGGTATTATGAGTACTAGATAACTACTTATATAATTCTAAATACAGACATATTACAGATAAATGACACACAATAAAACAATTGATCGTGCTCATCACACACACATTTGACCTGGTGGGAATCGAACTCAGGACCTCTGGCATAACAGCCAGAGTTTCAAACACTCAAGACTGTCAAGTCAATAATAATAATGTGTCCGGACCGATTTCGGCCACGGCGTTAATTTTACTATGAACGAACTTTTCCAACGAATGCAGAACCGTGGAAATCGGTTTGTGCGTTCTGGAGTTATAGCTACAGGAAGGTAACATAACTTATTTTTATATATTAGATAATTTCATCTTCCTGCCCTTATCCCATTTCACTTGGGGTCGGCGCAACTCGTCTTCTAGACATGTTGCTTAAAGTTTTGGCTAAGGTTTTATAGTCGGCCGCCTGCCTGACACTGCCTCTTTGGGAATGCGATTGTTGGTTGTTTACCCGCCACCATTCGGGTGACCCAAGGTGCTTGGTACAGGGCACTGGGTCTTAAGGTCCATTAGTCGCCTTTTACGACACCCAGTGGAGGATATGGGGTGGTGCTATTCTTTATATCCGGTCACCACACGGACAAATATATTAGATAATTTACTTACAGATATTCCTGTGAGGTTTTCATATGCCTGCTGTAGTTTGTGTATTCTTATAGGTATTAGTCTAGTATCCATTACTAAGCATATTCTGCAAGCCTGAAAAGTAATCAAAAAGTATGGTTAATTAGGTATTCGAGTACAAGAAATCGAATTGACAGGCCTGCTCGTCTAGTGGTTAGTGTGGACTGCTAAGCGGGAGGTCGTGGGTTCGTTTCCCACCCAGGACAAACGTTTGTGTCTAGGTGTTTTTTTCTTCTTTCTTTCTTTTTCTTCTTCTTTTAATTTATCTACTGTATGTTTATCGGTTGTCTAGTACTCATAACACAAGCTAGTTAGTTAGCTTAACTTGAGACTAGGTGGCGTTGTGTGATTATTGAGGAATATTTATTTATTAATGTAGCACCTTTTGAACGTCAAAATAATAATAGACAGCACCCCAGCCCACTCTTTAGTATCTATTGCTGTAAAGTGTAAAATGTTGTTACAATTAAGTATATTAATTACAAATAGTATAATGACTAACCACTATACCAACAGGCCCATCAAACACATTGTAGCCTAATTCTAATAAATGACTTTTGATTTTGGTTAAATTTATGAAAATAACTAAAAAACCAATTATCTTACCTTTAAGCTAGCAGGTTCACCATAGTCACATACTGTGGAGTCCTGAAAATAATGTAATTCATTACGATACTGATTTAAAGAAAAATATAATCTGACCGATTTCCGGCCACGGCGGCCAGTGTTACTATGACACCAGCCAGCTACGTGGTACATATTATAGTGCACAAGCGTGTGCTAACACAGGTGCACTCTCTGTTTCTTTTACTCTCATAGCCCGATAGGACGGCAATCCGACACGACCGGAGAGAGATCATACGCAGGACCCACATTATTACGTGCCTTCCGAAACACGGAAGCTGTGATATTTATTCACACAACATTCGAAAACTTGGTACGTGGGGATCGAACTTGAGCTCTTTTACTTGACAGTCTTGCGGCCTTACCACTAGGCTATCACAGCTTCAAAGAAAATTTTATACATTTATTTTGATACTAGTTACTTCCAAATTCATACTCACATGGGTTAAGTAATTTTAATAAACTTTGGTATGGAGTTAGCTAACACATAGGCTATTATATAATCGCCGTGGCGGAAATTGGTCAGGAGACATTCATCATCATCTTCCTGCCCTTATCCTATTTTACTTGGGGTCGGCGCAACATGTTTTTTTTCTAAACATGTTGCTAATGGTTTTGGCTATGGTTTTATAGTCGGCCGCCTGCCTGACACTAACCCTCTTTGGGAATGCGATTGTTGGTTGTTTACCCACCATTCGGGTGACCCAAGGTGCTTGGTACAGTGCACTGGGTCTTAAGGTCCATTAGTCGCCTTTTACGACACCCAGTGGAGGATATGGGGTGGTGCTATTCTTTATATCCGGACACCACACGGAATCATTATTGTTCAGACTTACCTGTACGATCAATGGTACGGCCCCAGCCTTGACTTTACGTAGCCCACTCTTCGTATTATACAGGTCTTCACATAAGAAGTGTTCAGAGCATATTGCACTCCGCTCCTTTGGCTCCCACGTCTCTTTGCCCAGTGCCTTAAGCCATGATGTTCGAAGAGATATCTCATTTGGGAATCTGGGACATATTACACTAATATTATAAATATGAAACTTCATATGAACTTCAACTTCAGTGTGGATAAAGCTAAAGTGGTATGACAGGATCGTAGCAAATGGAAAGATGTGATCTCTGCCTACCCCCAAGGGAAAGAGGCGTGACGTTTATGTATGTATGTATGAAACGTCATTACTACTTTCAAGTAGTAAGGACCAAGACCGTAGGACTGCTAAGTCAGAGGTCTTGAGTTCGATCCCCACGGCGCGCACCGACTTTTCGAATGTTGTGTGCGTTAAGAAACAAAAATATCACAGCTTCCGTGTTTCGGAAGGCACGTAAAAATGTGGGTCCTGCGCCTGATCTCTCTCCGGTCGTGTCGGATTACCGTCCCATCGGGCTATGAGAGTAAAAGGAATAGAGAGTGCACTTGTGTTTGCGCATACGCTTGTGCACTATAATATGTCCTGCGTAGCTGGCTGGTGTCATAGTAACACTAGCCGCCGTGGCCGAAATCGGTCCGGACATTATTATTATTATTATTACTACTTTCAAACAAAGCTATCTAGTCTCAAAACTAAGCATAGCTTGTATTATGAATACTAGACAACCAATAAACATAGTTATGTACCTCTAAATACAAACTATAGATAAATTACACCCAGACACAGGACTAATGATCATGCTCATTACACAAACATTTGTCCTGGGTGGGGATCGAACCCACAACCTCTGGTGTAGCAGTAACGGCCACTAACTACTAGACCAACAGGCCTGTGGAATATTTATTTATATTAGCACTGCACTTATGGAAAGTGAGGGCAGCTTGATAGTTCATTGATACTACAATACTGTAAATTTTAATCATATCTGTTTATGAGAAATAAAATTATAAATTAGTGTTTCTCAATATTCAACTCGTACTAGGCTATCTAGTTTCAAATTAAGCATACAATTAACTTATGTTATAAGTACTAGACAACTGATAAACATACTTATATGTTTCTAAATACATAATATAGATAAATAATACCCAGTCAGAACATGTGATAAAGCTTATTAAATACAGGTTTGTCCGGGGTAGGAATCAAACCCACAACCTTCAGTATAGCGGTCAGGGCCCTTAACCACTAGGCCAACAGGCCAGTCGCAAAAAGGTATAAAATTTTACAATATTATTGGTTTAAAATTAAATATAAGTTAAATAATATTATTGTATTTTAAGCTTGAAGTATGTCACCAAATATAGGCTTTTTAATGCAAAATAGGTGATTGTATTCCAATTCATGTATTTAAAACTGTGAAAGTAATGCTATGGACTCTTATAACAAGCCAATTTTAACGTAAATGCCCAAAAAGAGAAATAAATAAAGAAAAAATATTTTAAAAATAACAAACAATCTTACACATGAAATGTGATTCCCTGCGATTTAGAAATATGTCGCGAATCATTTTTGCAGTTCGGCACACAACACCTCATTTTTTTAACGTATTTAACTTTATAAATGCAAGAATTAAGTTAAATTTCATAAAAACACTCGACATACAATGATATTTTGACATCATGATTTACGGGGTATAAAACACATTTTCGTAAACAAATCTAATAAAAACTTTGCCACTAGATATTAAAAAACAAGATTCAAGAGTAATTTTCTCTAATAAGAAGGCTGGTTAAATAATATAAAAGAAAATTCATTAAATTATTGTCTGTCACTTTGGTCGCCGACAAAGATTAACTTGAGAAATTTTAGATAAATGTCATTAGACTCATTACTGTATCTGTACTCTTCTTTCTCAATGTGAACGTTTTTGTAAGAAAGAGATATCTTAACGCAGATGTCAAATGCCCTGATATTTAATTTGGTAGGATTACAAAACAATGTATGTAAACATAACTATACAATGTGTGCTCTATTTCACTTGACATTCGTAAATTTATCCGGGAACGAAAGAGAGAGAAAAAGCGAAGCTTTAGACTACTCGAAGACCAGTGTTAACATAGTAAAAAAATAATAACAACCTAACAATCGACTAACACTGAATTATAATAATATTATAAATTGATTTATCCATCGTTTAAAAAAAATAAAGACACAGAACTAAAATTTGTGGCTGACAATTTGCAAAGTTTTACGTCTGACTTTTTATTGTTCTCACGGTTCCTCATGTTTCACAGACCTCGTAATCATTTTTACTGATTTCTGGGCTATTTCATTTGTTTTTTTTCTTCGACTAACTATCTTTTGTAATCACTTATGGCGATTTCTAGGTCCAGGCTAGATCAAAAACCCATAAATTCAAGTTCAAAGCTGGCGGTAACATGGAGTCTCTTGCCAGCTTTTCTCCATAAAATCAAATCATTTATTTGCTTTAAGTGTTGTATGTACAAATGTAGGTCTTAAATATTTATAGTTCAGAACACTTGCTTCTGAATTTTGAATTCCCCTGACCTTATCCCAGTTATTATTATTTGGGGTTGGCGCAGTATGTCTTCTTCCACTCGTTCCTATTAGACGTCATCTCGCTAGTCACACTCTTTGCAGCCATATCATCTTTCACACAATCCATCCATCATTATCATCATTTTTTAATAATACTGTTCATTTTATTAGAACTACTAGTCGTTCTGGTTCTCGACTTTTCCTTGAAATCAAATCTTTTGAATATTTATAAAAATATATGTATTAATTTTGTCTAATAAACTTTGCGCACTCCGTACAGACTAGGCAATGTTAGAAGTTTTTGTGATTCTGTTTAAAAAAGGGTCAGGTCAGGAGAACCCTAAACCGACGGGCGTGTATGAAGCGATTGATGAGTGTGGATGAAGCTAAAGTGGTATGCCAGGATCGTAGCAAATGGAAAGATGTGATCTCTGCCTACCCCCAAGGGAAAGAGGCGTGACGTTTATGTATGTATGATTCTGTTTTTTCCGCATGACAAGTCCATACCATGACAACCGGTTACCACGAAGTTTTTCTGCTACCACCACTTTTAAACTTCCTCTTATATACTCTTTTCGTACTCTATCCGCTCTCGTAACACCACACATTCCTCTTGTATTTATGATAAATAAATAAATACGTTCTATTTTCCATACATTTCTTTTGTAAACAAGAATTGACAGGTTTACCTATTATTTTATCTTATAGTGGATTAGATAGTCTTGTGAACTAATAGTCTTCGTAATAATGCCCTCATTACCAAATTTACTTCACTCACTTTACTATCTTTAATGTTTTGAAGATAAAATTGCTAATTTTTTTTACAATGATTAGATAAATAATTTATATTTATAAATCATTTCCTTGTAAAAAGGGGAAGTCCCGTTCAAAACGGGACGTCTAGTCACGTTATCTATGCTCCAATGTAAACGATCTTGGCGTAACTTTTCATCCAAAAAAAACATTTATAATATGGATATTGCTACTTAATTTAAGAATCAAATATCTATAGTTTTACAAAATCTTAATGTATTTCAAAAAATATTTACCTACATTTAAAACTAAACTTTATAAATATGTTAGTTTACAGGTATATAACCTGTAAAATAACATATTTACAAAGCGTCAAAAAATATGTCGTCATCTCTGTCAATGGCGGGAAACGTGCCCAGGAGACTGGCGGCATTACCACGTTGAATAGCAATGCCAATTCTTTGTGCAAAATATAGCCTTCTGATCACGGGTGGAGACGACCAAGCGCTTTAGATAATAAAACATCATATTATAATTGTATATGTATTAGAAGTATATAAATAAGTATCTTAGGACAATATCCACACACGGCCATCTGATCCCAAGCTAAGCAGAGCTTGTGTTATGGTAATCAGACAGCTGATAAACATACTTATATATTTCTAAATATATACATATTATAGATAAATCACACCCAGACACAAAACAAATGGTCGTGTTCATCACACAAACATTTGTTCAGGTGGGAATCGAATCCACGGCCTCCGGCTTAGCAGTCAGGGTCACTAACCACTAGACCAACAGGCCCGTCGTATTAAAACATACATTGATTGTCTCGTCATTAAAAAGAAAATTTATTTTGCACTCAATTTGCATAATCTATAAGAGGTAGGTTATCTATCTATATCTGATATTATCAGACAAACTCATTATTTTATTATGTTGATTAAGTACAAATAAAAGTGAACCGTTGCTGACTCACGTCGCATTTAGACTCTCTGACACTTTTAAAATGTAATGCGTTATAAAATTGTATTCGTTTAAAAAAGTAACAATGTATAACTATTGTTGTGTGAAAGGTTGTGGATATTATAAAGATCCTACACCACCGTATGTGAAAAATTTACTTATGCTAGATAAAACGGACGCGAGAATCAAACAACAAACGTATTTTTCGTAAGTACCTAATTTTAAAATATTAATTAATTGAATAACCTTATATCTTACGGGTATTATATTTTTAAACCTTTTGGGGTTGAAACGGTTAGAACATGGAAACTCGCAAAGGGCTCCGTTTTGCACAAAGACTGTGCATTGCCAATGCCGCCAGTCTCCTGGGCACGTTTCCCGCCATTGACGGAGTCTATGACGCCATATTTTTTGACGCTTTGTAAATAAGTTATTTTGTAGTTATATGTATAAGCATAGCTGGGCACCGTTAATCAAATAGTTAACTTCGTTAATCGTTAATTCGCTACAAAAAAAGTTAGTTTCGTTAAGCGTTAAAGCGTTACATTTCGAAAGAATTAACACAAGTTAACGTTAATCGTTAATCCGTGAATACGTGTAAAATTGCAACAAAACATTCGTCAATCTAAGCACTGGCTGATCTTTTCATTATTTAGCAGTAATTAAATGATCAAACGAAAAAATATCTTCGTAGTTTTCTCGTTCGCACGTGCCGGCAAAATATGTCTATAGTTTTGTGCGCGCTGCCACGCGCCGCCTGTCATTCTTTTCATACTTGTCTAAACCTGTTTTTCGCGCCGCGCCGCCTTGCCGTGCGGTAAATAGTAGGCATTAGATTAACGATTAACTTCTGCATACTAAAGTAAGTTAAAGTGTCCGTTAACGTTTTTAAAAGTTAACTTAAAAGTTAATTCGTTAATTAAAATGTTAACTTCGTTAATTAACGGATTAACGAGTTAATGCTCAGCTATGTATATAACTAAGCTAAACTAAGCTTAGTTTCAAATTTTTTTTTGTAGTTTCATGCAATACCTAAATCACTATTTTTCCACCAATCGACAATTTTCCGTTAAACATGATGTAAACCCTATTTGTGAAAACTTTTAAATGGCCTTCAAGTGTCATATTATTTATCTCATATTGTTTCTTCTAGCTGTAAGTTTTCCGAAAATGTTAAAATAAAAAATAAAATAAAAAAATAAAATGTAGATATTTTTTTGTTTAGTATATGTAGTTTCAGTCACACATTGTATGTGTACTGTATTGTAATAAAATGATATATTATTTACTTAGAACTGTGATATTGAATAATAATTTTAAGTAGGTATTTTTAAGCTTATTCTTTTGTGATGGCCTCATAGTTTTACCAGTGTAGATTGACAAATAAAATCGGCTTTAAGTATTTCATTAAATACGAGTAAGTTCCTAAATGGAAAAAGGTGAAATTCGGTTTTAAAGACCGACGGTCAGCTTTTCCTTTCCTTACCTATAAAACCATAGCCAAAACTTTAAGCAACATGTCTAAAAGACGTGTTGCGCCGACCCCAAGTAAAAATTGGGATAAGGGCAGGGGAATGATGATGATGATGGTCAGCTTTTTCCTTTTGTTTGCATAGCAACATCATGTGTTTAATGAAAACGGTATTGTTTTTCCCAGACTGCCGGCCGGCATTTTTGTATTGATGACACACTACAATCAATCAAGATTAAGATAAGTGATTGTCGTGCCGATAGATCCGTGCGAAAGATAGTGTTGTGCTAGTAGCATTTTGAACCCCTTTCAAGTATAGTTTTCGCGTTTGCCGAAATGTGTTTATTTCAGCCTTGAGTTCTGAAATCTATCTTTTTTTAGCTAAATTAAATGTTTTATGTGAAACCTTTTTGCTATATTATGGTGAAAAACATTTATTTTCTCAAAAGATTACAGTTACATAGAAAATACAATATTATAGTTAACTATAATATTGTATTTAGGATGAAGTATTTATTATAATATTGTAATTAATTATCCCAATTATTACTTGGGGTAGGCGCAGCATGTCTTCTCCCACACGTTCCTATCTGACGTCATATCGCAAGTCACACTTTGCAGCCATATCATCTTTCACACAACCCATCCATCGTTTCTTTGGTTGTCTTTTACTTAAGCACTTATATTATGGGTGATTATGAACTAAGAGCTATCGGTTCGCCATATAGAGCCATAGATTGCACGACCTCGGTATTTTTATTTTATTTATTTGTCTTTATTTTGTAGGTTTCCAGATGATGAAGCACTTTTTTATGGTTGGTTCAGTGCTTTAGGTATTTCTGTGCCAGAGCAAGAGGGTATTATATGCGCAGATCATTTTGAAGACGAATCCATTTTGATACACGAAAATGGACAAAAGGAACTTCTTCGTGGTGCTGTGCCTACAAAAATAGAGGTAACGTTTTACAGGAAAAATATTACTGTTTGAGATTGAAACTTATAGTGTCATTAATAATGTCTTAGTTTAAAATATTGCTCACGACTTCGAAGTCACCCTGTATAATGTTAGTTTGATTAATTTATTTATTGTTTCGTTTTCAGAATCTATTAGCAGTAGCATGGGTAAGATACATTTTATGTATTAAAACTGTTTTTTAAGCCGGTCTTTCCTATCACATTCTGTTAAAAGTTTAAAAACATTATTTCTTGTATACCAAAATCGCTGTACCGCACCTTAGGAATGCGCGGTGAGGTGGGGGCCGGGAAGAAAAGTGCATGAGTTCACATGAGATCGATATTATCGGATAGATCTTACGATATCAGGTTACAGTTCTAGAGCACGGCAAAATTCAATTATTTAATTAAAATTATTAAATTAAAACGAATTAGTTAGTTTGAATTAATTAAATAAGAATGCCTAGATATTTCATTTTATTAAACTACTAGCGACCCTAGCGGGCTAATCCGATAAATACGCGTGAGTTATACCTTTTAAGTAAGTACGTACAATGAGGACATTACCGCTCCTACAAGGCAGGTCAGTGAGTTGTACATTTTTATTCTATTGACTTTGTTCGAATTTTTATTTTTTCTTTGTGTTGATCGACATACATTAACGTATTTAATTTAATGTGTAGTATAGTAGGTATTGGACAGGACACAATTAAATATGAAGGGAATATAGTCATATTTTACTACGCTAATTTCAAATAAGGCTTTGGTTTAACAACAATAGGTTAAGGCGCTACCTCGATTTATTTGCCATTTGCCATGGCAAATTATAAGACAACCAGCTTATCAATGGATCTGAAATTTTGATATAGGTAAATTGATTGAGATAGTTAAATTGGCAGAATCTAGATAAAGATTATCTAGATTCTGCCAAAACGAAAACACGATAGTGATAATTTTACTCGATCATAATTAATTTCGAAAACACATCTAAAAAAGTACTATTTTTGAAAGTACAAGCAAGTTACACGATCTTTATGTTTCAAAATTACTCTAATACATTCGTAACATCAATATTAAGGTTCTGTCAAAACAATTTTTCCATAACTATTACCAATCATTTTTAAATAAAGTTTTAAAATTTTGGATTTTTTGAGCGGCCGCGATCATGATAGACGCTTCGCAATTCTGAACCTTATGCCCGTGCGCTAGCGATTGATACACAATAATGTACGAAGACGAGCCAGTCGGGCGATTGGGCTCTTCGGGGTTGGACCTATGCATGTTGTCGCTCCGGTCGTAGGTATATTCATTTGTGACGTGATGATCTTAGGTTTTAAATTTTTTGTAAGTGTAAATATTAATTGGCTTAGACGTTATAGGTAATACTTATATTATTAAATTAGGTTTAGGTTTTATAAATATAAAATGGCAAGAACTTAAAAAAAATATAGTTTCTTAAACAAAAACGAAAACAACACCTCAAAGAATGTGCCAAAAATGCAGGAGGTGAAAAAGGCAAGGTAAATAAAATAAAATCATCATTACCTATCTATGCAACTAGTATGTACCTAGTTATGTAATTAAATTTGTTAATTTTAGTGAAATTGTTGTTCTATAACATATTTTTGTAGTTGTAAACAATAACCATTCGTAGGAGAGTTGTAACTATAGGTAGATCTCGCCAAACTTTATGGTGGCTTTGGATATTGCTCGAGTCGCTGCATAAACACCATTTTAGGCAGGGAGGTAACAGCGGGTGATGGTGGGCCACATAGGTACCTACAACAAGGTTGTACGCGTATAGGTACTCGGAAGTTAGATGCGATGCGACCAGCCACTATTAAATTTGGCGAGAACTTTTGGTATATCTACACTAATGTTATAAAGAGGAAAATTTTGTATTTTTGTTTGTTTGTATAATGGAGAAACTCAAAAACTACTGGACCGATTCTAAAAATTATTTTACCATTACAAAACTACATTACCTATCCACGAGTAACATAGGCTATATTTTATCTAGGTAAGTAATATGAGTGTTATTAGATATTATTGTAAATATTAGCACAAATCACTAAATAAGTAGCTACTACGTAAACATAAACACAAAACAAAAACAACAAAAAATCTATGGAGACTTTGTTTTGTGTTATTTTTCTTGTATTGCCTTTTAGGAGAAGTTTACAAAATGAACGGATTCTGCCAGAAAAAAACAATATGTGCTTTAGATGCCGTTCCAGCAACGAATTTTTAACATTACATTATTATTTATATTTCAGTTTTAATAAATATGTTTAAAAATTTATTATTATTGAGGTAGCTATAAAAAGAAATAACGCAATTCAGCATTTTTTGCGGGCGCTATCTTGGATTTTTAATTTATCAAGTCCTTTCATTTGATACCGATATTGAAGGTTTTGTAAAAAAATATGCTATTCGCCATTTGTGGCGGCGGCCATCTTGGGCCGATATTCACCAAATAAAGCTAGGAACACTTCCGATTAATTCCCATTTCAAACAAAAAAAAAACTAAACAACTATCGACTCAGCCGTTCAGGATATACACAAACACACACACACAAACACACACACACAACACACCACACACATACATACATACAACCATGCACGTCCAACTTATCATATATTAAGTTTTCATTACAAGTATTTTTTGTAAATACAAAAAAAAATAATCCGATTAAAAATTAAATGTAAGTTGCGGCTCCTTATCTTCCCTGTTCGGTTCTTTTGACCCCGCGCTGACCGCGATGTGTGCGATTCGCGCGAAGTTCAAATTTGACACATTGAGTGAAGACGATAGCTTGCGCGACGCGCGGGGCGCGCGGGGCGCGCGGGGCGTAGTGGGGCGGAGCTATCTAAAATGAAAAATATTCGCGGTAGTGTCTTAAATTTATTGAATTCCTGAAACAATTTATTTAATATGTCTTAAGATTGCGAGGTAACGCATGACTCATCTCTGAATATTAATCTCATGTATTTCTGACATAGACAGTTCGGTACAAATGACACCGGTGAACTGACAAATCGCGTCAGTCGATGGTCCCCCCGTCTCGCCGCGCGCCTTCCTAAGGCGCGGTACAGCGGTATTGGTCGCACTATAGTACTAAAGTTAAAATATTACCTAAGGGCTATATTTCACCGAGACACCATGGTGGCGCAACCAGTCGTCGCTACCAACAAAATGTATACAGCTCTATAGAGCGTTACTCACCTGGTGTCGGCTTGGTAGCGCAACCAATCCGGCGGCGCCTATACATTTTGTTGGTAGCGGCGACTGGTTGCGCCGCCGTGGTGTCCCGGTGAAATATAGCCCTTATAAATATAATCAAGTAAATTTTGTCCAATAACAGGGCGACAATAATTTGTTTCCCAAACATACGTGTGATGTTTGTTTGGCAAAATATAAATCACCAGAAAATGATGAATTTCATCTTCGTATCACTAAAGTTTTGCTGAAGATGGTGGCAATACCAGACCGGCCATATGTAAGTATTTTGAAATGTTTATTTTTTTATAACACCTATGTAGTATCTCATTGCTGAAATCAATAAAACAATTTCTGACTTACGTTCGCACTACACATCTGACTGTACAATCAATCTCACCAAAATAATCTTAAAACTTTAAAAAAGGGTAATTTTAGATAATAAAATATTAATCTACAGATATAATAAAATTGTATAAAAGTGGTGTCTGTACAATGTAAATTTATATACAGGGTGTAATGAAACGACTATAACGATCGTGAAGGGGCATATGTAGTCTCGTGTTACAAACACATGCTGCGACTTTTACTTCGATACGCGATTATGATTTTTCCCCGTTCAAATTAATTCATAATGCTAAATTTCCCCACCGTTATTAGTGGCCACACTGAACATATGATAAAGTTCGGGTCATGACCTGAACTCAAGAATGGCCGCTAGCGCAAGCGCAAGTGTTTGATACTTTGATCATATCGCCAAAAATACCGTTGCAAATCAATTTCAACTTTACTGGTAACGACACAAGGTTAAACACTTTACGTAAATTATCCCAAAATTGTATGCTATTTATTGAATTTATTTTCTATTTTCTACAAGTTTACGGCGGTATCTTCGTTGTGAGCCGTGAGCTGACATTATTAATTGAACAGTCATTTTGTATTTATCTACCACAAAATAATATCAATACTACACTAGTACGACAAACGATACGATGATTAATAAGTTGTTTTCGAAATATCAAAGATCAAGAATTGTCGATCGTGCTACTCCGTCAGCTGACGATCGAGAATTCGTAACAATGACTACTTGGGAGATCTCGTCAACGGTTTCGACATACAAACTCTCTACTACTACTACTTGACCTCTGTTTACCTGGTCCTTGCAATACAATTCTAACCAAAAATAATAACTATGAGAAAGGAACGTAGGTAGGTATGAAAAATGTTTAGCGAGTCGTTAAAGTCGCAATAATTATTTTGATTTTATTTGTGTGTGTGCGATGATAACAATGTTAATGGTACTTACAGGTGTATGTAGGTGGCCAGCTACCTGGTATTCCGGCAATTTACGTGCGTAATAAAGCTACCACTTTTAATTGTAAATTTTGTTTATCGTGCTTGACTTTAACATTCCTCTGAACCGTTTAATCACATTTCTTAATGTAACACTGATACTTTCACACCTGTACTGGCTTTAAGACTCGCCTTAACACTCACAATTTGGCTCGTTATGTGAAGATGATGCTAGTAATACTTGTACCGACGGCATTGTTACACCACTCGCAAACTACATTGCGCGTCAAACTTCCTTCGGACACTTGATATTGAAATAAGTTACGTTAGAGTACGCCATAACTTCTTGCGAAAAACTTATAACTATTCGGAGATCTTATCGACACAAATTTATACACGAGACTGATGTCGGGATAAGGATGATCAATAGTCATCGATGGTAAAGAAATAACGATGTTTAGCTGGAAAACAACAAGCAATCGTACGTCTTGTCGGAAGCGCTTTCTACACGAGACTGAGTGTCGTCAGTGTCGCTCGGCCGGTCGGCGGCATCATCAAAGGAATCCGCGGTAGTTGTGCACGCGCCGAAAGGGCTGGCGGTTCCTTTGACATAAAATAAATAACATTATTTTTTGACATTTTATTTTATTTTGGACTGGTCGGCTCCTTTGAAGCAATAGTACAATAGATCACATAGATGCCGCGGTGGTGTGGAGTATTGTCAGTGTTATGAAATTTTGCCGAGTTTTGGGGAGAATTTTGCGTTAGATGGATGGAACAAAAATTAATAACTTTAACAGTTTTTTATATTGACCTCCAAAAATACGTTTTCTGGTATTTAGATTGATAGTAGTATACGCCTGTTCAGGATCGTTATAGTAGTTTTCTTACACCCTGTATAATATATTTTAATAAAAGTAGCAGGGGTTATTATTATATCGTTGCCAAACTAAGATGACGTTGTGTGAATGTTGAGGAACATATATTTACTTATAAAAGGCTAGTCTCAACAAACACGATCACGTGGTAAGGAAGGTGCTGGACATGAATGTGGATGGATATAGGGGAAGAGGACGACCAAAGAAACGATGGATGGATTGTGTGAAAGATGATATGGCTGCAAAGAGTGTGACTTGCGAGATGACGTCAGATAGGAACGTGTGGAAGAAGACATGCTGCGCCGACACCTAATAATAATAATTAGGATAAGGGCAGGGGAATGATGATGATGAGGCTACTCGCTTCAGCATAGTTATAGTAATTGATTTAATTAAAGCGTATTTTGGTATCTTTCAGATTACTGTGCAAGACGTCAAATGGATTAGAAGACAAATTGACAGTAATTATTATTGTCTCCTTGTCGATGAAAGAAAGGCACGTATGCAAGGAACTCCTGAAATCAAAGAATATTTTACTAATGTTACACGATACTATAATAGTGGACAAGCTGAAATAGCACCGTTGCCTCACCCGGGGCCGTCTGATAACAATGTCGTTGATCTGCCAAGGTAGTTATAATTTCATTTTTGGCGAAGATGTGATAGTCTATAGAAATACCCCAGGACTGCCAAGTCGAAGGTCTTGAGTCGATCCCCACGGCCCGCACCGATTTTTCCAATGTTGTTGTGTGTTTAAAAAAAACTTAAATGTCACAGCTTCCGTGTTTCGGAAGGCATGTTAAAATGTGTATCCTGCGTCTGATCTATCACCGGTCGTGTCGGATTGCCGTCCCATCGCGCTATGAGAGTAAAGGAACAGAGAGTGCACCTGTGTTAGCACACGCTTGTGCACTATAATGTCCCGCGTAGCTGGCTGGTGTCATAGTAACACTAGCCGCCGAAATCGCTCCGGCCATTATTATTAAAATTATAATAATATTATTATAAGTTACTGCTAAAACCTAAACCACAACAAATTTCAAAATCTTATCAAATCCTAACATTTACGAACAAGTCATAAACGAGCCGACGGTTCTTATATACCTACTCATATTTACTTATATTTCAGAATCCGTCAAAATAATACAGAAAATCGTGAAGTCGGGGCAAATATTAATGGTGAAAGGACTCCAGGTCTCAACCAGCAAAGTGTAGCAACTAGAGGTGATGCAACTGCTACAGCAGTCCCAGTAAACACACAAGCAGCTACAGCTAAAAGAGTCCATGATGAAGACATCATTGTAATTAGTGATGATGAGTCGGATTCGGAAAGTCTACGAGAAAACAGATCAAATATTGTTGCTACGGCAATAAAAGAAGAAATCATAGAAAATTGTGATGATGGTTTTGCTACGGCAGGCCCAGGAAACGCAGCAAATGGTGTTCCCGAATTTTATAAGTATTTACTTACGTCTTTCTGGCAGGAACTACAAAAAATTTTATCCAATGAACCCACAAGGGCGCCACGCTTCAAACAAATAATTGAAAAATACTGCCCTATGGCAGACCAAGGACAAATTGCAGCAAGTAGTGCTGATGGTCAAGGTGGAAACACAACAAGTAGTGTGGATGCCACTGCTAGGGAAGGCCAAGGAGAAAACGCAGCAAGTAGTGTGGATGCCACTGCTAGGGAAGGCCAAGGAGAAAACACAGCAAGTAGTGTGGATGCCACTGCTAGGGAAGGCCAAGGAGAAAACACAGCAAGTAGTATGGATGCCACTGCTAGGGAAGGCCAAGGAGAAAACACAGCAAGTAGTGTGAATGCCACTGCTAGGGAAGGCCAAGGAGAAAACACAGCAAGTAGTGTGGATGCCACTGCTAGGGAAGGCCAAGGAGAAAACACAGCAAGTAGTGTGGATGCCACTGCTAGGGAAGGCCAAGGAGAAAACACAGCAAGTAGTGTGGATGCCACTGCTAGGGAAGGCCAAGGAGAAAACACAGCAAGTAGTGTGGATGCCACTGCTAGGGTAGGCCAAGGAGAAAACGCAGCAAGTAGTGTGGATGCCACTACTAGGGTAGGCCAAAGAAAAAACGCAGCAAGTAGTGTGGATGCCACTACTAGGGTAGGCCAAAGAAAAAACGCAGCAAGTAGTGTGGATGCCACTGCTAGGGTAGGCCAAAGAAAAAACGCAGCAAGTAGTGTGGATGGCACTGCTAGGGTAGGCCAAAGAAAAAACGCAGCAAGTAGTGTGGATGCCACTGCTAGGGTAGGCCAAAGAAAAAACGCAGCAAGTAGTGTGGATGCCACTGCTAGGGTAGGCCAAAGAAAAAACGCAGCAAGTAGTGTGGATGCCACTGCTAGGGTAGGCCAAAGAAAAAACGCAGCAAGTAGTGTGGATGCCACTGCTAGGGTAGGCCAAAGAAAAAACGCAGCAAGTAGTGTGGATGGCACTGCTAGGGTAGGCCAAAGAAAAAACGCAGCACGTAGTGTGGATGCCACTGCTAGGGTAGGCCAAAGAAAAAACGCAGCAAGTAGTGTGGATGCCACTGCTAGGGTAGGCCAAAGAAAAAACGCAGCAAGTAGTGTGGATGGCACTGCTAGGGTAGGCCAAAGAAAAAACGCAGCAAGTAGTGTGGATGCCACTGCTAGGGTAGGCCAAAGAAAAAACGCAGCAAGTAGTGTGGATGCCACTGCTAGGGTAGGCCAAAGAAAAAACGCAGCAAGTAGTGTGGATGCCACTGCTAGGGTAGGCCAAAGAAAAAACGCAGCAAGTAGTGTGGATGCCACTGCTAGGGTAGGCCAAAGAAAAAACGCAGCAAGTAGTGTGGATGGCACTGCTAGGATAGGCCAAAGAAAAAACGCAGCAAGTAGTGTGGATGCCACTGCTAGGGTAGGCCAAAGAAAAAACGCAGCAAGTAGTGTGGATGCCACTGCTAGGGTAGGCCAAAGAAAAAACGCAGCAAGTAGTGTGGATGGCACTGCTAGGGTAGGCCAAAGAAAAAACGCAGCAAGTAGTGTGGATGCCACTGCTAGGGTAGGCCAAAGAAAAAACGCAGCAAGTAGTGTGGATGGCACTGCTAGGGTAGGCCAAAGAAAAAACGCAGCAAGTAGTGTGGATGCCACTGCTAGGGTAGGCCAAAGAAAAAACGCAGCAAGTAGTGTGGATGCCACTGCTAGGGTAGGCCAAAGAAAAAACGCAGCAAGTAGTGTGGATGGCACTGCTAGGGTAGGCCAAAGAAAAAACGCAGCAAGTAGTGTGGATGCCACTGCTAGGGTAGGCCAAAGAAAAAACGCAGCAAGTAGTGTGGATGGCACTGCTAGGGTAGGCCAAAGAAAAAACGCAGCAAGTAGTGTGGATGGCACTGCTAGGGTAGGCCAAAGAAAAAACGCAGCAAGTAGTGTGGATGCCACTGCTAGGGTAGGCCAAAGAAAAAACGCTGCAAGTAGTGTGGATGCCACTGCTAGGGTAGGCCAAAGAAAAAACGCAGCAAGTAGTGCTGATGACCCTATTACGGCAGCGAAAAATACATTACATTTCGAAACCAAATTACAGTTCAACCAAATTGAAGACGTGCTAGAAAAAGGCATAAATATTACTTTGGCAGCCAAGCGCACAAGAAACGATGTTCATGAAGCTGACCATGACACTAGTTCGGCAGGCAAACGGCGACGCGTAGAAAACGTTGAGAAAAAGACTAAAGCTGCCGAAAGACAAAAGACAGCTAAAACTGATGACAAAACTACAACGGAACACAAACCAGATAGTGCGGAAAAAATAAAAGAACCTTCGACGACTTCTGGTTTCGCACGGGCCGAAAAGTGTAGAATGAAATGGAACAAAGAATTAGACAGATTTATTATGCGTACTTATTACGAAGAAACAAGATTAGGAAACAAAATACATGGCGATTATAGAAAGCGACTACACAAAAGATTCACGAAAGAGTATCCAAAACTTAACATGAAGGAAGTGATGCTTAAAAAACGAAGGAAAAAGTTACAAAAAGGTAAAAAATTTTCTATTGAAGAGATTCTAGATATTATCAAAGAAGCTAGTGAATTATTAAAAGAAAACGAAAAAACTAAATGCAGTTCTTAGAAACATTGCTGCCACTCGCGCCGAGAGGAGGGCCACGCGATGTCAGAGTAAGGCACTTGTCTCACCGGTAATGATTAACGAGTAGAGCTAGAAGTGCTAGAACTAGAAACGAGTTAGCGAGACGCGGGGAGCGAGTGTGTAGTTCCGATATTTGTGTAGCTCGGCTATAAGCGAGTGTGCGAGTGAAGCGGGCGATTACTCGCATCACTCGCTCGCACTGTAGAAAAATGACCACTGGTTGCTCTCTCGGCGTGAGTTCTAATCGCTTAGCGAATATCGCCGAGCGAGTGTTATCTTTCATAGCTCTTGTCGCTCAGCGACAAACTAGTGAAGCGAGTGCTCGCCGGCAGTGTGAACAGTCAGCGATCAACTGTTTGTATATGCATCTCTCTTGTTCACACGGAAAGTATATCTATTGTACGTTTCTTGAGCGAGAAAATAGCCGATAGTTAGTCCTTTTCTCGTCGTTAGAGTAACAACTACCTAACAGACCACTTATCGTCATTGTTCACTTCTGTCAGCATTCAACACTTATCGCTGACTACTTAGGTAGATGTCTCACCAACGGCGTGTAAACGACTAACTATCGACTATTTTCTCACTTGAGAAACGTACAATAGATATACTTTCCGTGTGAACAAAAGAGATGCATATACAAACAGTTGATCGCTGACTGTTCACACGGCCGGCGACGACTCGCTTTCCTAGTTGTATCGCTAAGCGACGAGCTTTCAAAAATAAACTCGCTCAGAGATACTCACTCGTATCATTTCTATACAGTGCGGAATTGAAAGTAGACAATATATCATTCCTACTCTCATATTTGTCTAGCTCAGACGATGATGATGATGTATTTTACGGTAGGGCTTTTGTAGTGGCAAGAAAGAACGACCGAGCAACGCAAATGAGTGGCGCGATTAATCGCTCGTCGCACTTTACACTCTCGCTTATAGCCCAGTCACAAAACTATCGAACCTACATTCGCTTCCCCTATTCGTCAAGTCGTTTTAGACTACAGGCCCATGTTGAAAAAGTTATGGGTCATTTGAACCACTATGTGACCTATCTAGAACGATATAAGAGCATAAAATAATATGATTCAGCACTATGTCGTCACTTGTAAGCTGTTCAACTGAGTGCAGCTTAGAATTCGAAAGTACAAGTAGACTGGGTACGTTTTGTCCGCATGATTTTTGTACGGCGTTGCGAATAATGGAATCCGTATTAAATAGAATTGCCCAGTTATGTAGTGCATCGTTTATAGTATGGTATTACTATTATAAGTGTTTAACCTACGTATCTTAACCAAACATTGTAAAGTATAAAAATAAAACTTATAAAGAAAACATTAAAAGACTGAGTATTTATTGAAGAAGTCACACCCACCTACATCAAATCTTACTACTTACGCGAAACTAGTTGCTTAAAATTCATTTAATAGTCCTTAAAAGTTGTGGGAACAACGACATCTAGTCTCCGTTGGTTCCGTTTTACCTTTGGGTGCGGAACCCTAAAAAATAGTATACCTACAACAAACGTGATTTTCTATTATACAGGGTGACTTGGAAGTTGTGGGCAATATTTTAAACTAAGACACTAATTGCGTTAGGGCTACTTTTACGCAAAAAAAAGTAAGCAGTATCTCTAAGTTCCGCGCGGCCGTGGATGATGCAAGGCCGCGTTTAAATATTTTGATACTTTAGATCATTGGCATTATCTGATTAGTTTTGTTTTTTTTTTTCAATAGTAATTTATTACAGTACAGGAACCGTGTGGTGTCCGGATATAAAGAATAGCACCACCCCATATCCTCCACTGGGTGTCGTAAAAGGCGACTAATGGACCTTAAGACCCAGGGCACTGTACCAAGCACCTTGGGTCACCCGAATGCTGGCGGGTAAGCCATCAACAAACGCATTCCCAAAGAGGGTTAGTGTCAGGCAGGCGGCCGACTATAAAACCATAGCCAAATCTTTAAGCAACACGTCTACAAGACGTGTTGCGCCGACCCCAAGTGAAATGGGATAAGGGCAGGAAGATGATGAGTAATTTATTACAGTAGTACCTATGTTACTTATTATTTAAGTATACATTACATTTTTAATAACTAGGTAACTACCTACGTTATTATTTTTTTTTAGGTAAAAATACCCCTAACGCAATTAGTATCATTAATAGTGTCTTAGTTTAAATATTGCCCACGACTTCGAAGTCACCCTGTAGATGGTAGTACCACAGTCTAAATATACTATTGTATGATACTTAGACTGTGGTAGTACGAAACCATTCGTGCGTGAGTTCAACAAGATGACAATGTATACTATTTTAATGTCAGACTAAGTTGATGACTAGCATTCCTCCCACAGTGGACAGGGTCCACAATTGCTACTTTGTTTTATTTGTAACCAACCGTTAATAAAATCTGGTAGTCGGTTAAAGACGGTTAACGAATTACTGCTAACTATAGTCCGTGCGTTATAGCATGGTGCGGGTGACACTTGCCTGTTTGACGTTGACGTCTGTCAGTGCCACATGATTAGTGATGGGCATTAGAATTTTTTTTTTTATTGTTGTCGATTTTCGTATATTATATAACAATCAGAACGAGGTTTATGATTCTTTTTTACTCTTCTTTTTTATTTTGTTTACTCGTAGCAGACACTACGAGTGCTAGCGCCTTGTATGCGACATATATTTTGTTCTAATTCATTTTTGTTAAGTTAATTTTGGTTTTAGTTTGTTGAGTTTTTTCCTTAGGAACTTTATGACCAATCCTACAATGTTGCGTTATTTCATCAATATAATTAAACATTTTTTAAAAATAAAAATTGAACTACGCACGATATTCGTTTTTTATTCCAAAATAACATCGACAACCTGTCCATCGTAGCAGTAAATCCCATCACTATACTCCATTTGTTTAGGTAGTTAACTAAATGTAAACAATCTTGGCGTTACTTTTTAACCAAAAAAATAATTTTTAATTTGGATATTACTGCTTATAAATCAATTAACTATAGTTTTATAAAATCTGAATGTATTTCAAGTTGTAAAACGTATTTTACATTTTTAAAGATCACATTTCGTTTAAAAGACATACCAAAATTGTTTACATTTAGTTAATTACCTAAACAAATGGAGTATAAATACATCTATGACGTTACGTTATACGCATAACACTTTACTTTATTTTTCATTTCATTCGATTTTATTTGAAGCCTAGAATATTCTGGTTGGCTTTAATTTAATCTACTACAGTTATAAACGATTTTGCATAATACGAATGTGATACAGCTACAATAATAAGTCATATTTTTTACATCGCAGCAACTTTCAAGAGTGACACGAAACGTTACAGAAACTGTCACCCGCACCATACTATAAGAGATAGAGCAACCTACGAATATTAGTAAGTTTTTGTTTAAAAAATGTTATTTCCTCCCTTGATTTCTTTCACTAAACAGTACAACATTTGAAACATATTTATGTTATTTCATATGAAGTAAATTTCTAACAAACAGCTGGTAAAATAAACTTTTTAAAATCGACTAATCTTGCAGTACCTCTCTATTTCACGACATGTTTTATTTATCTGCTGAACTGTCAAACTGTTGTTATTATATTGTGATGAAGTGCTATACCTTGTAAAATATAGCTTGATACCTGTGACGTTTCTCGGAATGACATTACTAGGGATGGAGGCGTGTTTCGTAGCTTATCGATGTCTGTGACGTCATGAGTTTTATTAAAAGTGACATTGTAGTCATTGTCATTGTAAAGATGTAAATTAAAAATAAATGTATTTGTAGTTGATTTAAATTAAATAAAACAAAAATAATTCAAAATTATCGCGCAAACGGATCACAAATTCGCGACACTCACTATTCAAAACAGTCTTTTTTTGTCTTTTCGGCATTTTGGCAAACCAAAAAAAGGTAACACCAAACAAAGTAACACAAATAACACCATAGTAACACAAATATCAACAAAACAATGGTAACGTATTCAAGGCGTCTGCATCGCGTCAGCACTCGTACTGACTCAAAAACGATGGCGTCCGCTTGTTTCCAGCACGCGAAACCATTATTTCCAAACTAAATAACTACATTTTAAACTCGTGAAATTTTCATAGTATTATTTTATCGATAATCATCTGTCAGTCACTTGCACGTCCCTAGAACTCTTCAAAGTGCATTTATAAAGTTAGCTAAGAACCAAAAAATATTTAAGAAATATTAAATATTATTTAAATTACTCATATTTTTACTGGTATCTTTATAATAACATGATTGTTTTTAAAAATGCGTTTTATTTTTATACACAAACGTCGTTTTTATGTTAAAAAATTTGAACTTTTAAAAATAAAATTTGGGTTGTAGCTGTCTTCATAAAACGTTCGGTAATGTCACAGGTATCAAGCTATATTTTACAAGGTATAATGCAAACAAATTAAACTTACAAATATATTATTGGTAATAATATACCGTTAATATGGTTTTTACGCATTGTGTAATGGACAGTCACTAAAGAACATCTGCCAAAACAAGAATCAATACGATACAATTGAATTTTGAAATTTGAATTTGAATAAAAATAATATTTTTTACATTATAAACATTTTCGTATTTATCAAACCAAAATGGTTAGATTAGTTAAATGTGCCGTCGAAACGTGCGCTAATAGCACGGAAAAGAAAGCTACTGAATGCCCATGGCTTACTTTTTATACGTAAGTACGTATTTCTTACGATCCATGTTACGTTTTCGTTCTTTTTGTATTTAATAGCAGTCAGAGCCACTAACCACTAGACCAACAAGACAGTCAGACCCTGATATTTCATTGATCATAGCAAAACTTTAAATTTTTCAGGGCACCAAGCAATAAATCTATTAGAAGGACTTGGATGAAAGCTATTGGGAAACAGAATATACTTTCAATGGGTAACTTTACAGTATGCAGTGACCATTTCAGAAAGGAAGACTTATATCCTTTAACAAATAGGTATAAGCGGAAATTAAAACCTGGAGCAATACCTATATTAGACCCTAAGGTATGTATTTTGAAACTATTTTTAGCATATACTAGCTGTATTTTTATAATAACTTTCGTGAGGAGGATTCTTACTTAAATGATGTAACGGCTTACTCACGCGTATTTATCGGTATAGCCCGACTAGTTTCAGACCTAACCGGAGTCCTTAATCATAAGCTGACGCGGCGGCGGGGTCGCGAGTCGAACTGTTCGAGTCGCGACCCCGCCGCCTTTAGGGCTATCCCGATAAATACGCGTGAGTCAACCGTTATATTATTTAAGTATATACTAGCTGTGTCCATAACTTAGTCCACATGGAATTTTCCAAAAAAGTTAATTCATTAATTTTCTTTATTAAAATATTTTTTCTAAAATAAAAGTAGCCTAAATTACTCCTTATTACATCAGCCTCCTGTCCAAATTGGACCAGCCGTTTTAGAGATTAGCAGGAACAAACAGACAAGCAAGCAGTCAATGATATAAAATATTATTTTGGTATATGTACCTTGTAATTTTATTTATTTGTTTTCATAGGTGACATCTGCCCACATTATTATGAAATTCTACTTCAGTCTTTATTCTAAACAATAATTTCTATATCCATTCTCGTCTCTCCCCACATCCTTCTCAACATACGCTGTAGCGGAGATGAGAATTGTATGTATGCAATCGTTTCTCATCCATCTTTTTGACGGGCCTGTTGGTCTAGTGGTTAGTGACCCTGACTGCTAAGCCAGAGGTTGTGGGTTCGATTCCCACCCAGGACAAATGTTTGTGTGATGAGCATGATCATTTATTCTGTATCTGGTTGTGATTTATCTATAATAAGTATATATTTAGAAATATATAAGTATGTTTATCAGTTGTCTGATTGCCATAACACAAGCTCTGCTTAGCTTGGGATCAGGTGGCCTTGTGTGGATATTGTCCCTAGATATTTTTTTTATTTGTTTTTCACAGCCCAGTATTCCGATTCATACAATAAACTGTCTATATTTTATGTTAGACTTTACAGCTCCAAGGAACGGTAACCCTGAGTATTTTCTGTTTTCTTTTTAAATATTTCCCACAACGCCATCTAGTCTCAAACTAAGCAGAGCTTGTATTATGAGACTAAGACAACTGATAAATATCCTTATTTACTTCTAAATACATACATATTATAGATAAATTACACCGAGACACAGAACAAATTATCATTCTCATCATACCAATATTTGACCTGGGTGGGAATCGAACCCACAACCTCTGGTATAGCAATCAGGGACACTGACGGCTAGACCGACAGGCCAGTCAATACCACAGATATAATCACATTGTATAAATACCGCTTTAATTTTTGAACTCTGTCTAGACCTTAAATGGAGATTTTTAACCTACTTAAAATTTATTAATGTTTTTTTTTTGTTGTTGCAGTATAATCAAGATGCTTGTATAAGAATGCGGGTTAGTAAATATTTAAACAATTTATTTATATTAAGCTGAAGCTGCGGTTTTACTCACACCTTTGAAGAAGCTTTAATTCGTGTGACATTGACATACAAATTTAATCTGTGTTAGTAATAATAATAATGTCCTGACCGATTTCGGCCACAGCGGCTAGTGTTACTATGACACCAGCCAGCTATGCGGGACATATTATAGTGCACAAGCGTGTGCTAACACAGGTGCACTCTCTGTTCCTTTACTCTCATAGCCCGATGGGACGGCAATCCGACACGACTGGAGAGAGATCAGACCCACATTTTTATGTGCCTTCCGAAACATAGAAGCTGTGATATTTATTTCAAAACCGCACACAACATTCGAAAAGTCGGTGCGCCCCGTGGGGATCGAATTTGAAACCTTTGATTTGGCAGTCCTACGGTCTTACCACTAGGCTATCACAGCTTCTCCAATATTATTACTAACTTTATTAAGTCAAAGTGTTGTATTTACAGCTGTGCAGAGTATGTCTGTCCCTCGATCGGAAAATGTATCCATTGTCAGGCTCATTCCTTGGCGAGATGTATCGGCGCATGCGCGGCGGCCCGGTGAGTAACCCTACTTATAATATAAATGCGAAAGTATGGATAGATGGAAGTTTTACACTCTTTACCGCTCAAACGCCTAGATTAATTTTGATGAAATGTTGGTATGGAGTTACCTGACACCTTGGGTTATGGGCTACTTTTTTGCTTACTGCGGCTGTGGAGGTAATATTTTTGCAGCTATAACCGACATTCGAGCGGGTGAAGTCGCGGACAATTATTGTAAGACAGTCTTGCAACTAAAACAAAACTGTTTATCGCAGATAATCCCTGCGTTGTAACAGTTTATGCCAACGTTGTAGCATATCGTACCTACATCGTAGCAGTTCCAGTCTGCGTCGTAGCAGATCATGCCTACGTCATAGTAAATTATATCTACGTCGTAGCAGATCACGCCTACGGCGTAGAACATCACGACTACGTCGTAGCACATCACGCCTACGTCGTAGCAGATCATATCTACGTCGTAGCAGATCATATCTACGTCGTAGCCGATCACGCCTACGTCGTAGCAGATCACATTTACGTCGTAGCAGATTATATGTACGTCGTAGTGGGTCATGCCTACGTCGTAGCAGATCATATCTACGTCGTAGCAGATCATATCTACGTTGTAGCAGATCATCCCTACGCCGTAGCAGACAAGTTTTTCAGTTTGAAGTTACAAAACTCTCTTGCAATTGTTTTATTGCCAATTAACGCTGGCTTTTGTAGCTTCACGTCGCTTTTTTCCCCGCAGATTTCATCAAATACACCATTTCTTGATTATATCACACGAACAGAACATTTAATTCTGATAATAATAGCCTATATTTCAAACCGTACTGTACTTTATGATGATAATAACAATTTTTTCCTGTGTGAGAATCGAACTCACGACCTCAGGTATTGCAGTCAGAGCCACTAACCACTAGACCAACCGGCCATATGTTACTTATGTAACTATTTTGTAGGTTTCAGCCAATGACGTCCGTTTACCTTCCCAGTTGTGTTGGGAATGCGCTGCTAGACTCAAAGCTGCTAACACATTCCGAGAACGAGCTATCTTGACTGAACAATTATTAAACAATTATCTTATGACAGCACCAGTTGTAAGTTTATTATTATATTTTATTTTTATCATGTAATGTGATAGTGTATATAATATCTTTTTTGATTCATGGAATAAGTTCAAGAAAAACCCGGTCCTTTTTAAAGGCTTACACGGGGACACAGGTCCAATGCAGAGGCCTTGTTGAGAACTTTAATCTAAAATGTGATGGGACCTACCAAGGGCCATCCACCTTAATTGTCATTTTAATTTGAAAATTTAAAGAGTTTAATAAAACTCGTCATCCAAGAATTCTTGTACTGAATAATAACACTTGTACTAAAGTCTGTCTGTAACATTTTTATAAATAATAATAATAAATAAACCAGCCTATATACGTCCCACTGCTGGCCACAGACCTCTTCCCATATAGGGAAGGTTTGAGCATTGATCACCACGCTAGCTCACTGCGGATTGGTGATTTCAGATTCCAACATTTGGAATCCAGGTTTCCTCACGATGTTTTCCTTCACCGTTTGTCAGTAGTGTCTTAGAATGATTAAGAAATTACATATAACTTTGAAAAAGTCACTTGCCTGCGCTGGGGATCGAACTTGCACCTCGTGCATACTATTCCATACATAGTACCGCAAGGCCACCACGACATGTTATTATATTGTTATTAAACATAGTTATTAAATTTTATTAGTGGTTGTTCCTTGACATTATTCAGTAACTTATTACCGATCTTATTACTTGATAATCACACTATATCACATTATGACATGTCGAAACATTTTTAAAGCCTTTTTAAAAGTCATATACCAACACACATTTTATTTCAAAACAATAATTTTACGTAAATTTTTCAGATAAAATATCGTGATTTAAAAATGATTGTAGATTCAGATTCTGATTTACCGAAATCTAGATTCGTAATCGATAATCGATCTGAAAGCATTGAAGGTAAAGACAGCGTTGCCGGTACTATAAACTCAAACTGGCAAAGTAAATCAATATTGTCTAAAACCGAAAAAAATCCGGTAAAAAAATTGGATATAGCTCAAGTTACGGTTAAAAATGAAATCGATACAACACTAGCTTTCGATGATGATCCTAATTCTATGAAAAACGAAATCGATATTATTACTAACGACATCACTAGTGATTGTGTAGTGACGGAACACGTCAAAATAGACAATGAGTTAAAAAGTGATATAACAACGGACATCACTAGCCATAGTGATGTAGCTGAAGTCGATGAAAGTGATAGGAACAACGATTTTCATTATGAAGATATAGATTTCTGTGAAAATAATGCGTCGAAAACTTTAGTGAATAATGAAAGTACTGAAAAAAATGACAACGAAGAACTTACAGTTGCAATTATGACTGCGGATGAAAAAAGGTAAGTTATTTTTAATGATTAAATACACTCTCTTGTTTTGATGTCGATAAAAAAGCGCTAGAATGGCCTTTAAACAGATTTGAAAGTAATATTATTGTATTTTTGTCGCGTGTCAGCGCACTATACAGCGTAAGGCGGCGTCATGTACCTCTGTACATATGTATTGAATATCTGTGAAACCCTCCGCGATACTAGGATTAAATTTCTTAGTGCGGGAGGCGTTTCTATACAATATAGGACATTATTCTTACAGTAAAAAGCAAAGAAGGCACGCTAGGCCGATTGATGAAAATCTATTCACCATAAGACATTTGTCTGAAGAGGAAGAGATCCGTAGTATCCAGGAGAGGCAGTACAGCGAGAGGTACCTGCGCTCGCCGCACCAGTGCACGCTCTGCTACAAGGGCTTCCCGAGCCAGGAGAGCTACGACAGACACGCCACCAAACATAGCGAGGCAAGTCAGACTACTCATGTTGTACAGTAGAGCGAGAGGTACCTGCGCTCGCCGCACCAGTGCACGCTCTGCTACAAGGGCTTCCCGAGCCAGGAGAGCTACGACAGACACGCCACCAAACATAGCGAGGCAAGTCAGACTACTCATGTTGTACAGTAGAGCGAGAGGTACCTGCGCTCGCCGCACCAGTGCACGCTCTGCTACAAGGGCTTCCCGAGCCAGGAGAGCTACGACAGACACGCCACCAAACATAGCGAGGCAAGTCAGACTACTCATGTTGTACAGTAGAGCGAGAGGTACCTGCGCTCGCCGCACCAGTGCACGCTCTGCTACAAGGGCTTCCCGAGCCAGGAGAGCTACGACAGACACGCCACCAAACAGAGCAAGGCAAGTCAGACTACTCATGTTGTACAGTAGAGCGAGAGGTACCTGCGCTCGCCGCACCAGTGCACGCTCTGCTACAAGGGCTTCCCGAGCCAGGAGAGCTACGACAGACACGCCACCAAACATAGCGAGGCAAGTCAGACTACTCATGTTGTACAGTAGAGCGAGAGGTACCTGCGCTCGCCGCACCAGTGCACGCTCTGCTACAAGGGCTTCCCGAGCCAGGAGAGCTACGACAGACACGCCACCAAACATAGCGAGGCAAGTCAGACTACTCATGTTGTACAGTAGAGCGAGAGGTACCTGCGCTCGCCGCACCAGTGCACGCTCTGCTACAAGGGCTTCCCGAGCCAGGAGAGCTACGACAGACACGCCACCAAACATAGCGAGGCAAGTCAGACTACTCATGTTGTACAGTAGAGCGAGAGGTACCTGCGCTCGCCGCACCAGTGCACGCTCTGCTACAAGGGCTTCCCGAGCCAGGAGAGCTACGACAGACACGCCACCAAACATAGCGAGGCAAGTCAGACTACTCATGTTGTACAGTAGAGCGAGAGGTACCTGCGCTCGCCGCACCAGTGCACGCTCTGCTACAAGGGCTTCCCGAGCCAGGAGAGCTACGACAGACACGCCACCAAACATAGCGAGGCAAGTCAGACTACTCATGTTGTACAGTAGAGCGAGAGGTACCTGCGCTCGCCACACCAGTGCACGCTCTGCTACAAGGGCTTCCCGAGCCAGGAGAGCTACGACAGACACGCCACCAAACATAGCGAGGCAAGTCAGACTACTCATGTTGTACAGTAGAGCGAGAGGTACCTGCGCTCGCCGCACCAGTGCACGCTCTGCTACAAGGGCTTCCCGAGCCAGGAGAGCTACGACAGACACGCCACCAAACATAGCGAGGCAAGTCAGACTACTCATATTATACATGTTAAAAAAACCAGCCTATATACGACCCACTGCTGGGCACAGGCCTCTTCCCATATAGGGAAGGTTTGAGCATTGATCACCACGCTAGCTCACTGCGGATTGGCGATTTCAGATTCCAATATTTGGAATCCAGGTTTCCTCACGATGTTTTCCTTCACCGTTTGACGGTTATGTCTTAGAATAATTAAGAAAGTACATATCGACACTGTCGTAGAACAAAGACGGATCTGCAAAATATCAACTTTACAGGAGAGCAGTTTAAAGTTTAAGTTTCACATTTTTCTGTATAACTTTTTACACATCAAATAAAATTGAAATATATGACGTAATAGCTTTTTGTTGTAAAATCGTCTTAATAAATACATTTAGAACATTCAATTTTATTAATTTATTTAAAAAAAAGGCTTCGTATGAATAGATGCGACATTGTACTGCGTCCCTTGTTTGGTTTGGTGTGACTTTGCGACGTTGTACTACGGAAATTAGTACAACGAATGTATACATGCCACATTGTTCTACGAAATTTAACATTGATTTAATGTCGTATCTTTATTATAAAGGGGTAAAATATTTAAATTTAAAAATTTAAACATTTATTTTTTACGTTTAAACAAGGTCAAAATGACATCAGTAAAAAAATATATATTAAAAGTAATAAGTTAGACAAAATACAATGAAAGTTTTTAACATGGCTTCATTATTTTAATCATAATCTTAATTCAAGACAATTATAAATGATTAGGTACACAATAATAAAACCATATCATTAAAGAAATAATAAAATCAATTTGTTCTTAACAAAGTATAGATCAAGAACCATAATATCAATATGAATCAAGTAAAAATATGAATATCATGAAACACGACATTAAATATTTTAATTAACAAATCAGATATATTCCAGGCAAATACTTATAATTTTATCAAACTTGTACAATTAACTTCAAAATAAAACTGAAATAAAATTATCAATCTTCTGGTCATTTTACTGAAGCAATAAATATTATTCATTATTAAAAACACATTGTAGAAAGTATGTAATTACCAAAAGTAAGGAATATCACAGTTTCCAAATCACTTTTTAAATTAATACGCCTAATCAGACTTAATTAAAATTATTAGAATAATACAATGCTAAAAAAAAACAGTCACAAATTAAGCCTGTGTCTTTAAAACTTAATTTGTACAGTACAGTCTGAGTCTGTACTGTACAAACAGTTCTTTACAAGCTGCCCTGCGGATGTATGCTCCTACATAGACCTTCAGATAATTTTGTTATTTATACCTCAAGGTTTGAAATAGCATGTTAATATCCTCTATCGTCAGGTCTTGCGTTATCCCCATGATGAGGTAACGACTCGCCCCGAGGGGTATATGTTTATTATTCTTCTTAGAGTTAAGATTTACCTTCTTAAAATAAGGCCTACGTAATAATTATAAAAGAACACAACTGTGTACATATGTATCGATAGACATAAGAAAGTTTAACTTATACAGAAGTTTCTTTTTAACTCCTAGCCGTTGAGGAGTTCTTTTGACTATCCTTCGTTTTCTGCATCAGACCTTTAATGACAGTCACAACCTATCAAGCTGTAAAGTGCAATACAAATTACTCAAGCTCAAACACAAAGTAGCACCCGTGAATCTTTGAGGTTTCCCTTCTGTCTCTCGGTACAACACCAGCTGATCCACTCTAGACTTTTATTAAATAATAGTGCTTTCAAATACTTAACGAAAAATCTAACAAACACGCTAGTCAACCCAACATTTTCATCTGAAACCCAGACTCCAAAACATTGTGAAGCAACACAATCTCTGTCTTAAGAGTAATTTTAACAAAACATTTAAATCGTCATTTGCAAGGCGACCCCATAACCTTTTCATCAAAACTTTAACTCATTTTAACATATTATGTTTTTCCTTAAATCATTTTCTCTGAAACTAACCACGAACCCTTGCACTTCTTACGTTTCTTTCGGCCTGAAGATGACACAGGGCTGGTTTCAGATCCAGACACTTAATTTACTCCATTTACAGTATCCCATAAAGATGGTAAAGCTGCTCTGCATAGGTGTCATGTACACCCCATGTTTATGTTTAACCCTGAGTTTGTTTGGACATTTCTTCTTGGGGTAGACAGTTAGGAAATGTCGAATCTTACGAGCTCAAAACATTTATAGAACATGTATAAGTGATATAATTAAGCTAGTTACAAAAATAAATGATTTCATTTCATTGTATTACAAAAACGTCTTCACAATTTCTGTGGGAATTTTTAGGCGAAAGCATAGAGATAGGAGTTTTATGTAGTGATTTAGGTGTACCTACAACATCATCTCCGCATCCCTCTATAGTGGTAGAAGAGGAAGCCTCAAAATTTCAGTAATAAATGGCGAACTAAAAATGTTCGCCTCCGCGCCTGGTGGTAACGACGAGTCAGATTTTTCAACACCAGGACCTGCAAATTATGAAATTATTTAGAACTATACATCTACAATACAAAAAAATAAACAAATTGGTTCTGATTTTACATAAAATATGTTTTATTAGCATTTAAAGTATGCGAACAAAGTCGTATGTGAAATTATGTCAAAGAACACCGTCCGTTCTTAATATGCGGCATAAAAAATGTAATCATACTCCGTAATACAACGTTGTATGTCTATAAGCCACTAGTAAAATTTTATTAAATTTCGAAGAAAAACGTTTCATTTAAACATATGACATCATAAAATCAAAAGTATGGATTCAATAAATAAAGTACATAAATAAATGTCCTAACAAAATAAGGCATGGAAATAGTCATATATTAAATAAATTAAACATATTTTATCTCCGTAGAACAATGTCGGTTCTGCACAATACGCTGTATCGTATGTGTAGAACCGACCTTGTTTTACGGAACTTTCAATTTTTCATGATAAAATGCTATTAATAGCTTGAAAATAATAAAACATAATATTTAATGGCTCTTATATATTTCAGACTAAAAATAAATAGCATTACGTACCTGCTTGAAGTATATTTTCTTCCAAATTTGAATTACTGGCCGCCGCAACAAATAATTTATTTCTTGTTTCTTTGTTATTTTTTATCATTTTTCATTATTTTATGTAACTAAGACATTTTTAAACTAAGTTCATTAAAAAAAAACCTAATCAAAACAATTACACAGTTATTTAACTAAACTGATAATTTAGCAGCGTACCTGGCCGTATGTCGTCGAACAACGCCGCTAGTGACGATAGTACTGGCGCGCACGGCGCTCATTTCCAACCGACAGTGACGGTACTGATCTTATAGCTTTGTTTTTTGGAACTGTTTTCAGAACCGACTTTGTTCTACTCAATATCTCGGAAACTATTCGGAAAATTTTACTTTTTCTTGGATGTATCGATAGCTCATTTATAACTGAAGACTATTCTAAAATAAAAACGATTTCGTTGTTTTGTCACATCTGTCTTTGTTCTACGACAGTGTCGATATAACATTGTAATATTTTTTAATCTAACAAAACGAATCCGCATTTAATAAAAAGCATATTCGATTTTTTCTCACCTTTTAAACCTTCCCTACACCTCCACGAACATTTCAAGACCAAGATAAAATAAATCCGTTCAGCCGTTCTCGAGATTTATTGAGACTAACGAACATTAATTGATGTTTATGTGTGTATACAACGTTGATAAAAACGAGAGGCATTAAATGAAACCACATATTCTGTATATCATTATAAGGCTACACAACAAAAATCAAATCAATATAAGCAATAGTTTAGTCACAGGATATTTTTTTAGTTTTTTTTTAGTTTGAACATGCTGTATCTTCCTGATTAGGTGACTAAGTTTTATAGGCATAGTTATCTAAGAGTCATTCACCGCAAAACAACAAAATTCACGCGACGTTGCCGCTCCGCATCGTAAGTTTGCAATACAAACAAGTGCACTATTACCAAATATTTCCTTAAAAGAAAGTACAGATCACGGTCATCTCACTCTAATGTAATAAGCGTAACAGAAATAGAAATAGATCAGTCTGTTGCTATTGCGCGGGCGACGGCGGCGGTGACTCGGATAAGTAGGTCGAGGACACGATTTTATCAACGTTTTATCAACGCTTTTTATCAACGCTTTTATCAACGTTGTATACAACGTTGATAAAAGCGAGAGGCATTAAATGAAACCACATATTCTGTATATCATTATAAGGCTACACAACAAAAATCAAATCAATGTAAGCAATAGTTTAGTCACAGGATATTTTTAGTTTTTTTTTAGTTTGAACATGCTGTATCTTCCTGATTAGGTGACTAAGTTTTATAGGCATAGTTATCTAGTTGGCTCCGGTTGGGTCCGAAACTAGTCGGGCTATCCCGATAAATACGCGTGAGTAAACCGTTATAACGTTTTAAGTATGAATCATCCTCACGAAAGTTATTATAAAAATATTGCTTACATTGATTTGATTTTTGTTTTGTAGCCTTATAATGATATACAGAATATGTGGTTTCATTTAATGCCTCTCGCTTTTATCAACGTTGTATAGATTTATTGGTTCCTTCATTATTTTCCTACATTTTGTATTAATATTTTCTTTTTTATTACAGAAAATTGGCCCTTATGAATGCAATATATGTAAAATCAGGTCGGCCACGAAAGTGAAAGCTTACAAACACAAAGTGGGGCAGCATGTTGTGGAGATATCGTGTAAGCAGTGCCCTTTTGTCACCAGATCTAGGTGAGTAACGTACCTCTTACTTAAACACTGAGTTACTATTACTGTAGCAGTGTATAAATTTCAGTATTCATAATCTAGTTGAAATTATTAAATATCCTCATCTTCTAATAGTATTTTCGCTCTCATCACTACAAATCTGCTATTTATTCAAATCGTTTTTGTAGTATGTAATCTAGAATAGTCTTTCTTTAAATTGGCTAAAATCTGTAAAATGGCTTCTGTAAAATATTTTTTTCAAAACTCAATAATTTTTAAAATACCTAACTTAGATTTTTTTTTATATTTTTCTGATAACTGTCATGACTTGGCCTATCACCCGTTTCCGGCTTGACGTCGACGTCTGGGACACCCTGTATATTAATTACAGAATGTTTATTTACAGAAATCGCGTCATTGGGCATATGAAATACCACGCTGGAAGTAGATATATATGCCAGCAGTGCGAGCAGGTGTTTGAGTGAGTATATACTAACATCGTCATCTTCCTGCCCTTATCCCATTTCACTTGGGTTCGGCGCATCACGTCTTCTAGACATGTTGCTTAAAGATTTGACTATGGTTTTATAGTCGGCCGCCTGCCTGACACTAACCCTCTTTGGGAATGCGATTGTTGGTTGTTTACCCGCCACCATTCGGGTGACCCAAGGTGCTTGGTACAGTGCACTAGGTCTTAAGGTCCATTAGTCGCCTTTTACGACACCCAGTGGAGGATATGGGGTGGTGCTATTCTTTATATCCGGACACCACACGGAGTATATACTAACATCTTAATGTTAATGTCATCCACGTGCCAAAAGATCCTTGTAGCATTATATTAGTACACAATGTCAATATATTTTACAAAAGTTACTCAGTCGTGGCATCTCGCGAGAATAGTTTTATTAACTAATAAAAATTAAAAATATAGTCATAAAATTATATTTATATTAAAACAAACAAAAATTGTCAAAAAAATAGTTATAAAAGTATATTATTTTTATTAAAAATAGACAAAGTTTGACTAAAAAAGTATAGATTTAAAACTATATTAAGTTATGTTTCTTGTTTTCTCCTGTCGCAGGTCTGCTGGCAGAAATTTATTGAGAATAAAACAGTACCTTTGTACCTATTTTATACATATATACATATAACATTTGTATGTCCCTCTATAAACTGTGTGAACAGTCGCGATCAAAAACATGTATACACGACCAAACAAATTAAGTTAAAGTCCTAGTCAAATCGTGAAATATTCTTTCATATTAAACATTTTATGTTTAGCTTACAATATCAGGAAAATTCCATAACAGCTTCAGAAATTTCGCTTAAGAAATCTTCTGCCACTGTTTACTCGTGTGTATATGTTTTTGCTCGAGACTGTAAATAAATAAAGTATTTCTTTTTCTTTTTAGAAAGCAAACAACATATTTAAATCATTTGAGATTAAAACATATGTCCTGTTATGTATGTGATCTCTGTGGGTATACCTTTGTAAACCCACAGGGCGTAAGAATGCATAAGAGAATCATACATCGTTTAAACAAAAATGTGAGTATCATTATCATCTTCCTGCCCTTATCCCATTTTACTTGGGGGCGGCGCAACACGTTTTTTTCTTCCATTCTCCCCGATCAGACGTCACATTATCATTTACTCCTTTTTCATTCATATCGTTTCTTATACATCCATCCATCTTTTGGCCTTCGTCTTCCTCTTCAACTGATAAACATACTTATAGAAGTATATAAGTAAGTATATCAGTTGTTTAATACTCATAATACAAGCTCTGCTTAGTTTGAGACTAGATGGCGTTGTGTGGAAGTCGTGTCTTATCTAATATATAAAATTCTCGTGTCACAGTTTTCGTTGCCTTACTCCTCCGAAACGTCTGAACCGATTCTCTTGAAATTTTGTATATGCATTCAGTAGATCTGAGAATCGGCCAACATCTATTTTGCATCCCAATTTTGTTCTTTTTTTTTCGCGAACGAAGTCGCGGGCAACAGCTACTACAGCTAGTTGTTACTATTATTATGACAAAGTTACATTATAAATATAAGTGTAACTAATTAAAAGCAGTTCTGGTAGAAAGACAAACTGCCTATGTGACCTCCACAAGTCAGGTCACAGTGACTCAGCGCCCGCAATGCCCGCAGCTGGTGATGGCCGGCCCCTACTGCGACGTGTGCGAGGTTCGGTTCCTGTCCGAGCAAGCCTACGACACTCATCTCAACCTCTCCTCCAAACATGTCGCCCAGGATAACCCGTGAGTCATATTTATACTAGTTTTTGTCCTCTGTTTCACTTGCGTCTATATACAGGGTGTCCCAAAACTCAACGATAATCTGAGTCCGGATGAAAAGCTAAGTTATACCAGTCCTGGGAAAAATCATCATCCTCCTTTCCTCTTATCCTATTTTACATGGGAATTTTTTTAAAAAATAATTCTATATCACTCTGTTCAGCGGTAACAGAGATTTAGGTGATCACAGGACTTGGAAGTCAGGAATTTCAACTTTCTTTTTAAATGTCTGTTATCCGAGTGATATAGATTTTGTTTTTCCCAGGACTGGTATAATTTGGCCTTACACCCGGTCTCAGATTATCGTTGAGTTTTGGGACACCCTGTATATTTATACTAGTGACCCACCCCAGCTTCACACGGATGCTATACTGATGTATTTATGCATATAAACCTTACTCTTGATACATATTGTCTATTAAAAATATTCGCATCAAAATCATTCAGACTGCACGGATAGCCGTGTGGTATAGGTCACCACGCCAATTACCACTGTACGCGACGTGTCGCAGGCTCGATCCCCGCGTACGACAAGAATTTGTGCGTTCTGCAAATGCTTGTTCTGAATCTCTGTGAATTTAATGACTGTGAAACCCCCGGCAATACAAGGATTAAATTCTTTAGTGCGGGAGTCGTTTTTCAAAATAATAAATGTGTAGTTTTATAAAGCTAAGCACACACAGGGATAGTCAGACGCGGGAAGTGACTTTGTTTTCATACTATGTCATCATCTTCCTGCCCTTATCCCATTTCACTTGGGGTCGGCGCAACACGTCTTCTACACATGTTGCTTAAAGTTTTGGCTATGGTTTTATAGTCGGCCGCCTGCCTGACACTAACCCTCTTTGGGAATGCGATTATTGGTTGTTTACCCGCCACCATTCGGGTGACCCAAGGTGCTTGGTACAGTGCACTGGGTCTTAAGGTCCATTAGTCGCCTTTTACGACACCCAGTGGAGGATATGGGGTGGTGCTATTCTTTATATCCGGACACCACACGGATATGTTTTCATACTATGTAATGATACATATTTATCGAATTAAATATTTAGAAATACATGTATGTTTATCAGTTAAAGAGGCGATGACCCCTGAGTTTGTTTCGACGTTTCTTCTCAGGGTAGCCAGTTACGAAACGTCGATTCCAGCGAGCTTATATTTAAGAAGATGACATGAGAATGTGATAAAATTTATCCTCTTTGCAGAATAAACGATTTGAATTTGAATTTATCTAGTACTCATAACACAAACTTCCCTAGTTTGAGACTAGATGGCGTTGTGTAAACGTCGTGGTTTATAATTGTTATTGCAGGTATCGTTTGTGTAACGAAAGCAGTAAGGGTCGCAAAATGGAGAATATGACTCGGAAACCAGTGCGAAGAGAGGCGATACGTCGGAGAGACAGGAATGCCGGCCCGCAGAGCACGACCGTGTCTTGTGAACAAGTGAGTGTAGACGGTATATCATATTAGTGAATATATATAATAATGTCTCCTGACCGATACCGGCCACAGCGGCTACTGTTACTATGGCACCAGCCAGCGAAGAGCATGTTATAGTACACACGCGTGTGCTAACACAGATGCACCCTCTATTCCTTTACTCTCATAGCACGATGTGACGGTAATCCGACACGACCGGAGAGAGATCAGGCGCAGGACCTACATTTCTACATGCCCTCCGAAACACGAAAGCAGTGATATTTATTTTTAAAACGCACACAATACTCGAAAAGTTGGTGCGCCACGTGGGGATCGAATTCGAGACCTTTGACTTGGCAGTCATATGGTCTTACCACTAGGCTATCACAGCTATATCATCTTTGTGAATATGCAGGGATGTCTTGTGCTTGTGGTAGTACGAAACCCTTCGTGCTCGAATCCGACTCGTATTTTACCGGTTTTTTTTTAAGCTATTGCATAGCTTTCATCGCGGGTCTTGAACGTGGAGACCGAATTCAGAAATTCCGTAACAAAAATAACCTAACACCCCCACTCCGACCCGCACAGCGGTAACACTTTTTAGTTTTGCCATCTATCGGTGAATAGCAGAACTTTTAATGACTTTTTGAAATACCACGCTTGTCTCTTTAGTTCAGCAACTCGCCTCTAGATGGCATTGAATGTTATGCAATAGCTTTACCGCGGCAGTCTCCGAGTGCCACACGTCTTTTTTAAACGGCCGAGTCAAACTACTATATGTATTTATACTATGCTTATACAGTATATGTTACAGTGTGGCGAGGTGTTCCCGTGTATCCGAAAGTATGGCATACACTTTAGGAAAGCACATCCAGGCAAACAGAGGACGAAATACTCCAACCGAACTAATCCATACTTGTGTGAGTTATGCGGGAAGATATTTGGAGTGAGTATACCTATATTTATTCTTAAACGTTATAACGGTTTACTCACGCGTATTTATCGGGATAGCGGGACTAGTTTCGGACCCAATCGGAGTCCTTAATCATGAGCTGACGCGGCTGCAGTCGAACCGCAGTTCGACTCGCGACCCCGACTCCGGTTGGATCCGAGACTAGTCGGGCTATCCCGATAAATACGCGTGAGTAAACCGTTATAACGTTTAAGTATGAATCATCCTCACGAAAGTTATTATAAAAAAAACCTATATTTATTCATTTATTTATTCACAAATCTTACTAACAACTACCATTACAGATCTGGGATCCAAGGCCTTATATACTAAATTCTTAATCTGTAGGTATCTAATTACTATCTTACACTTATTGTATATATCTTTAATCTTAACCTAAATCTACATAGCATATTATAAATAGCGTAATTTTTGTTGATGTGATCTCTGCCTACCCCCAAGGGAAAGAGGCGTGACGTTTATGTATGTATGTAATTTTTGTTAGTTCACTCCAGTTGCTCCACAATACATCAATATCATGAACTTCAATTACTATGCGCAAGGTACTTTACGCAGGCCTTCTCTGCTTTTACTTGGGGAGGGCACAACACGTTTTTTCTTCCATCCTTCCCTATCAGACGTCATCATCATCTTCCTGCCCTTATCCCATTTCACTTGGGGTCGGCGCAACACGTCTTCTAGACATGTTGCTTAAAGTTTTGGCTATGGTTTTATAGTCGGCCGCCTGCCTGGCACTAACCCTCTTTGGGAATGCGATTGTTGGTTGTTTACCCGCCACCATTCGGGTGACCCAAGGTGCTTGGTACAGTGCACTGGGTCTTAAGGTCCATTAGTCGCCTTTTAACGACACCCAGTGGAGGATATGGGGTGGTGCTATTCTTTATATCCGGACACCACACAGAACTTCCCTATCAGACGTCACACTATCATTTACTCCTTTTTAATTCATATCATTCCTTATACAATCCATCCATCTTTTCTTTGGCCTTTACCTTCCTCTCCATCCATCAACATTGCTTAATAGACAAAGTATTTTTCCACGGGAGCTTGAAGGTTCCCTATACCCACTATCGCTTCGCCTTCAATCAATTAATCATCAATCATTTATTCATTTGCTAGAAATATGGTACATAAAAGTTGTTACAGAGCTGGTATAAGCGCTACATATGGGACATATAGGCATGCTAATGTAGTTAAATATTTACATAGCTTATGCAAACAATTTGTCATATTAGGTACATATTATCATAACAGTCGAAGAAATTACATAAGATCAAAATAAAATAAAATTATATAATCCTTACATTGCATAACTTACAAGACATTTCCTTTGTGGAGAGGGCCTGGGAAACTGGTTGAACCTTTAATTCCAGACTTTCTGCGGCGAGTTCCGCGAACTTTGACTGTTCTGTTGGTCTAGTGGTTAGTGACCCTGACTGCTATACCGGAGGTCGTGGGTTCGATTCCCACCCAGGACAAATGTTTGTGTGATGAGCACCATCATTTCTTGTGTCTGGGTGTAATTTATCGATAATATGTGTGTATTTAGAAATATATAAGTATGTTTATCGGTTGTCTAGTACTCATAAACACAAGTTACTAAGTATGCTTAATTTAAGACTAGACAACGTTATGTGAATGTTGAGGAATATTTACTGTATTATATTAAATTTCTTTTCAGAATTACACAACCCT